>CM053793.1:1640000-1960000 GCA_028749045.1 Cupressus sempervirens | reverse complement strand
GAAACAAAAAAAATATCTAATACTAAATGCATTAAATAGGAAATTGAAATAAAAATATTCATAATAAATATTTAAATAAATGATTAAAATATATCCATTATATCTAGTAGCATATATGTATGCTATTAACTAATTTTACAAAACTATATACCATTCTATAAAAATGTAAAATTATATTAGTTTAACAATAAAATAATAAACATGACACCTAATCGGTCATACTTTTGAATTAGATGGAAAGTAATTAGGTCAGATCGACGTGGCTCTTATACATCATGTTAGTCCCTTCTATCATTCAGGGTATAAATGGGGGGTGAATATTTAAAAGGAGAAGGCACCGGGTATTAAAAGATACATTTATGGGAGGACAAGACAAGCTTAGAAATAAGATAAAGGACATAAGAACTCAAAATAATAAAGTAGATAAAGTGCAACAATATATATGAGATAAAAAGATGGCTTGAGTGCAAAAATAACCCATTAATATAAGAGGCTAAGAAGATAAAATACATAGAATATTCTAAAGGTAAGGAACTCAAAATAATTCAAAATAAGTCAAGACTATTAAATGGATAAATAAGAAAGAGGGTTATGTAATAAAGTAATAAGGACATATCAAGTGAATATTAAATGGTAAATAAGGGAAAGAGAAACAATAGTGGATAAACAATAGTATGTGATAAGTTGCCAACTTATTAGAAGACACCTATAGTTCTAATACTTTTTGTTTTGCATATGAAATAAGTATGTGTCAAAGATATATTATTCAAGTTTGATATATTTTCTTATATAAATATGTATATTTTAAATCATTCATAAGATCTTCTCAAAACCCCAAAATGAGAATTTAAAGAAACTAAAGAATAAGTTCCAAAAGGGACATTATAGTATCAAGGAACTCATTTCAATTGGAGTTACATAAACATTGTCCTAAAATTACCAAGCAATCTGACTGGGGACATTACAATGGGTATGCTTGCCAATAAGATTAGGCTTTTCACTTTGGTGTATTGAGGACTTTATACTTTGTTGAGATTTGATGAATGGTTTTTTTGGTGCAATTCATCTCTAGAATGATCTAAAAAGACTTGTAAGTAGCTACATTTGCAAGGGATAGTTTGAAGTCCAAGGACGGTTAAGACAATAGAAAGCTTTCATGGCATGATTTACAAAGGTCAACTATGATATCCAATGCAAGGCCCGTTTCATTTATATGTGCATCTCTTTTAGCCTTATTAGTCCCCTTTGTCTTTTTTTTTGTCACAATGTTTAAAAGCCTCATGATGTTTGCCTCTAAAGATTTTTGAATTGTTCACATGTTTGAATAAAAGAATGTCAAGATGCAATCTAGTGAAATGAATCTAAACAATTGTGAAGACTCACGATCACTCTCCAAAGACATTGATAAGGTGATTGCAAGTGTGTTGTAACTACTATAAGAAGTGAATATTGTTAAGATTGTTCAATATTTGCAATGTGTGACTACATAAACAAAAGTGCAACATCTTGCAAAAATCATCCCATACAATTAAAACTAAAAGACTCGTAACACCTTGTTGATCTAAAGCAATCTCTAAAGAAGACATGTATATAGGAGATGGGGACCCATCACAAGTTTCAAGAACTAAAGTGGATGAAAGCATACATAGTTCAACAAGTTCTTTTGAGAATGTATTCCAATTTAGGTGCATGAGTGTGTATGCCAATCAAAGGTATTATAATCTAATTGAAAGTGGAATATGAAAATGCAATTAATCAACACACTTGATCAATAACCCCGACAATAATTTCTCAACTCCAAAAGTCTAAATTGAGAAGCTTTGTACTGTGTGTGGACTCAACAAATTTCTCCACTTGATTGAACAATTTGATGGATACAAAGAAGAGTTGTTAATGATGAATACAATACATAATTGAAGGTTGTATTTCAAATATTTAATGGATTCTTTCCCATAAATACTCATATATGTGTTTTTACCCACTAGGAGGTGTTGCAAGGGACAAGGCTCAAATGAACAGAACATGCCTTGGGATAAATCCATATGTTGTTATGATCCTAAAGCAAGAAGCTATTGTTTTTATATGGAGGTTAATTAGACTTGGAAGTTAATTTCCCCCTAGTTCATTTGGTGAGGTTTCCTCCCATATTTTACTATGGGGGTTTGGTGGTAGCACCCCCATGCTCTAGGGGTTAAGGGGCAACATTCCTTGTGAGAACAACCTAGGCTGGGTCAAAGTGCAGTGCCCCTTGTAGGGTCTTGGGGTTAGTGACCCTAGGTGCACTCCTTGTCATGATAAGCACCCTTGAAGCCAAAAATGAATTTACTATTGTAAAAGGTGCTAAGAGTTATATTTTTCTATTGGTTGGCTTATTCTAGCCCTAATTTTTTAAGTGGCAAAAAAGTTGTATAAAATGGTGTAGGGTTAAGGATTTATTATGTATGATGAGATTATAGCTTCTTGCATCAGTATTGAGCTGTAAGAGATTATAGATTGTAATCACTAGATAATAAGAATATTGGACTCATTGTTTGGTAGGCATAGCCCAGTGATTGGGTGAACCATTTAAATCTCTATGTCTTGTGTTCTCTTTTATGTGATTTATTAGTTTTTGATATTGGTTATGTTTTGCATGTAATTATCACTTTTGTCTCATTAATCCTAACAAGTGGTATCAGATTAAGGTTTCTTTTAGTTATACTCAGCAGGAAGGACTCAAGATTGAATGAGAGTCTCACAATTAAGTGGGAGTGATGATAGATGAGGGTAAGCTAAAGGTAGAGAAGTTTAATGGGCATAACTTTCAATTATGGAAAATGCAAACGAAGGACTATCTTTATTAGAAGGATTTTTGACAACCATTGCAAGGAAAATAAGAGAAACCGATAGCTGTGACACATGAGCACTAGGATATTTTGGACAGAAAGACACTTGGATGTATTCATTTATGCTTGACACAATCGGTGGCATTTAATATTACTAAAGCAAAGATGACTGAAGAGTTGATTCAAACACTAACAAAGTTGTATGAAAAGCCTCTCGTTTCAAATAAGGTATTTCTCATGAAGTCTTTATTTAATATGAAGATGACAGAAGATGGATATGTTACTGATCATTTAAATGAGTTTAATATGGTTACTAGTCAATTATCCTATATAAATTTCAATTTTGATAAAGGAATTAGGGCTCTCTTGATTTTTTGTTCTTTTCCTAAAATTTGGAATGACTTGGTAATGACTATGAGTAATTATGTTTTTTTTGCTAATACCCTAAAATTTAATGATGTTATTGGCATGATCTTGAGTGAGGAAATTCATAGGAAAAACTTAAGTGGATCTACACCAAGAAGTGTCTTGAACACACAAAGAAAAGTTAGAATGAACAAGAGAGGAAATAATTCTAGAAATCATGGGAAATCAAGAGGAAAATCAAAGGGGAAAAGGCCTCAATCTAGGGGACTAAGAAAATTTTGGTGGTGTGGGAATCTAGGGCATGAGAAGAAAGATTGTTGGACTTGAAAGAGCAATGAAGGAGACAAACAAGAAGGGAACAAGGAGACAAATATGATAAGTAACAAATCTAAAGAGGATGTTTTGTTTCTTTTTGTAAAAGATGTTGAAGATTCATTGGTTTTAGATTCAGGGGCTTCATTTCATGCTACTCCCCATAGAGATTATTTTCTTGATTATGTTAAGGGGATTTTGGGTTAGTTTATTTGGGAGATAATACACTCTGTTAGATTGTTGGAAAGGGGAAAATTAAGATTAAGTCATGGATTGGGAACCATTGGCTACTACAAGAGGTAAGACATGTTCCAAGGTTCAGTTGGAATTTAATTTTAGCAGGGCAACTGGGTGACAAGGGTTGTACAATTACTTTTAATGAGGAAAATTGGAAGGTTTCAAAAGGTTCCTTAGTAGTATAAAAAATTCTGAAAGTAGGCACCTTATATCTTTGTACAAATCATATTGTTCCTTCTACTTTAATTGTTTTAGAGAAAAATGAATGTTCAAGAATAATTGCTGCAGTTGAGAAGGGGAGCAAATAATAGCTGCAGTTGAGAAGGGAGAACAAACAATAGCTATAGATTCTAAAACAACATTATGAAACCACAGACTTGGGCACATGAGTGGGAAAGGTACAAAATGATTTCATTTACAGAAAGTTTTACTACATCAAAAATGTGTCAATATGGATTTATCTGAAAGTTGTGTATACGGAAAACAAATGAAAGTTAGTTTTGTCAAGAGTGGGAAGGAAAAAAATGAGAAATTAGAGCTTATGCATAAATATGTATGGGGACTAGCTTAGGTATCTTCCCTAGGTGGCTCTCATTTTTATCTTACATTTATTTATGATGCAACTAGAAACATATGGGTTTATTTCCTTAGACATAAATTTGATGTATTTATAACTTTTAAGAAATGGAAATGCTTGGTTGAAAATGAGATTGGTAAAAGATTAAAATATCTCACACTTGATAATGGTGGTGAGAATTGTAGCAATGAATTTAAAGATTATTGTTCCACTAGTGATATTCATAGGTAGAAAAATATTCCAAGGACTATACAAGAAAATGGAGTTGTTGAACTCACGAACATGAAAAGCATGGATCGTCCAAGAAGTATGAGGTTGCATGTTGGGCAACCCTTAAACATATAGGAAAAGGTTGTCAATATCATTGTCTACTTGATTAATAGAGCACCATCTACTCCTTTGGGCTATGGTATTCCAAAGGAAGCATGCACTGACAAGAAGGCAAGTTATTCTTTTCTCAAAACCTTTGGTTGTGAAGCATTTTCACATATAGATTCTAAAAACTGAACCAAGTTGAAAGCTAAATCTAAGAAATGTATATTTCTTGGATATGACATTGATGAGTTTGGTTATAGGCCTTGGGATTTTGAAAATCATATAATTGTAAGAAACATGGATGTCATATTCAATGAGAAAGTGTTGTACAAAGATCTGTGGCAGCAACATTAGAAGAAAGAAAATGATTATGTACTACGGGATGATACTCTAAAAGATGATGGTCTAGTAGTTCCTTATGCTCCTCAACAACAAGAAAAGATACCATAGACATTAGTAAATTTTAGACATTCAATATGATCCACTTCCTTTGAATCAATATGATTAAAATCCTAGGAAGTTAATTGAAGCTAATCCTCTAGTTTCTCCCTGTGACATGAAAGCATGCATAATCTCAATCATGGAAGCTATCTTTCTTACCATCTGAGCTTAGAATATAAATCTCTTCTCACTCTACTCCCTCTCATTAGGAGAGCCCTATTGTCTTGACTATCCTTTTTAATCCTTGATGCTTCATCTCTTACATAATTTTAATCAAGTTCCTTTATATGCACTAGAATTAATATTAACTTTAATGATTGCAAGTGTATAAAATGATGGCCAAAATATTATATTTAAAAGCTTGCAGTTGACAACATCACCTCTTCAAAATTAATTTGGCATGAGTCTTAACACTCAATTTTGACTAGATGTATAAATTTACAAATTCAAATCTTGACGTCCATCTATTATGAGTCGAATCACATGGAACGATCAAGAGAAACATATCAATATCTTTTAGCTAGCATGGCAACAACTGACAACTAATCATTTCTTCAGCCCCTTGTAATGTTCCATATCCAACTAGCTTGAAATATTTGGATGATGTTCTCAAATTTCTACTAAAAGAGACTTCTTCCTCAAAAGTTTTTGCAATATATGCTATTTTTCTTTGATTTTATGCAAGAACATTATCGAAAATAGGCTTATATAACACTAGGAATTAGTGGTGATGGTCTAGCTACAGTGATTTTTTCTGAGGGTCTAGCTACAACAAGAGGTGTAGCTACCAATATCTTGGTTTGCCCATTGGCTTTCATTTTCTTGGTAGTACCCATGGCCTCATTATACTCTTATCTAGTCATCCTAGATTCCTTAGAGTATCTTGTATTTTCTTCTCCACATTCTTTTCAACTTGCTTACTATGAAGTCCCATATGAACTTCTCTCATCTTTTTTCCCTCATAAGTTCCCCATCGAGGAGATTCTATATTCTTCTTAGATTCAAGGTTAATCTTTGCATAAATTTTCTATGAGTTCTTTACTCATCTCATAACTTATGTGTTCTATAAGTTTCGCTCTAGGCTCTACATCCTCTATACAAGTTGTATAGGTTTCTACCATAATTTTTTTTTTGTCTTTATACTTCTATACTATAACAGGTGGAATTCTAAATCTTTGCTTCATTTTCTATTGAATTTTTCTCATCATTCTTCTAGTGTCTTCATCTCTTATTCCTTTAGCTCCATGTCTATAGCACTGAGTGATTAGCTTCATGGTGCATTGATCAGTATCCCAACCACTATTTTTCATTCTCTAGGAAACTATCTAGTTGCTTGGAAAAACAAGTAGGTCCATAAAGATTCAAACCTAAAGAATCCTTTCTTATATTTATTCAGTTTCTCTATTATGTCCAACAACTGTAGTCTGACTATTTCAGAAATTTTCATATTTTTCCTCTCAACAACCATCAAATATGCTGCATGGAAAAATCTTTCTAGCACAATGTTTATATTTGAAACATGGTTAAGCTTATAACCAATTATCTTGCTCAAAACTCTAACAATAGTATCCTTGACTAGGCCAAGTATCATATTTCTACCATCAAAATTGGTCTTCGGATTAACTTCAACCAACTTCTTAACATTCTTTTCATTAAGAGAGTTATGAACCTCATTTCTTAGTTCTATGACCTTGTGAACTAGGTCATTGTTAATCATGAAACGCATATCACCTACCCAAAACATTCCTTCATGAACTCTACTCAAAATAATCCTACTCCATTCATGGTTATTAAATTCCATGTAGAACATATACTTGATTAGATTCACCTCACTCATATGCGTGAACTCAAGTTTCAATGATAAATCTCCATTACAAACCGTGTTTAAATATTTATGAATCTCTTCATCTCCAATACTCTTAAATTTATAGTTAATGTAGCTTATAACATCTTCTATACTATAAAACACTTTCCAACTCACTGATTGATAAAATCCACTTGAAACTTGCTGGTTGCCCCTCTTGACAGCTTTTGGAACTCACTGATTGATAAAATCCACTTGAAACTTACTCATTGGAAAGGTTCTCTCCACAGTTAGGCTAGTAAGGTTATTGTTTTGAAGTCTATCCTACAAAGTGTTCCACTTTATGCTTTGAGTGTTTTCAAAATTCAAGACAGTTTGCTCTTTCTATTGAGAAAATTCAAAAGAACTTCTTATGGATTGGAACAGAGATTAAAAAAGACTCCCTCTGCTTGCTTGGGAAAATGTTTGTATGCCCTGGGGGAAGGGAGAGCTTGGCTTGCAAAGGATTTCTTCTATGAATGAATTCTTAAATTGGCTAAATTATTATGGAGATGGCACAAGGAAGAGGGGGAATGGAAGAATATTTGGGTTGATAAATATAATAGGGACCACTTTGATTTTCATCATTTCCTTAATAGTGACTTGGAACAAGGGGGTTCTCTGATATGGAAGAATGCTCAGAAATTCAAATATATTTTAAGGAAAGGGGTTAAATGGAAGGTGGGAAATGGTAGAAAATTTCTTTTTTGGGAAGACATTTGGATCTTGGACCATCCTCTTTGTGATGATCGAAGGTGGAATAGGTACATGGAGCAATGCAAGAATCAGTTCGGTACTTTTGTGGGTGATTATTGGAAGGATGATATGTGGGTGGATCTTCATAGTGTGGACTATAACTTGGGTGAGCTTGGAAAGTGTTTTAATGCATTCTTTTTAAACCATGAAGAGGATGTTTTGATATGGAAAAGTGACCCCAGTGGTATGTACTGTATTGCCTCTGCCTATGCTAATTCTTTCGATGATGATGATAAACCGTGATGGGCTAAGGCTTGGGTGAAAGGCATGACACCCAAATTTAATATCTTCTTTTGGATTCTTCTGTAGAATAAAATTTTGACTCTTGATAATCATAAGAAGAGAGGTTTCATCATTGTTAATTGATGTGTTCTTTGCAAGAATGACGGGGAATTAGTGGATCATATCATGTCACATTGTCCCTTTACCAAGAAGCTTTGGGATAAAGTTTGTAGCTTACTGAAAGTGGATTGGATTTTCCATGCTACTATCCAGTTGTTCTTTAGTACTTGGATGGCTCCTTCTAAGAATGCTTTGATTGTCAAATTGTGGGACTTCATTCCTCCTTATCTGTGTTGGGGCACTTGGAAGGAGTAAAACAATAGGATCTTTGGAGGTGTGGAATCCAATCCTAATCAAGTGTTCTATAAAATTAAAGTCCTTATGATTGAAAATATTAAAATTATTGGTTCTAGAGAAAAACCTTGTAATGAGTGGAAAGAATGCGTTCTTAATAGCTGGAACATAAGGAGTTTGGGAATGAATATTAAGGATCTTAATCCAAGGGATAATGCTAGATGGGACTATCCTTCGACGAATTGGTTTAAGATAAACTTTGACAGGGCCTCGAAAGGGAACCTAGGCAAAGTAGGATGTGAGGTTGTTATTAGAAATTCTAATGGTGACTATGTGGGATGAATGACTATTCCAATAGGGGATCAAACTAATCATGTTGCAAAAGCCTCTTCTACTCTTCATGGTCTTCTCTATGCCAAAAGTATGAATTTGAGGAACATATGGGTGGAAGGTGACTTCCTCAACATTATTAATTGTTTAAATAAAATTACTGAACCATCATGGACTATTGGCAATATTATCTTCAAGGCTATTAACATTATAAATTCTTTTCAAACATGCATTATAACTCATAATTTTGGAGAAGCCAACCATACTACTGATTGGGCTACAAATGTGGCTTGTTTTAGTGATCATAAAATCATTTGGGATTTTAATGAGTCCTTTCCTCCAGATGACCGCCAACTTATCGAGTATGATACATGGAGATCTAAGAAAAAATATTTTAATTATGATGGTGTCAGTGGTTTGTAATTATGAGGTGAACTCTTTCAGAGTGTGGTGGGTTATGATTTTTAGAAAGTTGAGCATTTCGCATGGATTTTGGGTATTTTTTTCCATTTCTCTTTTCATTTGTGGTGTGTCATTTAGTTGTAGAGTGATTTGGGGATTTCGGAGAAGAAAAACTAGCCAATTTGGTGAAGTGAATATGGGAGGAAAAAGGAAAAGGGTGGAGCCAGCAAGCTGTTTGGAGTGGAGGAACAAGATGGAGGTCTGGGATATTTTAAGGCAAGGCAATTTCATAGGGTACATGGAAAGGCTTAGAGGTAACAATCTAGCTATTATGTACCAATTCATCAAATCTTGGAAGGATGGCTTTTTGATGGTGGGTAACCAGCGAATGGATGTTACCGAAGAAGTAATTGTAGAGCCACAGGGTTGGACATGGACAAGATTAATTTTTATCCAGAGAGGAAGCTCTTGGATAGGGCCATCGATGATTTTGTGGAGACAGAGCAGGAGAAAAGTTGATTGGTAAAAATAGGTAATTTGTATTTCAACCCAGCCTCTGTTTCTCGACTATGGAAATTTGTGCTTTTTGTGATAATGGAATATCTAACTTTAGACATGAGATTCACCAAGTTTTATGGGTACCACTTCATGTTGGAAAATCACTTTTGGCATGATGTTAGGATCAATTTTCCATTTTATTTATTGCAATCTCTTAGTATTTCCACTCAGGCTATTCAAAAAAACCCAAATGGTGAGCATGTTTTCCATGAGGGTCTTATGGTTCTAATAATGAATGTGTTAAAGTCTAAGAAGATTGTGAAACCAAGGGGTAGTTTGAAAGGGGCAGACTGGAATATGGATGGGAGTCTCCTAGATAAGGGTTATGATTCTGATACCCAAGATGAAGTTGAAGGGGGTTTCTGTAGTTTGAAAAAGGGCTCTAGTTGTAGTTCTAAAAAGAAGAAAAAGATTGTTGTGTATGGTGATTCTGATCAGGAGAGTGACTTCATGGAGGAATTAGTGAGAGATTACTATAATATGAGGAGTGGAGGTAAAGGAAATGGTAGTAAGGGCTTCCAAGATGATCAAGTGTCACCTACTTCTGATGATGAGCCTCTGGCTCATTGGCTAGAAAGGAAAATAAAATCTTTAAGGTGGTAGGAGGAAAGGTTACAGACTAGAAAGAATGGTGACTCAGATAATGAGGATGTTGGAGAATAGGGGCACCTTCTAGATTTGGATGATAATATTGAAGGTGGGCTCGAGTCATCCAAGGGTCTTTATGGTAACCTTGGTTCAATTTTGAAGGATATTGGCTTCGTTAAGCAACAAATGTAGTTGCTAGGCAAGGAAATGGAGCAAGTCACCAAAACTGCCAGAGGTGAGCATACATTGGGCCAACATATCAACAAACTTTCAAAGGTTATTGGGAATGCAGAAGAAGTTAAAAACCTCATGCACAAGATACCACTCCTCGAGGCCAAAGAAAGGGTGATGGATAAAGAGACTAGTGGAATTCAGGGGAAGGTGTCAAAAATGGATACTAAACTGGGCAATTTGGAAAAATTGTTCAAATAGATGGTAGACAATGTGGGTAACCTCTTGAAGAGGAATGAAATTGACAAAGGGTAGGACTCCCCCTGGTGGTAGAGACTCAGGGACCAAGCAAATGAACCTAAGCTCATTCTAAAAAGAATGAGGATGTCAGTAAGAAGGATGAGGTGAAGGTCGGTGCTGATAATATGCATATTTTGGTGGATCAGGCTATTGACCTAATAAAGACTTCTTAGCTAGTTGGTTGTTGTTCTTTTACTATTCTTTTGCTGTCTTTTCCAGCTCTATCTTGGGTGACCTCATGGTTGTTCTTTTTGGAGGTTTGTTTCATGTTGTCCTATGCTACTTTTCTCTAATGTTTACATCTCTTGTTTATCTCTAGACTTTTGTTATTTTGTAAAGGTTTTGGGTCCTTTAAAACCTATTTTTACTTAATCAAATCATCTTCTACATGTAACACATTGGACAAGATTTGTAAAAATGATCCCAAAGGATCATCAACTAAGGATACAAATGGATGCCTTTTGAATTTATACCTTCACCTCTCACTAACATTGCATATTGTGGGAATCTCCATTATGCTAATATTGAATGCTTGAAAATTTGACTGAAAATTTTTAAAATACATAGTTTTGCTATGTTTGGCTTCCTGGACGTCACACTTACAAATACTCTTAATTTGCCTTTAATTCACTGCCAATTTTCTCTCAAAGGCTCTATAACTCCTTACATGATCAAATGGTACACTTACTCAATTTCACATTCCTTAAATATCTTCAAAATTAACTTCACATTAAATGTGTATCTTCTTCATCCATAAAAATTGTTTATGATTACCAGTAAGATTGATTTCTTTTGTAAAACTTCCTATGATTATGAAAATGTATGTGCACTTAACCATAGCCTCCTCACTATGTATTCTACATCTTGCTAACTTTATAAATTTTAATTCAAACTCTAACTTTAGTTCTAACCACTGATACTCTGTCTTTATGGGAAATACTTAATTCAAATAGGATGAATCACATACAATAGCCAACGTCAGCCATACATCATGTGCATCAAAAAATTCTTCTTCCAATACTATATGTGAGCTTGATAACTCATTTTCTTTGACAAATACTTCCTTGAATTCTTTTGCATGTTCTTTTATTTCATCTTTCTAACTGTTGTTACTACTATCATTTCTTTTGAAATTCTCCTTGTTATTCCTTCTAAAGTTTTGATTTCTATTAAAGTTCCTCATGTCCACTCTACACAATCTTTTATGTGTCCAAAGTTATTGCATAACTGACATATAGGTGTACTTCTTTTTGATTGGGTTCATGCTAATTTCCTGGTGCTTTGCAATTCTTGGCTATATGTCCAAAGTTGTTACACTTATAACATATAATATGGTTCCTCATTCCATTAGGTCTTTCTCCATCATTAGATCTTCTTTTTCTAGATCTTCTTTCACTAGATCTTCTTTTCTAGATCTTCTTTCACTATATCTTCTTCTTTCATTACTACCTGCAGGGTTAGTACCTCTAAAATTTATACTGTTCCTATTCTCAGTATCAAATTTAGGTTTGCTACAGTCAACTTCTTTATGACCAATACCATGACAATTATAACAATATTTTTTAAAACATTCTTAAATGACTTGTGTACTCTCTCTTCATGTGTCCAACTTCATTACATGTAAAACATCTTCCTTTGAATTTATATCTCACTTCTTTAGGTGGTTCAACTTGCTCTATTTTCCTAGGCTCAACACATTCTTTAGATTGACTAGCTTATCTTCTTTAGGTACTTCTTCTTCATTATGATTATTCATAGAAGTTTTAGGGGTTTCACCAAATGGATCTGATTAATTTCTTGTTTTAGTTTTCTTAGCTGACATATCAAGAAAATATCCAAGTCCTATCTTATCATTAGTAGGTCTCTATATTGACATTTACTCATCAAGTTTCTCTCTACTAGTTTACAACTTCTCAAGTTGTTGCTTAGTTTGTGTCAATTCTCCTTTCATAATGATATTGTATTTTTCAAGTTCTGCATGCTACAACTTAGTAGTTTCAAGTTTAGATGTGACTTTCTCAAGATTGGTTCTAAGGTCTACCATCTCAAATTTCAGATCATACTCTATCATGCTATCATCATCCTTTAGGCTCAACTTTAGATTTGTAATATCTAATTCATGCTTTAGAATTTTATTTTATTTCTTTAATCTCAAGATCTCATCACTATCTTTGATAGCTTGTGCTGACTCTTTCTTGGATCTAAGATGATCTATCTTATCTTTCAATTCTCTAATATATACCTTAGCATCTTCATATCTATCATTTAGTATATCAATCTTCTCAAGAGCTTCTTCAAGATTATTCTATAACTCTTCCATATTTATAGAGATCTTACTCAAGCTGTTAGGCCTTCGCAAAGTAACTATGCTCTGATACTAATGTTAGAAATAGGGAATATTGGGGGGGGGGGGGGGGTGTGAATTAGTATTCTATATTTTTTTTTCCCACAACATGATATTGTTACTTAATTTAAACCATGCATAAGAAAGTAAACCAATAATGCTAAATAGTAAAGATAACCATACACAATGAGAACTCAGAACACCATATTTTGTTAACTAGGGAAATCTTGGCCAAGGGAAAACCCTGGTGGGGATGGTACCCACAAAATGATACACTAAACAAAAGTATCCAAATAAGGATATTGACCTTATTAGGAGTCTTTTATTAAGTATAGTGTCTTGGTCCTTGTTAGAAGAATAGGCCCTGTTAAAAGCCTAAACCATTTTAGGAGTTGCTTCAACTCTATTAGGAGTTGGTGATACAAATACAATGTATGCATGATGAGCCCACTTCCCAAACATGCAATATATAATTTATCTTATTTACAAAAATAGAGATACGTACAATATTGTCTCACTGCTATACTTCATCGTTCCTCCGATCATACATCAAAATTTGCATCATACAAGCCTCCATATAGGAAAAAAAATCTTCACATAAGTTTTTATATGATCTACAACCACACACAACTTTGCAACTTATGATCTTTACTTATACCTTTACCTTTTAGAAAAAATCTATCCTGTTGGCTTTGATGCTTCCACATGCTTGGCTAATTATAAAATTGGCATCCACTAAATTAGGTTAACATCTATGATGTCATCCCAACATAGTTAAGTAATTATTTTGTTACCAAAATAATTCAAGCCATAATACTCAATCTTCTGTTGTGATCTGTTCTGCCTTGCTAATATTGGTACTAGTAAATCCTCTGTAACTATTGTTGTACTATTTGTACACATATATCCACTAGCACATGTCATCATGACACTGTCAACTATCTATCCTCAACTGCGCATGTGTCAACTCTAACTCTGTCATCTGTAATCACAAAATCTATCTCTGTGCTGATGCAAACTATCTAACACAGAGACAATTTTCTCTCTCTGATCTCACAATGAAATACCAAAATATATGTTACCATAAATGAAAACACAAAATCTACTAAATACTCAATTGACTTAACCATATTGCCAAAAATCCAAATAAGACTATAATCTTTCATATCATGTTCTAAGGGCTTGTTCCAGTCCATACAATAATTTGTTCAACTTGCATCCCATGTTCTTATTTTTATGTTCAACAAATCCTTCATGCTATTCAATATAGACTTCCTCTCCAAGTATTCTATTTAAAAATACACAGTTGACATCCATTTGATATACTTTGGAATTCTTGTACATAACACATGCCAATAGTGTACTTAATCCTTCCAATCTTGCTACAGGTGTAAAACATTCACCATAGTCAATTCCTTCTTCTTATGCATAAGCCTCACAAACAAATATTTCCTTGTTCCTAACTACATTTTTATTTAGCTTGTTTCATAAAATCTACTTGGTTCTATAACATTTTATAAGAAGGTCTCGGTACTTGTGTCTAGGTATTATTCTTCTCAATTTTATCAATCTCATCATTCATAGCATTAACCCAACATTTATTATCCAATGCAAATTTTATTTTTCTTGGTTCAAAATCAACTATTAAACATCTATCTTCGCTGAACTTTTATCTTGTTTTCATGCCTACACTTCTACCTCCAATTATCTATTTAGGTTAATGGTTGTTCCTCACATATTTGGCCAATACATGTTTTGTTCGTTGATTATCACCATTTCTTTCACTCCGTAAATGTTCAACTTCTTACTCAGGTTGTACTATCTAGTGCTTGGGTATAAAAATCTGTGACTCAAGTGTCCTTATTTGGTTCTTGGTAACTATGCTATAACTCGGGTAGAGTATCAGGTTCCTCTTCATAGACATATACAAAATTCTTGTAGTCTTTAGATTTCTTGTTTCTTTCCACATCATTCCTCTGTTGGTATCTCTAAGTTGTTTTGTCTATGCACTAGTCATATATAAGGCATAGTTAGTTGGTCATCATTGTGAATGAGTTACTCTATATAGGACGAGTCATGTAAAGACTTGCAAATAATCATGTATATGCCAAGCTCTATAGGAGTCAAATGAGTGTTTGATCATTGAGTACTTCCATACAAGATGAGTTCAGTAAATGCTGAGCATATAGATGATGAGATATATAGAAGGAGCCAAGTTAGTTAAGGCTGAAAAACAATAGGGAGAATAGTTATGACCGAGTATCAAAGATAGTATGCATCAAGTAACACATAGATAACAAACTTTGAGGTAAGCCATTTCAAGCTGACATGTAAATAATATTTAATGATCATAGAGTTTGTTATAGAGGTTGTTATGCATTTTGGCATGGATCACTAATTCGTATGAAAGGAGGAAAACCAATCAGATAAAATTAAAAAAAGGGAAATGTATAGAAGACTCTATAGATGTCTTTAAATGTGCAGATCCAAACCCTATTACAATATGATAGATGAAATGAAGGAAGCGAAGTATTATACAAAGGAGTTAGGTTTTGGAGGGTGCATGAAAAAGTTGTGAAGAAACAAATTTAGCAACCTAATGAAGTAGTGTAGGACAGAGTAAAGATATATTAGATAAGAGATCAGATCAAAGATTGGAATGAGGAGATCCATAATCAACAATTGTAAGTGTAGACCAAAGGATTAGGTCCTAAATCAATTTTGATAGATTGAATCAGGGTAAATCTCTTAACATAGCAGTTTTAATAGACCTTTGTAAATCTCTTAACAGAGTCCTTACTTTATTGTAAGTGTTAAATCCTTTAATCAAGGTAGACCTAACAATCTTGTAAATTTTTTAATAGGGCAGACCCCTCATAGGGTAGATCATAAGAAGTGATCAAATTTGTAGTCCTACTAGACTAACTTTGTTATTGCAGTAGTGAATATTTGTGGGTGTTATCCCTACCCTAGTTTTACCTTCACCTTGGAGGGTTTTTGGGTTACCAAAATCTTTTGTGTTATGTGTTTATATTTCATGGATCTGATACATAGTTAGATTTATTTCAACATTTGATAATTCAAGTTATGTTATGCATAAACTAGGTATGAGATGGTTAATATGGTGAATGTAGTCAAAAAAATTTGGAGGATAAAAGTTTTATAGATCCTGATTCATGCCTCATATGAGTATCTTAGCTTCCGAACAAGACTTAGAACAGTTGGCATAAGATAATAGTTCTCTTGAAAGAAGTTTAACAATTCAAGAGTTTAGATATTGGAGATGGAGGCTTACAAATTTGGAAAGGTTGTTGAAAATCAAGTAATTGACATCCAACTCATACTGCAACAACTTGAAGTAGCAAGAGAGGAACTGAGGAAATCCCTAAGAAAGATAAATGATATGGCTATTCAAGATAATGACACACTTTATAAAGAAGTTGATACACACAGATTTATTGATGATGGGTATTCTAGTGAAAGTGATGTAGGCATTACAAAATTATTATAGAAGAACAATATTATGAATGAAAAAGTCAAAGGATAAAAAAAAGAACATAAAATCTAGTCAGTAAGGCTATGTGAAGTAATAGAAAATAGAGAGTTGAAGAAGATAAATTGGTGGCTGAAGAAGACAAATGACTATCAAACTTGAAGAAAGATCATTTGATTGATAAAATCCCACAAACACTCAGCTAGACATGATGAATCAATTGATGCTTGTAAATAAGGAACTGAATAGAAAAGACATGAAGATAGAAAATATGAGATCATAGAGTGACCTATTGAGGAATGAGTTAACACTACAACATTTGGAGTGAAATTGAGATGACAATTTGCAATGACAGTGTAATTTGTGGTGATTTTTTTTTGCAATTGTTCATGATGTCATTGCAATACAAATGTTAGTGTCACAATTGTGATGCCCGCATGAGTATAATAAAAGAAAGAAGACATGACATAAATCATTACCCATTTGTTTTGATTACGAAGAGCTGTGCATGAAAGAGGGTGGAGAGCTCCAAATGAGGGTGGAGAGCCCTGAACATTGTCACACCCTTTTAATCTCTATATTTTGTTGTCATGGAATTTCTCTATGATTTCATTTTTGTGCCCTTGTGATCTCTTCATTTTGTTACCATGCCCTTTCTTTGTGATTCCATTGCCATGCCCTTTCTCTGCGATTTTGTTTTTGTGACGTGCCCTTGTGATCTCCATGCCCTTTCTCTACAATTTTGTTTCCGTTTCATGCCCTTACTTACAATTTTATTGCCATTCCATGCCCTTACTCTGTGATTTTCTTCAAGGGATATGCAAATGTTCTTTTCTTTTCCTTCTAAATAGGTATCTCTTTATTTCCTTCTAAACATGTATATCTTAGAGACCTTTTTAGAGGTGCTTATTACATGTTGGAAGAAAAAATAAATTGATCCAACTGCATACATATTCTAGAATCCAAATAATAAAACAATAAAAGTCACTCAACCCATGCTAAGTTACTTACGTCAAGATCCTACACAAAAATAATGTAGACTAGGAAAAATGGACATGATTTGCAAGAAATTAAAAAATAAAATCATAGAATATATTTTAGGAAAGAAGCTTGACATAACCTAGTTAAATGGGTCCAGTTGTTGATTAGCTAGGTTGATTAAAAATTCCTATAGAAGTATCATTAGATTAGGTACAATAAAACAAACAATTAGCTATTCCCAGCTAGCAGGATCAAATACAGTTTTCCAATGTGATAAAATTGCATATGTAGATGCATCACTTGCATGCTAGACATAAAGCACAATCCCCAATTTATAATGAATGGTCGGATATAAAGGATCCATACAATGGCCGAACAATGGATGTCAAGGATGTAACCATGCATGTATTAGCACACTCTCCCTATGAGGATCCCAAGTATCTACTAATGTTGTTAATTTGGGCATCACTATATGATCCAGAATGTTATGAAGTACTAAAGAAAGTAGTAACTTATCCCATGTTAGAAAATGTAGCATAGGTTCAGGTCCCTTTGCTCCCAGGAATGTGTAGTAGCTATTCTCACTGCTAGAAGAATAACTTCAGTGAAGTGTGAGGAGTTGAAGAAGCAAGTTCTATTTCTATGTAAATGCCATAATCATGAGGCTCATTACCTTGTAGAAGCCTCAACCATAATGAAATTACCTCTAAACCATGCAAAGGATTTTGAAGTGGTTCTCAACCTTGAAACACTGATATAAGAAATTGATACATGTGATCATCACACAGAGACTGTGCCAATACTTGAAACACTCTTATAAGAAAATGCAAATGCAATACATGACAAATTGCACAACTTGTAGTCCTCCCGATATTTGGACTATAAATTCTCAAAGACACTTGCAAGTGATTCCAATTTCATAGTACCTACCACAACAATGTCCTAGATTCTATCTAGTGTCTCCCATAACACCCTTTATGTTGCCTAGCTATTGTTTGTGTCGTGCAGTCTCTTTCTAAAGCTGCTCCTTTTGCTTATCTTTCTAAAGATGTTCCTTCTCCTTCCACTAGTACATTTTGGAAAATGTGTGACTATGTGACTAAATTTTTTAGTCACATTACTAATTTTTTTAGTCGTGTGACTAAAACTAACCACATCTACTATTTCTTTGCAATTTACAACTATAGCTGACCAAATAAGTGACTAAATTAGTCACTAGGCTAAATCACAAGATTAACAAGAAAAAGTCACTAAATAAACTATCAAATACATGACTAAATGCTTAATTACTAATAATTAGTCACCCAAACATGTATGTGGTTGAGATTTGACATTGCATTAAAAATAACATCAAAATTCTTCATGCATGCAATAAGACCTAAATTCTTAGTTGAGAAATAATGACCACAATATAATGCTCTTCTTGACACGCTATGACCTTCAATAAAATTAAAAAATTAAAAAAGGAGATGATATTATAGCATAAAGGAAACTTCTTGCAAAGCTTTAAAAAGTGTATTTTAATTTTTTCCCACAATATTTATACCTAAATTTTCTACATTTTAAACCATTCTAACTTAATCACTCTTTGTTCTCATAAAAATCTTCTCACTCAAAATTCAGAGCTCAAGTTCATCTAATTTTAACTAAACCAAACAGATAAAAATGTGAATGCTTTAGATAAAGGCAAAAATGTGCTTGATGTAAGCACACTTTACACGTTTAATGCACTTGAAGGCCATGTTTGTGGAGAACAAGGTAGTTCTAAAGATGATTAAAAATTATATATTAAGTATATATAATAATATTAATAAAATGCAACATATTATTATGATTAACACACACACACACACACACACATAATGGTAGTAGCAAACAACCCTCATAATCACAACACCTTGGTTGCAACATTGTTATGAAAAAACTATAAGCTCTTATTACCATGATAGAAAAATGTGTTGGGATACCTGATATATTGATGCAAAAATATTCTATACAAAATGGTAAAAAAGAGCACAATCCAATATATTGATGTGACAATATTCAATACAATTTAATTCAAAAATTGCATCTTATTGTAATTTTTAATTGAAATATGTTTAATGAAAGAATTGAGAAGAAAAAACATATAGATTAAACATCCTCATCTTTCCATCCCATTTCCAAAACCTTTAACAAGTATTGTAATCAATCACGATTCATTTTAACTTTTATTTCTTCTTCTAATATGATTTCTTTTTGATGACAAATTACATTGAATATTTTACTATATAAAAAATAAATATTATTAAATACTTTATTATTTTATTTTATGAGTAGAAATGCGCAATTTCACCATCTCAATATCCCAAAAAACACCTGCACAAAAAAGGTCTGAACCTTGAACTTCCTTTGAGATTTTAGAAGCTCCTTGTGTCGACGGAGGCTTTATTGGTAACGTTTTATGTTTTTTCACTATTCTTTCTATTTATGCCATATTCAAATTTTGTATGGTTCTTATTTTTATTTATGCAACACAGAGTAAAGTTGGGCAAGTATTTCATGGATCCAAAATCGAATCCGTAAGGAGGGTCAACATTTACAGGCTATGTGGAGCTCTCATACAAATATTATTGTAGTTCTTGTAAGTATTCAATGACCGATCATTCCTAGAATAGAGGTCATCACCACTTTGTCATTTTCATAACTCACAATCAAGGTATTATCTCCACTTATAAATTTTGACAATCATGGTATTTTATCTCCACAGATAAATTTTGATTTTCTGGATAACTGTGGACTAGCTCCACATTATTTTCTGATAAGAAAGGCATTTTCACTATCTCAAGGGCCTTTTTGCTGATGCTCACCTATCATAAGATCTTAGATAATATCAATAGGAAAACCCTAATTATTTATGTTTTTGACTGTCACGTGGTACAAGCCAAATCTCTGCAAAAATGGATTTTTTTTTATAGATTTAATTTGAGCAAAAACCATGAAACATTATATGATAAATGTCTTATTTCCAACACCTTTCAAATCCTTCCCTTATTAATCATCCTTCAGCAGGGTACTATGCCTTTGTTACCCATAAGAACCAATCATAAATACCTCCTTTAATATTGTTCAGTCTAGCAATTTTGGGCAAATTTAAGTCTTCCTAGAAACTGATTTAATGAGTATGGGCCAGCCTTCTCCGTGGCTTACCAACTGAAAAATATGGGCAGCTCTAGTGGGGCCACTCTTAGCACACACGATATAGAAGTTCACGAGGAAAATGCCAAAACTAGTAATTGATACCTATTTGGGTAGAAAGTATATAATTTGGGTAGAAAGTGTATAATTCAGTGATCAACATATGAATAAATGCCTAAACAAGCGATCATCACACATATATGAGAAAATCTATAAAACAATGATCTATGTGTATATATTTCATTTACCCAGCTGGATAAAATGTCTAGTTAAAACCTTTAGACATCTAAGAAGATAATGGCAAATAGGTACTAATGATTTCACTATCTTCAACATGCTAAAACATTCTTATTGTTAGTTTTCAGATTGATATACCAAAGTAGATAGATAGTATAATAAAAGGATTTATAGTATTGTATGTTTTTTCTTCCTTTCTTCATGTGATAATTTTAATAGTTAGCACTAATGTATCATTGGGACAATGTTGTCATTTTACTTAATTGTTATTTTTTCTATATGTATACATGCTAAAAATTTGATATGTTGTTCATCATTTCATTCAATTTCCTTTCCGTAACTTAAATTCTCAATAGACTGGCACCTATATGGAATTACCTTATCCATTAAGATGAGTAATCCCTGAAAGATGGATTTTATTTTTTATATAAGATATAAAAAAACTATATAATATGCTGATATGGAACACACTATATTACTAAAAAAAGGCCAGTTTCATTATAATGGAGTATTTTTTAGGTTGGATTTGTGATTGTTTTGTAATTTAATTATTAGGAAATCATGTTTAGAATTCAATCATTTATTAATAATGAGTGAGAGACAATCACACATTATGGTTCATAAATCAATAGATTCAGAGCTATAAAGAGTGTGCTACTTTCTAATTCCCAAGCCATGAGTTGGATTCAGCCAATGGACGAGATTAATCAGAATGACTGAACTTATGTGCACTTCATGCTATGCCTTCATAATGTGTCATCAACATAATCTTCAAGCTTCTCAAAACTTGGCAAAGATTTGATGAGTAGATTAAACTTCATACATAGTTTCAGGGATTCATTTTATAACAGCTTTTATTTAAACTCAGTTTCAATTTGTTTCATAATCATCATAAAGAAAAAGATAGAAATTCTATGAAAATAAACTAGTAACTACAACTACTCCTACAAAAAAAACTAAAAAATATTTGAATTAATATGGTTGATGGAAACATGTCAGACAAGTGACTATCTTTGAACACAGAGTAAAATATACTCCATTAAGTTATCTCAAATCACCAGATTATCTCTTATGTTAATGAAATGCATCAACAAATGCTCTTATTCAACCACAAGATTATACTTCTTTTCCATTTTATTTAACAAAAATTACAGTTGTTTACTCATAAGTCAAGAGTGGCCTTTGATCCTAACTTCTCATACATTCCCTATATTGATTTTTTTGGTTCTTGTAAAAAAATTAGGTGCTTAAAATATGATGATAAGTTCTTATAATCCAGTGGTAGTGAAGAGAACACAAATTGTGTTCCCCCAAATTGCGATATTGTCCAATTTGGATGATAAGTAAAATTATTATTTGAGTATCTTTTTCTTAATTACTATATTCATATTCCATAAGGTCTTATAAGACCACATTAATGTAATATATTTGATCAATTGGTTTCCAAAGGTTAGAAAATTCCAAAGTCATTAAAATGGCAAATATATGCAATAAACCATGTTAGAAGATCAAACACCCAAAGACAATTTTGGGGTAGTTCTGGCTGGAGTAGTACTGGGATGGGTGACCTCTGGGGAAGTCCTAGTGCTTCACCCCTGTGAGCATCACCTAGATCCAATGAGTGCTAAGTGTTCCATTTATTCTCATGAGAGATGGATTCATGTTGAATCACTACTCATGAAACATGGGTTAATGAGTTTGACTCAAAAATCACACAGTTAAATCCTGACAGCAATATCACAATTTGACTTGCTGTGGTATTTATCTCCTACTTGTCAATTTTGGGATAGTTAGGAAGTTTGTGATCAATTGTCATGATTTGAAAATGTTTGAATAAGTCTAAAATGATAAATAAAAAAAAGGGCATTGTGATGTATGAAGTTTCGAGTTAATGAAAAAGAAAGTTTTTTCTTTTTTGTATTTGCTCTCTTATTTTTTCTTTTAATATAACAGTCTGATTGCAGTCATTATTTCATGTCATAATCCTTACATTTCGATCTAATTTTCATTGGGATAGATGGAGGTCTGAACCCTCTAAAAGATGGCTTTTTTTTCACTTAATTTCGTTTAGTTTTGACTGAGATATGGGCATTTTGGTGAAAGCTGTCTAAACCATTGCAAGGGTAAACTGAAAGTCTGCAAAATGTAGTTTCTTATGCTCCACTTGCTTTAAGGCTCCATATTCGGTTGGGTGATGTGGAATATGGTAAATATTAGTATCTTAATATGTTCAGGTCACCATGCAACAGCAGGTTCATTTTTTGGATAGAAATGAACAGTGATATATTGTCTTGGTTTTAGAATGGGCAATGACACAACAAATCAAGAAAAAACTTTGTCTACACAAGTGAGAGGTAAGTAATAAAAGAGTGTTTTGAGGGATGAGAGAGGTATATTGGAGAGTCAAGGAATGAAACATTTTTAGAGATTGTGTTTGCAAGGCAAGGAATGAATTTATTTTGTTGTTGTAGAGATATTTGTAACTGTTATGCGTTGAACAGTAAAGTCATAAAATTTTGATTTTTTTTTAGAGGAGTTGTTGAGTTTAGAGCGTGAACGTAGGGGATTTTGTGGGAAGAGTCTAATACATTTATTGGGAAGTAGAATCTGAGTCAAATTCTCAATTAGAAACGCATATAGTTTTGTTGTTGCAACATACAAATGTGCAATTTTTCAGATTTGACAGTAAAGAGAGATTTTAAAAGTTGTCCCAGAATTCAAATGTAAAGTTTGGAACTATGAATGATTTTTAAATGGATACTGTAATGAGAACCATACGATCATATGTAGTTCATGCACATGAAGTATAGGGTGAGTTTCTTAATGTTTGCAAGGATTCTATCCTATTTGTTTATGATCCAGTAAAATGGTGGTGTCTAGCCTCAATTGAATTATATTTTTCTGGAAGGAATTTCAGCATCCCAAATGAGAAGTTCGAGATTGTGAATTGCTCTATATCACATTGAATGTAGGAAGGTTAGGAGTCACAGCTCTAGATTTGAGTCTAAATCTCTGTACTTTTATTTAAATTTGAATACATAATCCTTGGAGTCACAGCATTACTTGAAGGTTTTAGCTGTTGATGTTGTGTAGGGAGTCGCAACTCTACTTGAGTCTTAGATAGATTTCAAAGACTCTTGGGATGAGAAATTTTGGAGTTCTTATTCTACACTCTCTTAGAATCATTTGAGTTACAAAAACGAATATATCTTTCTGTTCATGTACAGTGTGCTACTCAGAGGCAGGGCAGTTTGGCAATAACAAGAAATGGATTCATCAAGAGTTCTCAGGTTGTAGTCTAAATATGTTAAGGGTTCTTTTGTGTTCAACATAACTTGGATTGGCCTTGTAGATGGGTCAAGGAAATTAAAGTTATTCTAATTTTCAAACCCGTGATTGGATGATAAGGAAATAATAGACTTACTAGTTTTGAAATTGGGGGTATTTCCTGCAAAGAAAGACATGGGAGAGGTTTTCTTAGGTGAAATATTATGAGTCTTTGTTGTCTTCTGATTTTCTCCATTAAAAAAGAAGGTCAAGTGCATCTTTAACACAAACTTGTGTATTCAATCTAATATCTATCACACGCTTCCTGCTATAGATTTGAGGAGTTGTATAGGGAGCATGAGAGCCAAGAATAGATCTAACATCATCACAGTCAAAGAACAAGTTAGTTGGAGAACAGGACTCATCATCAAAGTTCAAATTTATCTAGTGGTATCTATGAATCTCTAAGACACATGATGCCTCTATCAGTTTGACTTCTTCATTTCCAGGACTCCCAAAAAATGTCATCCCACTCTTCGTCAATAACTTTGAGGAGACAAGCGCGCTGCTCTAGTAGTGTTTCATGAACTTGATAAGTCTGTCAGAATTTAAACAAGCTCAGAAGGCTCCCAATGATTCACAATCTGACTTGCTACATCTGTAGAGCATTCCCAACAGCAACACTCTTATGGGAACAATCAAAACTTTATATCCTTCACCTTATTTGATAGTGATCTACTTTTTTTGGCATTTAACTAATGGAACAATGAACATGAAACTCTACTCTAAATCATCAAATACCTCTCAAGGATAGTGAAGAGAAAAATTGGAGTACGACTGAAAGGATTACCATTAAGCATAATGGTATGTGATGTTTAATTAAATACAATCCCATTTTGGGATTAAGGGGTTGGACTTTTCAATTATTTGAAGTTGAGAAACCAATGAAAAAATGTAATACTCTGTAATTTTCTGCTTTTTCTCAGTTTCGGTCATCTTGTGCTTGGAATAATGGATTAATTGTGACATGAAGTTGATTTTGTTTGAAGCATTTGTTAGTCTAATTTCCCATAAAACTTATTTGGTTTAAATCCATCAAGTTTCAAGGGAGTTTTAAAGAAAATTTGAAGAGAATAAATTACTAATTTTCTTAGCTTTTACTGCAACTTTGTTGTCCTAAAGTGAACTGTTCCCTTGTTTTAATTCTTGGTCGCTCAAGGAATATATGCTTGGAAAGTAGAGTGATTCTACGTTTTTATGCAATTGGTTTGGATCAACTTCATCAAGTAGGGAGGAAGTTATATATTTTTTCCTAAATATGTAATGGTCACCCTTGGATGTCCCAAAAAAACTAAACCAAATTGCTGAAAGGAATTATGTCAAACAGTTTGCATTCAACTTCTTAAAACCCCTTATAACTCCGGAAATCAAACGTTTTTATGGAATTGGTATCATATAACATAAACAAGAAAGAAACTATAATAATATGCAAAGTGAAAATGAATTGCTGCTAATAAAATGTTATTTTCAGAATTCATAAAACCAAATACATGGCAGATTTATCAACTCACTAATTACTTCAGCAATATTGTCATAATACTCCAGCCCATGCTTACGAACTTGCTGCTACAATACTTTGTCCTCCAATCAGTCCACTACCTTCATAATACCATTCCCTCCAAGCGGCATAAGCGACGGACAAGTAGTGAAGAAGATATGAGCAAAATATCAAATCTGCCTGTAGCCGGAAATGCAACTAAACTGCCTGATAATGAAGCCAATAAGAAAGAATTCCAAAGGCCAAACCCTAAGGGAATGACGTCTAGAATGTTACAAGAAAGGATAGACGTCCTCAAATGCCAAGAACGGAGCTGCAACTCACACACCAATTTCTTCTCATATTCAACCTGTCTAATGAAGCCACAAATGCTTCCTTTTATTCTATTCCCACGGGTCCCCTCAACTCATATGGGAAATGTGGGATAAAAGATGTGTAATATAAAACATATATTAAAATACCCCTTATGTCTCCCTTGGGTACACATCACCATAAAATAAATATTAAAGTAACACTTTAATATTTTACAATTAAATTAGACGTTACTTTAATAAAACTTCAGGCATTAAAATGTATTAGCAATCGGACTCCGAATAATGCGAGTGATAGCTCATCGAAAAGCTCTCACCGAGGAGTATCGAATCCAATCACCAAAATTGACCTGCACTGTGTCCTGCCGACTTACTAAAAATAGTAAGTATGCCTGAAACTGAGTAAATCAACTTCGTTTTGGCCCAAACTGGAAATGACTAGGCCAAAACACTCCAAGATCCCATTAAACCCTTCGTTAGCCCTCGGGACCATGTAGAACAAGGCTAACGCGCACACACCTGGTCAACTGCTAAAATGGGGACATTACAGTCCGCCCCCCTTGAAATTGCTTGTCCTCAAGCAATCTCAGTCCAGCCTGCTGAATAACCTGCTCACTCTCCCATGTAGAATCTTCCTCCGGCAGGTCTTTCCATTTGACCAAATACTCCTTCACTATCCTGTTTCTAAGCTTCCTCTCTCTGGTATCCACAATAGCCTCAGGTACTAACACAAGCTTCCCCTCCTCATCCAAAGGGGGTAAATCTGCAGAAGGCACTACACTCTGACCAATGGCTTTCTTAAGCCTAGACACATGAAACACATTGTGCACTCGATTGCCCTCTGGAAGCTCAAGCTCATAGGCGACTTTGCCCACTTTGCGAATCACCCTGTAGGGACCATAAAATCTAGGTTTCAACTTTTCAGCTCCGCTCTTCTTGAGCGATGACTGTCTATATGGTTGTAGCCTCAAGTAAACCATATCCCCTACCTCGAAGCTACGCTCTATTCGGTGCTGATCAGCATACAATTTCTGTTGATTCTGGGCCTGTTGTATATTCTCTTTGAGCACTTTCAGGATGTCCTGACTATCCTGCAATAAGTTTTTGGCTTTGGGCACTCTACTGTCCCCCAAAACTAAATCCATGAAGCTAGGTGCTTCATAACCATAGAGTGCCATGAAAGGAGTCATCTTGATGGACATATGATAAGTGGTGTTATAACAATACTCTCCCATATGCAACCATCTAATCCAAGCCTTTTGTTGTGTAGTTACATAGTTCCTCAAATATCCTTCCGCCCATTTATTCACAATCTCTGTTTGGCCATCTATTTGCAGATGATAACTAGTGCTAGGTGTAAGATCTGTACCACACAACCTAAACAACTCTTGCCAAAAAACACTCATAAACTTACTATCCCGGTCGCTGACAATGAATCTAGGCAGCCCATGTAACCTGAATATCTCTTTAAAGAAAAGATCTGCCACCTGTGCTGCTGTTTAAGTGGACGGAATAGCAAAGAAGTGAGCAAACTTCGTCAAGCGGTCCACCACCACATAGATGCAATCCCTTCCCTGCACTCATGGTAAACCAGTGATGAAGTCCATCAAAATACTTTCCCATTTCCTATCAGGAATGGGCAAGGGCTGTAATAAACCTGCAGGAAATGTGTGTTCTCCCTTATTCTGTTGACAAACCATACACTCCCTGACATACCTCTGAACATCATCCTTGAGCCCTTTCCATGAAAACTGCTCTCGGATCTGCCTGTAGGTCTTGAAGACCCCCGGATGTCCTGCTGTGGGTGCATCATGAAATGCCTTCAATATCGCCTCTCTCAAATGTGATGACAGAATCAAATAAACCCTGTCCTGAACTCTGATCAATCCATCTATCACCTCATAGCGATCATCCTGTATGGTACCTGAAATCAATCCAGAAGCCCAAGCATCTCTGACATACTCTGCTATAATCCGATCTCTCCAATCTCCTGAAATCTCTACGAGAGCACATAAGTGAGGTCTCCGAGATAAGGCATCAGCCACCACATTTTTCTTACCTTTGAAAAACTCTATGTCAAAGTCATAAGCCTGCAATTTAGTCACCCATTTTTGTTGCCGGTCATTAAGATCACGCTGGCTCATGAAGTATTTAATACTATTATGATCAGTCTTGATCACAAAACGTCCACCTACCAAATATGATCGAAATTTGGCCAATGCATGCATTATGGCCAACATCTCCCGGTCATAGACAGAATAACTTTTCTCAACTCCTCGGAGCTTCCTACTCTCAAATGCAATGGGATGCTTCTCCTGCATCAATACTGCTCCAATCCCATCACCTGATGCATCACAATGAAGCTCAAAAGGCTTTGTGAAATCCGGTAGAGCTAGAACTGGACATGAAGACATTACCTGCTTGAAATGCTCAAAACACCTTTGTGCTGCCCCTGTCCACACGAAGGCTCCTTTCCTGGTAAGATCTGTCAAGGGTGTAGCAATCTGTGAGAATCCCTTAACAAACCTTCTATAAAAACCACATAAACCAAAGAATCCCTTAAGCTGTGTAAGGTTTGTGGGAGTAGGCCACTCTACAATAGCTCTAATCTTTTCGGGATCAACCCGAATGCCATCTGCACTAATGATATGCCCCAGGTAAAGGAGCTCAGTCATGCCAAACTCACATTTAGATTCCTTGGCATACAATGAATCTCTCTCCAGAATAGATAACACCTCCTCCAGATGATGTAAGTGCTCCTCCCAGGTCTTACTGAAGACCAAGATGTCATCAAAAAAGATTAAGACAAATCTCCTCAGCTGCTTCCTGAATACCTGGTTCATACAACTTTGAAATGTAGCAGGTGCATTGGTTAGACAAAATGGCATAACCATGAACTCAAAGTGGCCATAGTGACATCGGAAGGCTGTTTTCTCAATGTCCTTTGCTCTCATCCTGATCTGATGGTATCCGGATCGCAAATCAATTTTGGTGAAGAAGCATGCCCCATGCAACTCATCAATCAATTCATCAATCCTAGGAATGGGATACCTATTTTTAATTGTTTTCTTATTCAGTGCCCTGTAATCGATGCACATGCGCATTGTCCCATCCTTCTTCTTTACCAATACTACTGCTGAAGCAAAAGGGCTCTTACTAGGCCTGATATGCCCCATCTCCAACAAATCCTTAATCGCCTTCTCTATCTCATCCTTGTGTTTCTTAGGATGACGATAGGGAGTAATCATAACTAGTTTGGCTCCCTCCTCGAGCTCAATAACATGTTCCATCCCTTTTTCAAGAGGAACCCCATGAGGAATATCGCTAAATACTTTAGCGTGTCTATCAAGTATCTTCTGGACATCTAGTGGATGACTCTTTTCTTGTGGCTCTGGTGAAGTTGGCATAATGTGGCACTCTGCCGCCCACTCTATGTCATCATGACGAAAAAGTCTCTGCATTCTCCTCAAGGACACTATTCTGCAACATCCATCTGAAAGCCCTCTAAGTACCACAGTTCTCCCCTCATGCTGGAATCTCATCTCCAATTTTGCTAGATTGAGTGTGAACTCAACTAGTGAAGCCATCCATGTCATCCCGAGGATGACATCATAATCTCCCATGTCCACAACATAGAACTCATCTTCCAACTCGTAGCCATCTCCAAACCTGATGCGAAGATTAGATATCTTCCGAGTGCATAATAACTTATCACCGTTAGCCACCATGACTCTAAACCCATCATGCTCCTCTGTCTGTAACCCTCTCCTAGCTACCAATTGTGCATCTATGAAGTTATGTGTAGCCCTAGTGTCAATAAGAGATATCACTTTCTGCCCCTGGATAGTACCCCTGACCTTAAATGTGATTGCCTTTTGGGCCCCTGTCAAGCGTGCCAACGATCTATCATCCTTAGGAATGTTGCTCTCCTCTATAGTGTTATCCTCATCTGAATCAGAGTGCTGATCCTCCCCTTCTGACTCTGACTCTTCTGCTGAAAAATACTCCATTTGATTTGCCTTAGCCTTGAGAGAACATTTATGAGATAAGTCCCAAGGCTCTCTACAATGGAAGCACAGCTTCTTCTTTCAAAGTTCATTCAAGGTTTCACTGTCTAGTCCTTTTGATCCTTCTTTGGGTTTGCTATACTCTTTCTGAAATGATTTTTTGTCTTTGTCCTTGCGGTAGGAAGAATCTGTTGAATGGTTTTTTCCTTTGTATACCGAAGGGGCTAAATCTCGTGCCTTTTTAGTTGCTTCAGCTAACGTGAGTGGATCATGTCCCTTCACCCAACCTCGTAATGGATCAGCAAGACCATCACAAAATAACACCACCAATCTCCTAGGAGAGATATCAGTAACAAGTACAGACAAGCATTGAAACTCAGCAATGTAAGCATCCACAGAACCTGACTGTTTTAACTGTGCTAGCTCCTTGAAATGTAACTCGGGATCCTTAGTGTCAAATCTCCCAATCAATGTTTCGGTGAATTCCTCATAGGATGTAATCTGATTATGCCCCAAAGTCACCATGCCATGATGCCACCATTCATGTGCAACGCCATCCAAGTGCATAGCCGCATACTTGATAGCCTCCTCCTCAGGCATAGGATTAAGCTGCAAGTATGTATCTACCTTCTGCACCCAAGCTCGTGCAGTCATCTTCCCTGAAGCATCATAATAAGGTAAAGAAAGTTTTCCAACTTTCTTCCTCAGCTCAAAGTTTTGATTCCTCCCTCCTGCTTTAGGCATGTCTCTCATCCTCAAGTCCATATAATCTCTAAGAGAAATATCCGCCTGAAACTCTGGTCCACTAGCCTCCCAGTCCCTCCTGAACTGATCCTGTAACTCAGTAATCTGTGGTTCGTTTACTGGATGAACCGGATCTCTGGGTGGAAAAGTGGGTAGAAGAGGTCTCGAGCTCACAGTCCGTGCTGGGAGTGCAACGTGTCTAAAGTTATCAGCCTCATTCCCATTGTTGCCGTGTCCATTATTACCATTAATGTTATTCTCAGGACCATTTTTGTTGCCTTGGCCTTCATGGTTATTGTTTCCCCCATTGTTATTGTTTCCCTCGTTGTTATTTTTTCTGTTGTTGGCATCACCTGGATTAATATTGACACCCATCTATCTAGCCATGAGCTGCAACATCATGTCCATTCGCCTATTCTGCTCCTGCTGCATACGTTGCCCCTGCTCTAATGTATCCAGTAACTGTCAGAACAGTACCTCCCCTTGATCTGGACCAGCATTTCAGCCTCCGCCTAATCCTGTATTCCTGTCATCTCGATCACCCATATTATTCACCTGATCAAAGAATATCTCCTCTGTGTCTGTATGGTTGAATTCAATGTCCCCCTGCACGGATGTACTAGACTGTTTGCTTTGCAAGTCTGAAATCCTATTTTGTCTTGCTCTGGTATCGCGGAAATTATAAGACCCCTGTCGCATGCTCAAACATAAATGCTTAGCCTGCGTTTTTTTTTTTTACTTACTTTTTCCCTCTATCCGGCTGTTCCAAATTCCCTATAAGACCTCCACAGGATGGCAGGACTTTTAGCTCTGATACCACTGTAATGGTCACCCTTGGATGTTCCAAAAAAACTAAACCAAATTGCTGAAAGGAATTATATCAAACAGTTTGCATTCAACTTCTTAAAACCCCTTATAACTCCGAAAATCAAACGTTTTTATGGAATTGGTATCATATAACATAAACAAGAAAGAAACTATAATAATATGCAAAGTGGAAATGAATTGCTGCTAATAAAATGTTATTTTCAGAATTCATAAAACCAAATACATGGCAGATTTATCAACTCACTAATTACTTCAGCAATATTGTCATAATACTCCAGCCCATGCTTACGAACTTGCTGCTACAATACTTTGTCCTCCAATCAGTCCACTACCTTCATAATACCATTCCCTCCAAGCGGCATAAGCGACGGACAAGTAGTGAAGAAGATATGAGCAAAATATCAAATCTGCCTGTAGCCGGAAATGCAACTAAACTGCCTGATAATGAAGCCAATAAGAAAGAATTCCAAAGGCCAAACCCCAAGGGAATGACGTCTAGAATGTTACAAGAGAAGATAGACGTCCTCAAATGCCAAGAACGGAGCTGCAACTCACACACCAATTTCTTCTCATATTCAACCTGTCTAATGAAGCCACAAATGCTTCCTTTTATTCTATTCCCACGGGTCCCCTCAACTCATATGGGCAATGTGGGATAAAAGATGTGTAATATAAAACATATATTAAAATACCCCTTATGTCTCCCTTGGGTACACATCACCATAAAATAAATATTAAAGTAACACTTTAATATTTTACAATTAAATTAGACGTTACTTTAATAAAACTTCAGGCATTAAAATGTATTAGCAATTGGACTCCGAATAATGCGAGTGATAGCTCATCGAAAAGCTCTCACTGAGGAGTATCGAATCCAATCACCAAAATTGACCTGCACTATGTCCTGCCGACTTACTAAAAATAGTAAGTATGCCTGAAACTGAGTAAATCAACTTCGTTTTGGCCCAAACTGGAAATGACTAGGCCAAAACACTCCAAGATCCCATTAAACCCTTCGTTAGCCCTCGGGACCATGTAGAACAAGGCTAACGGGCACACACTTGGTCAACTGCTAAAATGGGGACATTGCAAAATAGGCCTGTTGCAATTTAGGGTAACCAGTGACCATAAAACATCAAATTCATTTTATTTTACATGGTGGGAAGGACAATAAATTGGTGATATTTATTCCTGTAATGTACTCTTTCATATACCAAAGCATTAGGTTGCAATACTATGATTTGAATGAGTTATTTTGTTTCCCTAATACTGCTGCAGTAGTGATTAGACTGGTAGAGACAGAGTAGTGATAATTTCATATATTTTGAAGGTTGAGATTGATATCTATTGTATAGAGGCCATGAAAAATATCAAAGGATGATTAATAAATCCCTTCAACTTAGGAATAGTTAGTATTTATAATTGAATGTGAGGCCAACATTTATTGTGGATAGGGGATATAGAGTGATGATAGTCTAGTATAGATTGCAAGCTATCTTTATTTCCCATCAATGACACAAATATCATTTTTAAGGCCAATATTTTTCATCCATTTTTATTGGAGATTGTGTGTGTCAATCCAATCTAAGTGTGGGTATTCCATTGTTTGATGTTGTTACAAAACAAAGTTCTCCATCTCTTTGATATGTTAACAAAAATCGTGAAAGTTGTCCCAAGTTTGTGTATTGGATCTTTATCATATTGACGGTCAATGTGATGAGGTTACAAAATATTATGGTTGTGTTGTCTTGAAAGGTTCTTCAATTTATTATGTTTAATGTTGTTGAATGGTTTGAAAGCCGAATGGATATTTCCTTAAAGCTCTTGTAAAAGAATCAATAGTGTGAGTTTTGTGTTTGCCCTAGGCCTCTACATGATTTTTAGAGCCATCATGGCATTGGGGATAATTATCATGCTATACAAGGCATCTTTATTCAGTGACAAAACGATGAGTTTCACATGCCTGTACATGCAAATACCTATTTCTTGAATCTATCATTCTAATTTTAGATGAATTTCATGGTGAATGAGGAGGATTTGAATGGACTTTAAATAGTCATAGAGTAAGTGGAACATGATCCTCAAATCGGATAAAAGATTCTTTATAATATTGTGATGTATAAATTTACACAAAGGGATCACTTTGTACAAGATTTTTGTGAGACAACTTGAACATTGTTGCTATAGACAGCGAATCAGAAAAGATTCAAGTATTATGTCAGTGCTTAACATTTCAGTTAATTGTCCTTGTGGCTCTGTTAACATTTTACAATGTTGATTTTTCATCTTTAGTTGTTGGTTCCCAGCTCTTTCTCCTTGCACATCTATTTATATTCATACTGGTTTGTGGGTTACTCTTATTGGGTTAAGCCTTGTTTGTATTAATTTTTTTTGCTTGCTTTTCTCAATTTATTGTAATTTACTTTGAGTCTAGGACAAGTTTTCTGAGTTCTTTTCTATTATATCTGATGCACATTCAAGTCTGTAAATCTATTCTTGGTCATTCATGGTTGTTAATATAGTTTCTTTCTTTCTTTATTCCTTTGCATTATAATACAAGTTGTTACAAAAAAAAAGTTAGGTTGTGATCCATTGGAAGTAAATCCTGAGGATATGGTCCACTTTACAATGGAAGATGCAGGTCAGTCATAATGATACACTTGAATAGTCATACCAATTTCTAGGTTCACTCATGTTATTTTTCACTAGTAGGAGTAAAGTATAATATTCATACCAATTACTGAATTCATATTAACTTTAGTTAGTCCATTTGGTAGTTTGACCACAGTTTTTGGCATAATTAGCAGAAGATTTATCATTTTGGAGCTAGTACTTGTAGATTTATCCAAATGCATTATGTACTAGAGTTTATGTCAAGTCAAATTTTCATAATACTTAGTTAGAAATGCAATCTAAACTTAGTTTTAGGACAATAATAGAGTCAATTTGATAAATGTGTATTCAACACATTAAGCACACACAAAGAGCTGGTTTGATAATGTTTTCAACACACATGTATTTAGTAAGTGTTGGTTTGATTCAACCCAAACGTTTATTAAACACAGAACCCACACATGTATTAAGCACAAATACAAAACTACTCTTGAACCTATTTGATACTACCATACAATTCAAATTTGAAACAGACAACACAGTTACAGCATACAATTATATTGTTGGCAAATGAGATGTGGACTAAAATCATGTAACTGTTGTATTTTCCTTTCAGTTGCATGTTAAGAATTACAAGATCAATGAGATATGAACTTGCTCGTAAATGATAAGATAACTGATGTAAAAACAACAAAATTGTGAAGTCTATATATAGTCTCTAATACTGAGGCAAACAACTTTTAGGCCTTGAGAAAGACAGATGAAATTTCATTAAATATGAATAAAAGACCATGAAAATAAATCATTTTCATTAAAAGAGATGATTAAAATTTGTGAAACTGTAGAATTGAAACCAGCTTTCAAAGGAAGAAAGTGCTCATTCCCCAAATAATTTTTTGTTGTTGAAATTGTTCAATACACCAGAATTCTGGGTAAATATTCTATCATCCCAAACTTGACCTTGTAACCTCATAGGCCTTGACCTTGTAACCTCATAGGCAAGGAAACATGCAGCATTGACAGGAACACTTCTAGCCATGGCAAGCCCAAAGCCATTGTACAAACCTTTGATTCCTTCAGAAGCATCAAGTTTTTTAAATGCATCGATTGAACCAGAGTACTTTGGCTGGTGGTAATTATCAACCTGGATAACACTTTTGACAACATCAGTTGGATATACATCCATCCAGAAAGCATGACCAACAAGCCCACCTGATGTAAGGAGAGCACTTTGGCTCAATCTAGAAGTATCTCATCCTCCAACCAAATACTGCTTTATTCCCTCATAGACACCAAAAATAACTGTATTTCCAGGCACTTCTCATTTTAAAGTAGGAGTTAGACCCTTAAATAGTCCTAAAATCCCTCCGACTTTAAAACATGTGTGGCTACCCTGATTGGTCCATTGTATTTGATGGAAGCTGCTACTACTGTAAATGCACCTATTTTATAGGAATTTGGAAGGCCTCAATATAAATATTATATGCTTATTTTTAAGGGAAAACAATTGATTTATCAATAATATATTATCGGGTGCATTAGCAGGGCTCAAATGATGTACAAATGAATTGCACTGAACTATTAAGGTTTAATCCATGATTCCATGCAATGGGAGGTTGATTCTAATGGGTTTGAACTTTGAAAGAAATCTCAAGATTTCTATGCACCATGCCGGATGCTCAACAATGTAGATCTATTTTCCATTGTATAAAGAAAATCTCAACAGTTCAGCTCAATGCTTAAAGCCTGCTGATGTACTTCATTATTTATTATCAAGAATGGTGAAGTTTACACTAATCACATCACAATACAACAACACCAGTCTCTGTAATCCATGATTGCTAATTCTAAAAATGCAGCCAATTGAGCTAGAGTTAACCTCGAAGCTGGAAACTTAGAAGTGTACAAAGAAATTACTAAATGAAAAAATTAGGAAAAAAAAAAAACTTACCTGTCGTTGTCCCAGCAGTGGTAACTACAGCAGCTTCTCCAGTGGCAAGGGCACTTTGAGCTTGCAATCTATACTTCACTAGATCATTTGGGCATGCTAGCATTGACACAACAACGCCTGCCCCTCCTCCACAAATTATCTGTTGTTCCACAGAAAGGAGAACCGCAGGTGTTTTTCTAACTAAGGCTTCCATCTACCCTCTTGCAGTAAAGAGAACTGCATTCAGTGTTGCCACTATCGCTAATGGAGCTCCCATTCCTTTGTATAGGCCTTGGGGCCCCTCTGCTGTAATTGTCTGTTGAACAACATCCATGGCCCCAACATAGCGTGGAGGTTGGCTTGGAGGAGGTACTGGCTGACTCTGCAAATTTAGCTATATATTGAATAACTTTAAAGCCAGTTACTTTATCTATATCAACAGTTACAATGCAACAGAATCTATAGGAATGAAATTTTTCCTTCTCACACAATCATAAGCCAACCTATATAACTCACTCTTGAATGGAATAAAAATGGGGGCTTCAAACTTAACAAGTTCCCAATACATATAGAGACCCCAATCTTACCAAGAAAAACTTAAACATGCATTTTTTTCTCATGCAACATCTAATGTGTTAAAGTGCTAGATAGCACATGACCACGACCTTCCAAACTCTCTTTCAACAGGAGGTTTTTCTGAGCAATTCCAACTCTTAAAATAAATATACCTCAACTGTAAGGAATATTAATATATACCGTCTGCTCAAATGAAACTTCCTAAACAATAAAATATATAGTTTAGTTATTAAAAACTGAGTGTACGTAAATAACCAGCCATATACCTTTCCATACAAAATAGAATCAATTATTGATATCATCAGGATACTAGACACATTCTCACTACCAAACAATAAAAGAATCTTTCTAAATAATCCAACTATGGATGACTCAAAGTATTTTTGGTCTTTGCCATCATAAGTAATTAAATGAACAACTGTGCAAACATAGCTAATGCTGAGATTTTTTCAACGACAAGATAAATTAAACCCATACTGTCCTAATTCATATTAGTTGAACAAATCTTGGAAAATTTGGATTTTACAGAAAAGAACAATTCTTGCTATTCTAATTACATTCCATACAAAACCAGTACCCATCCTACTAGAACATTATAACGTCAACTCCATCCTTTCAGAGATGGTACAAAAAAGCATTCTGAAATGAATATCAATAGATATTTTGGTCTCACACAAACTACAACTCCAAATAAAAGTTAAAAATATATATAAACAAGTTACTTTTTGAAATCAACATACTTAAGACGAATTTCAAGAGTATGACGCCATAATCAAATACCAAGTACAAAAAGTCAACTATGTTCTTAATAAATGAAACAAGATTCATGTTGGTGAAGAGTAAGTAGGAGAATTTCATGCTAGTTAGGTGCCAAAGGATCACTAACAAAATGATTCCTGAAGTCAGTACCATTGCCAAAACAACTTGAAATATTGAAGATCACTCTTCCCTTGAGTTATAAAAGAGAGTGATAATGAACTGCTGAAAAACTGTCTTCCCTTCAGCTATAAATGACAATCATGATGAATGATTTCATTTATTACAATCATTTTTCTAACCCCCATGCAACTGGGTCCATCTTTTCTAATGGTCAAGGTTCTTTTAATGGACTTCCGGTTTTATCAACTATTCCTACTTCCCAATCAGGTGCAAGATGATGGGGACATTATTCAAGATATGGATTGGACTTCCAATTTTATTAACTATTCCTAGTTCCCAATCTGGTGCAAGATGATGGGGACATTATTCAAGATATGGATTGTGATAGAGTGATAAGATAAAAATTTGTCCTCTATTAATTGGTCTCAAAAATCTGTTATAGATGACAGCATATCATAGAGAGTTGGAATACACAAGGAGGTGGGTAAAAAGGGAGGAACATAGGTTACAAAGGGACAGAGTCAAGTTCACGTATGACCTCATGGAAGACTTAGAATCACATTCAGATGAAGAACCGGATTGAGAAAAAGGCAAAGCTTCTCAACTTGAAGGATCAAAGAAAGAACAGGTGGTGAAAGAGAAAAACAAAGATGAAAATCTCAATGACTCTTGACAACAAAATGATGAAAATATTTGTCTATGCCTAATCTAGATGACCCAGTGAATTTTTTTCTTACTTTGTCTGTCTTTCAACTCCACTTCTTCATTAGCATAAAGAAGTCTCTGCATCTCAAGCAATATCTCTTGATACTCAACAATGTTCAACCTTTGATTGACTCTGATTGTTCATATTCCCAAACTACTTTGTCTTGAATGCTCTTCTTCATATTGCAGACTTCTTTGTTGGTCTTGGAACAACTTTCAAGCTTACATGCATCATTGCCCTATGGATTTCAAGAGCGTTCTAATGACCCCTTATTCTTACTATTCTCTTCCATTCAAAACATGGAGTGACAAACTCAACCTAACCTAAAGGGAGCAAAAGAAAATTGGAATGGTTCTTGTCTACAACAAGGCATGTGTGCGAGGCACAATGTTGTGTAACACAAAAAAGTTGTCGATGTCAACCCATCATTTTGTCATCAGAGAAGAGAAGAATCATTAAAGAAAAAACTTCAAAGAAATTATTGTTCATTTCAAAAACCAAAACCAACAAATATTGAACAAAGAAGTTCAGAGCATTGCTGCAGTGTAGTGGTAACATAGCTTGGCAATTATGATGGAGAATGTAAATAAATAAATTTGGTTGTATGGACTTATTCAGCAGTACACAGCTGTGGTCCACATTATTTGTAGTTAAACAAAGCTATAATTGTAGGTGAATGATTACATAACATTTTGATCAAATGATACATCATTGAGTTGTATAGACAAACATGTCAAGTGACAGATGACAATAGCTAAGCTAAACAATGGAGAGAACATTTACTGTGAAGAAGAATAGAAGTTAGCAAATGAAAAAAATTGTGGCATTGGTGAGGAAAACTCTAAGTAGAGGGTTGTTGATAATTATGTTGAATGTAAAAATTTAAGGATAAGATAATTGAAGACGAATCCTATTTCAATGGAGGATTGCTAGGATGCAAGCAGAGGTTAATAGAAAAACAGCTTGTCTTGATTTCAAATAAAATCATGAATCATGAATTTGGTTTTTTTGATAGAAGAGACATATTTATAATAAAGGAAGCCTGTAAACAGAGAACTAAAACCCCGTGCAAGCCCCACAATCTATAAGGTGATAATCTATATTTATAGAAAACAAATAGAGCACATTACTAGAAAATCATCAAGATAATGTATAAAAATAGTAGGTTTCTCAAATCATATATAGAATGTTTTTAGTATCAAAATATACTATAGACTAAGACAACCAAACTTATTAAATAGTTGCAAATCAGAGCTAACGGAGACCAGTGGGCAAAGAGAAACATTTAAGGTAGAATAACAACCTTTCCCTGTACAAGTTTTAGAGGCAAACAAATATCTAATCAACATTCTTGTAAACTAAAACACATTAGTCAACAAAAAAGTGCTTGAATTCTTCATCCAATGAAATGATTCAAAACCCACAAAATATGAAAGAAGATTACATTTTCCACATGCTAGAAATGCCCATTTTCATGTAGGAGTGGCTTTTACATGGGTGTCAATAACTTGCAAAGCTTGGCACATTTCTTTTGCAGCCAAGTCTCTTTTGGTGGCTGTATATTTTTTTGCACTTGTGGCCTAGGGTGTCAAAACCTTCTTAACCAAAAATCATATAAGTATAGACCATGCGTGCATAAAAAAGTGAGATGCACAAAATTAGTCATGTTATGGTCACTCAATTTTTATTATGATGGGATCTCCCTACGGGGGAGATTGCTTAGTTCTTCCAATCTCATGTTCTATCTAGTTGGATTGCAAACAAGGAACCCCCAAGGATTCCAAGGGATTTTTATTGAAGAAACACATTTACATCATTACATGATATCGATGAAGAGCTCTACTTCAAAATTTTGTGTTCTTTTGTTATGAGTGATAAAACTCTAGTCTCTATCCAACAACAGATATGAAAAATTTGGGTGCCAATTCATGTGTGGTTTCCATCATACTTTTATGGTGCATATATTAAGTTTGATTCCCAAATTCAGTGGCATAAGGTAGTATAATAATGTATGTGACTGCCCCAAAGTAGGTAAATGGGCTTGGAGGTTATGTCAGTGTACAATAAAAAGTTCTAACAATAATGCACTCTATGAAAATAATATAAAAGAATTAAAATGCTCAAAAGAAAATAAAGCAATACAATACAGCTAGCCATGTGAAGGGAACAAAATCCTCAAACTGCAAGGGCTGATGAAGATTGGAAGGATTGAATGAAACTTCAATCAAATATCTCTAGAAGGGCCTAAAAGGGAGGAACCATCAATGCCATCATCAATCACTTGAAAGGACAGATGCACAATCTGGGAAAGCTCATTGGGGAATGCCTAAGGCTAGGGTAAGCAGGCATGATTGTGCAATGAGGGAGCAAAGAGCTCCCTCTAGACTCTCTTCTAACACTTGATGCTAGTGTAAATCTTGTAGAAGTGAATGTCCATCCCATAATCCATTTTGTAAGTGCTCATAAATCTAGTGAACCAATTTTATTAGCAGCATTGATATGATCAAAGCTAATTTTGTGTGAACCATTCCCTGTCCATCTAGGAAATGACTTCCCCTTCCTATATGGTTTGGTAGCCAAAAACTAAAATTTTGAAAGGCAAAATATGGCTAAAATAAAAAAGCTAAAGCCAAAAAGTAGAAAGGAAGTGAGTTGATCTATAGGATGGTCAAGATTACACTCAATGTAGAGGAAAGAGCTGCCAACAGGAAATAAACAATTGACTTTAGGATTACTTGCCGATTGAGGAGGTCCTCATAGGCCATGAGTTGCTTCTTGATAACAGAGATCATATTGGTCATTTGGAGAGCTAAATTAGTACAAACCAATTGGACTTTAATTTGTAGGGGAAGAAAGGTTAAAGAGAGGGGAGCCTTACAATAGAACTTCCAAATGTGGTCAGCGATAAAATGGTGAAAGTAATTGGTGATCTCATAGTGGGAAATGGAAAATCTGGGAATTACTTTTTAGGACCTAGGAAAATGGAAGATGGTAGGAAACATGGTCATGAGGAAGGGTTGTAGCAATGCAACATGTGAGTAAAACCAGCAAAATTGCTGGTTGGACTTAACCTAAACATAGAATGGGGAAGAGGAGGGTGGTTATAGGAATTTAAGCCATTTCGTAATTGGAAGTTTTGCATGGAGAAGTTTCCATGTAGTGAGGGGTGATTTTGAGTAAGTCTTGGACCACCCTATTAACAACTCATGTAGTGAGGGGCAATTCTAAATAAGCTTTTTGCCCTATTAACAGCTAGAGGATTTCCATTGAATTGGATCAACTAATACTGGTAGATTGATAAAGTAGCAAAGTTAAGCCCACTACTAAAAAAATAGCTCAAATCTAGACAAGTTAATTGAAACTAGTTGCCTAGCCTTCCACATGCTACTAAATGAAGCTGATGTGTTTGGGGGACCTCTACAAGAGGAGCCAATGAAGTGTGTCCCTCTTAGATCAAATAGGAGAAGAGCAATATATTGCTATATCTTATTCACAAAGATTTATTACATTTAAGCACATGGAGCAAAGTTAAACAAATGGAAGGAAAATGCTTCAGGAAACTGAAAAAGTAAATGAATGGGAAAAATTTTCACATGGACAAAATAAGTCCTCGAAAAAACAATTTTTGATTTCAATCTCTTGAAATGAAGTAAGAGAATTGACGACCTAAATAATGTGGAGGACAAACTTCCTTGGTAAAGAACTATGAGCTTTGAAATAAAATTTAATATTAACCCAAAATGTTAGTGTGGCATAGTAGAAGCATGATGGGCTCATAACCCATAGGTCCTAGGATCAAAACTTGGCTTTGATACTTGATTGTTATTAGTAGAGGCTTCGTAATTCTATTATGCTTTTTAAGGTTTTCTTTATCCTATTTTGTTAGCATAACCCATTTTGATGCCCCAACTGTGTTTTTCCATGTGGTCCTGGTTATTTGCTTACAATTATTTGCTACACTTAAAGCAGCTCCATTCTCAACAACATTTTAGGCAATAGCTAACATAATTAAGCTTGTTCTTTTCTCCTATAGATAAAGAATATGCCTGCCAGGAGAAAACTATGGTAGTGGGTACAAAGTGATGGTTAGGTTAATTAATTTAGTGACTTGTATATTTCATCACTTTTTTCGATGACCTTACTAATCTGATTCAAAAGATATAATGAAGTTTGATTGCCAAGTTTTCTGTAAAATCATGAGATGTGATTGTATTGTAGAAATAAACTGTATAGTTGACATAAACATGAACAATGCCATTAGAAAAACATGTAAAGCGCGCTTCATACCTTTGACTATTACAACAGAATGGTTCACTTTTGAATGTAAAGGTATTTTATCTAGAAACTCAATTTCTGATTTTTATTTAATTTAACTAAAGTGAAATAGGGGTTCAAGGGGAAAAAAAATTTGAATTGCAATCTCTTGAAAGTAAGTGCTGCAAAATGATTTTGGTACAAAAAAATTGACAAGAAAAGGGCTATAAAATTATGATCAATAGAAATTAGTTTGCAAATTTGAAGACAAATGCAAGATCTTGGAATAGCAGGCATATTAGAATATAAAAACCGAAACATAGACTTGAATAATGTTGATGGCATACTCGCTAGATTTGGAATTTAGCACTATTAAAAAAAAGTTGTTTGAGAAAAGTTGGGGCATTCTGAGGATCAAACTCGAGACCTCTCTTACCCGAAGCGAGAATCATGCCACTAGACCAAATGCCCTCATGCTTTTGCCAATTTTTCAACATTAAAATTCATAGCTTCCTTAATTTATGACTCTTAGTACACACATTTCCACAACAATGTTTTTTCTGCAAACATAAGTGTATGCGTAGATATGATTACAAATATTAGGAAATTTTACCTTTCATATATTTGTAATAAAGCCCATGCATGGGCTTCTATTCACAATGAAAACATTGCCAATGTAGCACCCAAATTGTTGTAGAAAATGCTTGGTTTTGTTGGAATATGGTGAGAAGAATTTTTCATGGTCTTGTAAAGAAGAGTGATAAACTTTGTGTGCTGAATTTTCTTATACAGTTAAAGATTTTTCTTTACTAAATGTTGTTCTGGATATCCTCATAACGTGTTGAATGTATTGGCCAATGTAGTACCGACTTATTAGGTATTGCAGCAAGTGATTGATTTTGTTGGAACATGGTAAGAAGCTTTTCTCTTGGCCTTGTTATAGTCTTACCAATGAAAAGAGTTACAAATATTGTGTGCCATCACTTTTCCTTCTTCTTTTCCTCATAGTTCATTGACTATATGTCTAATGACATATCTTGATTTTTCTTAGCAAAAATATGTACCCTTTTATATCGTTAAAAGATGTTTAATTACTTACTACTTTCTTACTGCTCATTGCATGTTTGAAGCGGCATCTGTTGTGTTCCATATGGTTGCCCCGAATCCATCATCAACAATTTTGATCTGCATTATGGTGTCACAATTCAAGGTTGATTTTTGGAAAAATTACATTAATTATTGTCCACATTTTCAACCTGTGAAAGATGCACATGCTATTTTTCTCAACTTTTAAAGTATAGAAGCATCATAAGAGATTAAATTTGTTGGTATTTAGGTACAAATAATGTAGTAAGTGCATGCCTTCAATGCAAAGTCAAGAAGCTTATTTACACTAGCTCTCCAAGTGTTGTCTTTGATGGTAATCACAACATATATAATGGTGATGAATCTTTATGTTATCTAGACAAGGTGATTTCCTTGCAAAATATTTATCTCTATTCTTTGTTCTTTTTTTGTTATCATTTTTTAGGATTTTAATTTGATTCGTGATTGTGTGGGCACTAGTTAATGATTTTTAATTATTTACCTACTAGGTACAAGAAAGTGGAGAATGCATTTGTAGTTACTAGCAACCTACCTAATCTTCTTAATGCCAATATCATGTTTGACAATGGGCCAACACTATTGGATTTTGAGGTAATCCTATCTCTTAAAAATGGTAGTCTCTTTGTATTAATTTAGCTCCCTAAATTTGCAACAATTTTGATTTTTTATCTGTAGTGCAGATTTGAACAAATTTTTTGTTTAGAAAAAAATTGCATTGGTTTCTTTCATTCACTGCTTACTTGAATTAATATTAACAGCTCTGGTTCAAGTTTTATTAAGAGTGGCATGTGATCTTTGTCATATTCATCCATCCCCATTTCTTTGATACACATCATAATTATTTAATTTCATGGTATGAGTACCATGATAGCTTTTTCATTCTCTAAATCCCCTTATTTTTTCCCTTATCAAATTGAGTATTACTACTCATAGAAGAAATAATTTATATGGTTAGATATGTGGAAGAATCACAATATCCTTTATTTCACATATCATGACAACAAGGGAGTAACTGGGTACTTCATTAGTCTATTCCTCCCATCCCCCATTTCTATACTAGAATAAAGAAGCATCTGTAGTAAACATTGGGTTTTACTTCTCTTCACTAGTCTCAACAGATACTTCTCGAGTTGTTCCCTTCCCACTTCTAATTCTCGGAATGATGTTAGTTGTTGCTGTTCCAAATAGATGGAGAGGATTATAAATATTAACTATGATGGGTCATACAAAATATTCCAACTCCTTGTGATTTTTATGATTATTGATGCAAGAAGAGTGAGAAGAGATATGTCTATTTCTTGAGTTCTTTTGATTTTTTACAGTAGCTTACACTAATTATATATAGAAACTAGATATAAATCACTAAAGAAATGATTGGGATAAACTCAACAGATAAGAACCAAGAGAGTGTAGAAAACAACACTATATATGATCATTTTTTGAAGGGTGCTAGCTCAATGGAAAAGCACCTGCTTTACAAGCAGATGGATGATGGTTCGATTCCATCATGCCCTCTTATGACTAAATACACTATTAAATATGCTACTAAATATTTGAAAAATAAACTACTAGATATGCTACTAAATATGCCACTAAACATTTGACTAAATATGCTAAATATGTTACCAAATATCTGAATAAATATACTACTAAATATGTGACTAAATCAGCTATCAAATATACAACTAAATATGTGATTAAATATACTAATAAGCATGTGACGAGCCACATAATTAAATATAATACTAAATCAATTACTTAATATGCTACTAAATATAGTACTATATATACTACTAATTATACTACTAAATCAATGATCAAAATCAGTGATCAAATAAATGACTAAAATTGCTTAGTAGTAAATTTAGTAGAGTTATAAGTGATTGGATATTAACTACTATTAGTCACATGACTGAGTTTAGTCACATATATACAAATTTTAGAGGTTTGTTTAGTCACATATTGCTATTTTTTTACTAGTGTTCTATCTCGTGCCTTAAATTTTGATTATAAAATTTTTGAATATCTACCTCTACCATAATTAAAATCAACTTCACATTGTGCTGTAACTTTGGAATAGGTGGTCATCGATAGCTTTCATTTCAGCATTCAAGTTTTCAAGATTGGTGAAAACCCTCACTTGTGGACCTCTCATGTCAAGCACTTTCTATACTATTTTAACACCATGTTCTTTCTTTTGAGCTAACAACTCTTCAGGTGCATTTTCTTATAAAACATTAATTTTGTTGAAAAATTGTAAACTCTTAGAAAGTGCATTGTTATTTTCATGTATATATTAATATATGTATGCATGGATATATGAATGTGTATATGTATGTATGTATGTATGTATGTATGTATGTATGCATGCATATATATGTATGTATGTATATACATATATATACATATGTATATGTATATATATGTGAATATATACATATAGACACACATATATCTGTGTGTCTATGTATGTATATATATATATAGAGAGAGAGAGAGATCTTGTGGATTATGGATTATGGATTATGGATTATAAAAATAAAATAAAAAATGACATTAATCATTCCCCATTTGTTTTGATTGATTGTGGTGAGTTATGCACAAAAGAGGCTAGGGAGCTCTGAACAAGGGTGGAGAGCTTTGAATGTTGGTGGAGATCAGTGAAGATCTAGGATTTTGATGTTGTTCCCTTGTGATCGCTGCATTTCATCATCATGTCATTCCCTTGTGATCTTCATGCCCTTGATTTGTGATTTTCTTCAAGGGGAGAAGAGGTATCTATGTAAATGCTTTTTTTTCCCTTCAAAACATGTATCTCTTGTTGATATATAATATCTTTGATCACATTTAAGGATAACTGATTATGCTGATTGTATGCATATGTACATATAGTATGTATATCAATTCACTATGTGAAATTATTTACATGCATACATACACACTTTCATAGTACTTGTGAAAAATTAAATTAACATTCATGTCTTGAATTCACATAAGAAATTATCCTTTTATTCAATTGAGACTATTCATACCAAACTAAGTATGCAGAAATATGTACTTACAAATTATATTATCTCTTGATGATTGAGTAAAGATCTCATACATAATAACATCTAGACAATGATTGGATGCATTCACATTAAGTCATAATAGGATGAAGCAAATGATCTATTTATGCTTATACAAATCAATGACTTAATATAAATCATGTTTGGTTAACCGTTGAATAAACTAATTAGTACAAGGTTAATAATTGTCTATATCAATAGTTATGTCATGAGTGGTTGTGTAGAGCACCAAGGCACTATTGTGGATTTTGGTTGAATGTTTTGGTTTCTCAACTAATCAGGCTAGCACAAATAAGTGTTGGATGAAAAATCCATGGTTGTAATGAAAAGATACCTTCATGTATGCCTAAGTCACTTTGGGCAAGTTATAAGCCAAAGTTGCTAGTTGGGAAAGTTGGATCTTTTTAATTTTTTGGTTAATATAGCCTAGGATTAGGTGTTTTTAGTTGTTTTTGAATAAGTTGTAATTTTTCCAAGTCCTAGAATTGAAAAATTGTGAAAATTGCAAAAGTTGGACTTTTTGTGCAAAATTGCTAATTTGCAACATTTTAAAAGTTGCTAAAAAATGCAACTTAGTTGAAAAGGAGTTGTAACTATTCAAACAATAGTGGATTTTTATTTGGATTTTAGGAAGGATAAATGCCTCATTTTTGAGGTCACAAAGGGTAGATTGTATGAATTGGGAGAAGTTGCAATAAGATATTTTTCAATTTTGAAGCAATTTTATTGTTTTCTTGTACTTTTTCCATACTATATAGATTGGTAGGCATGATTAGATGATTTTTTGAAGAACATTTTTGTCTTACCTTTCCATTTCTTTTGGTTTCAACATTTTGTGTGGAGTTTTGTTCAAGTTATTTCATTTTTTGTACAAGAGGGTTTGTAGGACAACAATTTTGTGCAAGCTTCAAAGATGGGCCGATAGTTGTGACTCCCATAGTTGGTTTTTAATGGCCTCTTGGGGAATGATAATTAGATGTGTCCTTTTAGTGATTCAAGGGCTTCAAGACTAGAAAATGTGTTTTTCTATTTTTCGTAACCAACTCTAGGTCAAGTGCCTATGAGGATTTGACCTTGTGAGCATATTGTTTGGAGTATAAGAGGAGAAGGAGACATGTTGGAGGGATGAGTGTTTGCAAAGAAGTTAGAGGAAGGTGAATAGGCATTCTTAAGTGTTGGGTATATTTCCATGACCCCACTTTCCCATAGTTGCTTAGTAAACCAATCCTAATTAGGCCAATTAGGACTACATTTCTTAGTGAAGGAAAGGGAGTGTTGGAGTGGAATTGAGTCTTGGTACTTTGGGATTGGATATAACTTTGAAAAGGGTATCTTGAACCCTAATTTTTTAAGTTTTATTTGGGACTTTTGGAAGTTAGACACCAAAAACCTCTTAAGGAGGCCTAAGAGGGGTACTAGGTGAATTTGGGTTTGATACATTATGGGAGTGTGGGGATAAAACTAGTGATGTATTTTTTATTATGTGGATGCCCTAGGTCTATTTGATTCTTTGTAACCATTGGAGCAAACCATTTTTTTGTTTTCCTCATGCTAGTCTAGTTGTGGGGATTAGGTCTTGAAGGCATAACTTGGATGAATTTGATTGTTAGATCATGGGTTCTTGAAGAAGTTGGTAGTCTTGTTTTCTTCAAGATTTGGAGGATTTGAATTGGTTATGACCTTGTGAGAAGGTTTGGGATTTGGTAACTTGTTGATTTGGTGTTAGAGTGGGAAAACCCATTTACAACTTTCTAGTTGTGTACTTTGCATCAAGTGGACATGAGACATGTCCTCTTGTGACATGCTTTTTGGCTCTGTGTCTTTTGAAATAATACTTGTACCTAGCTGAACAACCAAGAGAGGTATCAAAATCAATAAATGCCTTTCCCTTTGGTATTCAGTAACTTCAAATATAAAGAGTAGAGATTACTAATAATTATTTTCTAAAAATAGCAAAGAGATTCATAGTCAAATCTATAAGAAATATAATCACCTTCAACATCTCTTAATATTTCCCTCAGCAAGTGAATATAGAAACTTCTCTTTATGTATATGTATGTGTACACACACACACACACACACATAAAACAACAAAAATCACTCAACCAAATAATAAAATAATAGAACTCACTCAACCAAATAATAAAACAATAAAACTTACTCAACTCATACTAAGTGACTTATCTCAAAATCCTACACCCAAATAATGTAGACCAGGAAAAATGGGTAGAGTTCACAAGAAATTTTACAAAAACATATCATAGTAGACATTTTTAGAAAGAAACAAGCCATAACCCAGTTAAAGGGGTCTAGTTGTTGATTAGCTGGGTTGATTACAAATTCCTATAAAACTATCATCACATTAGGTAGAATAAAATGAACAATCAACTATTCCTAGCTAGCAGGATCAAATACAGTTTTGCAAGATGATAAAATTGCATATGTAGATGCATGTATGTATGTACATATGTATGTGTATATGTATGTATGTATATATGTATGTATATATATGTACATATGTATGTATGTATGTATGTGTATATGTATGCATATAAATGTATGTATGTATGTACATATACATTTATATATACATATGTATATATACATACATACAAACACATATATATGTGTCTATGTATGTATGTATGTATATATACAAAGAGATCTTAGGGATTGTGGAGATTAGTGGCGATCTAGGATTTTGTTGTCGTGCCCTTAGATCACTCCATTTTGTTTGTGTGCCCTTGTGATTTTTGCACCTCATTGTCGTGCCCTTGTGATCTCTATATATATATATGTATGTATATATATACACACATATATATGTATATATGCATATATATATATATATATATACATACATACACACATATGTGTGTGTATGTGTATATACACATACATATACATAAAGAGAAGATTCTCAAATCACTTGCTGGGGGAAATATAAAGAGATACATTTTTAGAAGGAAAATAATTTTTTTTTACATAGGTACCTCTTCTCCCCTTGAATAAAATCATAGAGCAAGCTCACAAAGATCACAAGGGGATGATACAACAACAAAATCATAGAGCAAGGGCACAAAGATCACAAGGGCATGACAACAAAATGTAGAGATCACAAGGGCATGGAAATGAAATGCAGTGATCACAAGGGCACGACAATGAAATCCTAGATCTCCATTGACCTTCACAAAAGGCACTACAAAAAAATGTAGAGATCATAAGGGAACATAAACAAAATGCAGTGATCACAAGGGTACAACAATGAAATCACCACCAACATTCAAAGCTCAGAGCTCTCAACCAACTTTTAAAGCTCTCCACCCTCATTTAGAGTTGTTCACCCTCTTTCATGTGCAACTCTCAAAAATCAATCAAAACAAATGGGAATGATTTATGTCATGTTTTTTTTTTAAAACTCACGTGAGCATCACAATTGTGGCACAAATATTAGTATTACGACGATGTTGAGGACACCTAAAAAAACATGAAAATCCACAAATTACCTTGTCGTTGCGAATTGCCATGAAAATTTGACCCAAATGTTCTAGTGTTAACTTAAGTGTTTTTAAGAATTTCAATTTGAAGATAGAAAAACCTATGGTTGAGGTTCCTACTATTGAAAGACAATTATCTGATCTTGTGTTTAAGAGTAGAGGGAGAAGGAAGAAAATTTATAATTAGATAAAGGCTTGCAACAAGCACAATTCATTTGATCATGGTAGTTGCAGTAGCAAGAGAAGAGATGATATTTCTAATCATACAGTTGGTTGTATCAATAAGTATCTATTGCTATTATTAATTTGGGCATCACTATGTGATCCAGAATATTATGAAGTAATTTAGCCAATAGTAACTCCTCCCATGTCTGTAGAAAATGTAACATAGGTTTAGAGTTGCTTGGCTCCTAGGAATTTATAGAATCTATTCTCACTACTAGAAGAATAACTTTAGTGAAGAGTTGAGTGTAAGGAGTTGAAGAAGTAAGTTCTACTTTTGTGTAAATGCCATAATCACGAGGCTCATTCCCTTATAGAAGCCTCTCCCAGAATGACATTACCTCTAAACCATGCAAAGCATGCATATGTATGTATGTATGTATGTAGATATGTATGTGCATATATATTTATGTATATGTATGTATGCATATATATAGACTATGAAAAATGGGCAGAGTTAATCTCATTGTTGATGGGCATTATATTTCCCCTACATACATAAATTACACACACACACACACACACACACACACACACACACACACACACAAACAAACACATGCATTTCTTATTAAATTTGCATTATTTGTGTGCAATATTTTGAGCTAAGTCACTTAGCACAAGTTGAGTGAGTTTTATTGTTTTATTATTTGGGCTTTGGAATATTTATGTAGCTAGATCAATTTTCTATTGTGCTAAGATGTAATAAGAACCTTAAAAAAGATCTCTCTATATATACATAAATACATTTATATGTATGTATGTATATATGTATGTTTGTATAAAAATATTTATACATATGCATATGTATATATGTATATACATACACACACACATGTGTGTGTCTATGCATGTGTGTGTGCATACATATATACACAAAGAGATCTTGTAGATTGTGGAGATTAGTGGAGATCTAGGATTTTTTTGTCATGCCCTTGTGATCTCCATTTATGCATGTATGCATACACACATACACAGACACATATACACATGCATATACATATATATACATATGCATATGTATATATATATGTGTATATCTAGATACATAGGTGTATGTCTATGTATGTATTTATATATAAATAGAGAGATCTTAACTAGGAAAAAAAAAACTTGCTCAACACATAGCATGACCATAGATGCAATGGAAACTCCTATTGGTAAGTAGATTATGGAATATGTATGCAGTTGGATCAATTGTATTTGATCTTGCTAGCTGGGAACAATTGATTGCTCATTTTATTGTTTCTAATTTGATTAAAATTCTATAGAAATTTGTAATCAACTCAATTAATCAAAAAATAGACCCATTTAACTAGGTTATGGATTGTTTCTTTCTTTGTATATATGTATGCATGTATGTATATGAGAATTAATGTATATATGTATATGTATCTCTCTGTATGTATGTATATATGTATATATGTATGTGCCCTTGTGATCACTACATTTTGTTGCCCTGCCCTTGTGATCTCTGAATCTCATTGCCATGCCCTTGTGATCTCTATATTTGTATGTATGTATATACATATGTATATGTACATGCATACATATATATGTATATGTATATATATGCATACACACACATGTGTGTGTCTACTTATGTATGGATGTATATAAACAAAAATATATTGGCACAAAAGAAAAACAACAAAACTCACTCATTACACAACATGGCCATTGATGCGATGTCAATGCCTATTGGTAAGTAGATTCCTCTTTCTCTCACATTTTTCATGTGTTTATTTCACTTGAACTATTATTTCTTAGGGGGATTTTGAAATATTGGATTCATTTTATGTAGGACATGATGAGGACATTCCTAGATGTACCCATGTTAAATGTATGAGAATCATTATAGAATTATGATGAATTTCTCATGAGAAATGGAGACGACCTTCCCCTAGGAGTAGTAGGAGGAAATGAGGACATTCCAAGTACTATAAGTATTGATCATTTCTTAAATATTTTAGATTTTAATAGAGAACTTAAATGTTGGGGGGCCAAATGAGCTTCCACCTTCACATGGTTGAGTCTAATTAATAGAGAATATTAGTATATTCTTGAAACCTAGTGAAGCTCATCATTAACCTATGATACCATGAAAACTAATTTTTGAATCTTTTGATTTTAGGCAATTTAGAAGGATGCCATAGTTCAATATGAAATCTCAATTCATATGCATATGACATTAGGTGGAGTTGAAAAAACTCAATAGGTTTGCATAGACCTATTAGATAAATATAAACATGGTGGGTTTTTTAGCTTTGCCTATTGTTCATGCACATAGAATGCAACTACATGTGCATTCTTGATTTAGAGTGGCATTCACAAGTTTATCAAATCAATGATATGATGTTAACGAGGAATTAATTAATAGAATTAATTAATTTTAGATGTTAACAAGGAATTTAGATGTTGGGAGGGGTGGGGGGGGGGGGTGGGTGGTTGTGGCCAAATGAGCTTCCATCTTCATGTGGTTGGCACTGATTTGTAGAGAATATTAAATTATTCTCGAAAACAAGTGAAGCTCAACATTAACCTATGATGGCATGACAATTAACTATGTGAATCTCTTGGTTTTTGGCAACACAGAAGGACATCATAGTTCAATATACAATCTCAATTTGTATTCATATGACATTAGGTGGAATTGAAAGAACCCAACATGTTTGCATTTTTGTTAGAAATTTGCATAGACCTATTAAATAAATGTAAACATAGTGGGGTTTTTTAGCTCCACCTATTGTCCATGCATACAAAACGAAGTTATACATGTATTCTCAATTTAGAGTGGCATTCACAACTTTATCAAATCAATGGTATGATGTTATTGGGGAATTTATTAATGGAATGAATGAATTTTAGATGTTAAAGAAGAATTTAGATGTTGAGGTTGCAGGGGGGGGTTGGGGCCAAATGAGCTTTCACCATTATGTGGTTGGCCCTGATTGTTAGAGAATATTAAATTATTCTCAAAAAACAAGTGAAGCTTAATATTAACCTATGATTGTAGCCAACTAACTATGTGAATCTCTTGGTTTCACGCAATTCAGAAGGACGCCATAGTTCAATATGAAATCTCAATTTATATGCATATGAAATTAGGTGGAGCTCAAAATACCCAACATGTTTGCATTTTTGTTAGAGATTTGCATAGACCTATTAAATAAATGTAAATGTGGTGAGTTTTTTTAGCTCTACCTATTGTCCATGCATATAGAACACAATTGTATGTGCATTCTCAATTGAGAGAGGAATTCACAAGTTTATCAAATCAATGGTATGATAGTAATGGGAATTTATTAATGGAATGAATGAATTTTGTTAATGAATGAATGAATTTTAGATGTTAACAAGGAATTTTGATGTTGGGTGGGTGGGGCTAAATGAGCTTCCATCTTCACATGGTTAGACCCGATTAGTGGAGAGTATTAAACTATCTTGAAACCAAGTGAAGCTCAACATTAACCTATGATTGCATGACAACTAACTGTGTGAATCTCTTGGTTTCAGGGAATGCAGAAGGGTGCCATAGTTCAATATGCAATCTCAATTCATATGCATACGACATCAGGTGGAGCTGAAAAAACCCAACATGTTTGCATGGACCTATTAAATAAATGTAGACATGGTGGGTTTTTTCAACTCTACCTATTGTCCATGCATATAGAACACAACTACATGTGCATTCTCGATTCAAAGTGGCATTCAAAAGTTTATCAAATCAATGGTATGATGTTAATGGGGAATTAATGAATTTTATTAATGAATGAATTGATTTTAGATGTTAATAGGGAATTTAGATGTTAGGAGAGGGTGGGGTCAAATGAGCTTCCACCTCACGTGGTTGCCCCTGATTAGTAGAGAATATTAAACTATTCTCAAAACTAAGTGAAGCTTAAAATTAATCTATGATTACATGACAAATAACTGTGTGAATCTATTGTTATTCGTTGGACTCATATTCCTTCATGAATTAATCAAAGTAAACATAAGAAATATTTTAGAGCTCATTATAACTAGAGAAGCTAGGTGCCCTATCCATGATTATTAAAGCCACAAAAGAAGGCATTGATTTCACCTATTGAGTATAAATATTTCAAGACCAAAGACAAAACCATGCCATGACTAATAAATCCATACAAGAAGGCATTTACTTCACCTTGATAACTTGCTTTGGAGACCAAAGGTGGTATGGTGACTATTCATTTGCAATGTCCCTCCCCATGTCCCTCAAGTAATCATGCATTCTTATCTGAACATCTTTGTTCTCTTTAGGAAAACAATTGTTTAATAGAGTTCCCCAACCAAGTGTTCCATAAAACTTAGCCTCCCATTCTTCATTGATTGCATGTCTTCTTTCTCCAATTAAGAAACATGCTGCATCCAAGAACACATCCTTCTCTTGCTTCCCTAGAGCATCATAGCTGATTTTGAGCCTCTTTGTGATGTCCTCGTGGGGAATATGGGAATACTTGCTCAATGTTTCTTTGCCTTGTTTTAATAATTCAACATGCCATCATAATTACAATGGCTTATTCTAATGGATAACCATTGCTCCTACAACATTGCTTCCACATACTCATCACAATTGTGATAGACTATTCTAACAGATAGCTGCCACTCCTACAATACCATTGTCACACAACCATCACAATTGGGATGACAAATTGAGAGCTTAAGGCATCGTATTTGTGACAGTTTACTATCGCAATTATGATGACATGAAGATGAACTCTTGCTCTTGCCTTCTTCTAAGTTATGGTAGCTTTATCTTTCACAACTATGATGGATGCTCTTGCTATCACAATTTGTGATAGAAAAATTCTATGCCTATTTAACATGATCCAATTCATGGTACTATCACTTGGGCAATGGGTGGAGATCGCAATTGTGATAGTTTGCCTTCACAATTTGGGCCCAACTGTAGCAGTGTAAAATTTGAGTAAGAACTTGTGTAAAGGATGGACACACCTAGTGAAGTAGTAAGATACTTTGCAGAACTAATGAGATCACCTAGGTCATCTGGAAACACCTTTGGATTAAAGCAACATTCATAGGCTAAAGAAGAAGAATCATCCAGGAGTGGAGAGATAAGGAATGTAAAGTCAAAATGAAATCCTAAACCTAATTTTATTGGTAACTATTTTTATTGCAAGAAGCAAGGACATAAAGTACATGAGTGTAGATGAAAGATGAACAATACACCTAATGCACCTAAATTTGAAGGATATTTGTACAATTTATAAAGGTATGGACATAGAGCATATGAATGCAGATAATAGGCAAAGCCTAACTAGACAACTAGAAGGCAGGGCAGTGCACCTAAGAAAGTTTTTTCTAATTGTCATAAGCTTTGACATTTGAGCAAGAACTACATGACCCAAGCACCAGTATCAAAGAATGAGCACAACAAATGTAAAGGAAAAGTAGATGCTAAAAAAAGAAGAACGAGATAAATCAAACTAGGAAGAAAAAGGTGGAAGCTAGAAGTAGTGGAACAAATGAAGTCAAGATCACCCAATCCAATGGAGAAGGTGGTCGCACCACCTCAAGCTGATCAAGAAAGCTATGTAAGGAACTATACATTTAATGAATTATCTTACATCAGTTCCTAACATAAATTTTTCCAAAGTTCATATTTGCATAGAACAAGATGCATTAGGACAAATTTATGGAAAGAATAATGTAATGAAATCATTTACACTTTATTGACTGAGTATTGCAATATGAATTGAGTACCCCCAATGACCAAATTGATGTATAGGCTAAGTTAGATGGTATTGACTGAGCTATATAATGAAGACTAAGTTCAAAAGGTTGATAAGGACCGAGACATGTGGATTCCACCTAACAGGGTACACAACATTTATGAAAACCCTAAGTTGAATGAATGGAGGTATATATCAAAAATTTGAAGGCATTTTACACACTTCACATTCACATTTCAAGAGCATGTAGTAATTTGAGGAATTTATGAAGAAATTTTAAGGTGATTGAAAGCTGATTTGTTGTTGAATTATGATCGAGTATTGATCATTAGTTGTGCCAAGTTGCTCAAAAATGAAAGTTTCAAAACCCTAAATGCAAAAATGGCATCATCATTATCAACGATGAAGAATAAAGAAGAAGTGGTAAGAAATGCTCAATTTATGAAGAGTGACACTTGTCCTCCACCTCATTATTGTGCTATACCTAAAATTTATATGAAATGAGATTCAATGGGTGCATTATCATTGATATATACCACCTACGTTATAATAATTCACAATAAAAGGAGTTGTTGCATGTGGAAGATTGGTGAATTAGGAGATTATGAAATTCATGTGGCATATCAAAAATTGTGTGATGAATGAGTATTGAAATATGAATTCAAGATTGTTGAGAGAAAATGGTTAATGATTTCCCCAGTATTCAAGATATTTTAAAATTGAATGGATCAAGGATGTGCTGAGAAAAAATTATGATATGAAGTTATGGCTAGAGGATGGACCAGTCAATATTATAAAGAAGATAATTCATGTTGTTACTGGTTACCCAACATTTGACAAGAAGAAGACCATAGATTTTCAAAGAAAATAATCTATTGAGGAGAATACCAAGGTCGAGTAGAATGGACATGGCATGTCTATTTCAACCATCACTAATCCATTAATTAAATTTGCGGCAAAAGTGATATCTTATAAATTTTATCAGTCAAGTTGATTAAATAGTGTGTCATATATGGCTATTGATTAGGCATGGGAATTGTGATGAAATATCATGAATATGACCTTGACGGGGTACACTACTTGCAACTGGAAAATAACCTGACATTAATTAGGAAAGCAAATAACTCAATGTGTATGTTTGGATCATTGATCATGTGTATTTTATTTTATACTTAGAGTTATTTTCCTACTATTGGAAATATTGTATGGGAATAAGGAAAACCTTCTACTAGGTAGATTAATGAGTACATTGCAAATTTGGGAGAAAATTTTGAGAATATTCTAGCTGGATGTTTTGAAAAATTCATGTAGAAAATGAGAAAGTGATTAAGGTTTCCAACATCTTTAGTCAAGAAACATTATAATGATGTGTGTTTTCAAGTTGATACTAATTACACATATGTACAAGTAGTTAAGCCAAGGCTAGTTTGACTTAAACCTTTTGGTTATGAAATTGAGATTGATGATGTAAGTGTGGGCATTACTGCACTACTTAATGAAGAAATTGATGCAAAGACTGAGTACTTTGGAAAATATGAAGAAGAAAAAGCTAGAATAATCGTGGACACCAAGATCTCTTCTATTGATAGGAAGAGAAAGAAATTTCTTGAAGACCTAGAAGGGAAACTAGACACATAGACCAGAGAAAAATAATCTTAATGGTGACACAAGGTCTTGGAGAGGATAAAGATAAAGACAATGAGAGTGATGTAGAGGAAGAGGAAGAAACTATAGAGAAATAGGGCAAAGCCCTATCACTTGTATCACCACCAACAAAGAAGGTCAAAACTATAAAAATCATTGGGCATAAGGTGAGCAATGAAGAAAAGAAGATAACATCTAAGCCCTTCTCTCCTCCTGCACCATAAAGACTAAGAACTAGGGAAACAATATCAGTTAGTGCCGAGCGACCATTGAAGAAAGATGTGGTAAAGATTAAAAAATTGAGTAAAGTTTCAAGTGGCGCGAGTATAGTCAAGAGGAAAATGTCATCCATTAAGAGTCAACCAAAGAGAAGAAGGTTAATAAAGAAAAGAGCTTTTGAAGAGGAAGATGAAGAGAGAACTAAATTTGATGAACCTAGTCATCACCGAGTCATTGATACAAAGCCTAAAACTATTGATGAGGTATGTGACAACATTTGAAACTTTGTAGGCCTATCATATTTTAGATATACCAAGTATAAAATATTGAGTGATGCTAACAAGTCTAAGGTAGAGGAGGCCATGTTAGAAATGATGGCTAAGAACAAGCTAGCATCTATAGTATTGGAACATAAGATTTTCAGAATTTGTGTAGTAGACTTGATGGCAAGTGGAAACATGCAATTGTAATTGAAAGGAAAATAAAAGAAGGCACATTAACCAAAATCATGCTTGAGTTAACGAATAAGAAAAAGACAACATTTTTGGAGAAGTATAAGAATATATTTGTTCCTAAATTTAGAATATTCATGATTTTTCAAAATAAGATTGAGGCTATTGTACAAAAAAATGAATCTTTGTGGAAAAGTATTTTTGGACTAACTATAGGAGGAGTTGAATAGGAGAAAGAACAAGACATGATAACTATTGAAGATGATCAAAGTGATGAAGAAGATTCAAATATGCTAAGCCCACAATATAATATATCTGCTATTCATGCCGCCACACCTGACACTCCTACAATACAACAAACAAGGGACTATCCCGAGGAAGTCGAAACACAAGTCCAAGCTGTTGATGAACAAATGAAAAATTTGGAAGCAAAGGAACCAGAAAAGGAGGTAGAAGAAAAGGAGAAATATAAAGATTTAAGTGTAGACCAATCTAATATAGGTCAAGGACCACTAGTCTTAGGACCTTAGAATGAGGGAAACAATGTGAATGTACAAAAAGAAGAGGAGAAATAAAGAGAGAATGTAGATTCATGGATAGTGTCGAGGGTATCGGCTAACACTCAAATCCCAACATTGATAGGCTCTACACAATAGGTGTGAGACCCTTCATATAAACTTATGTTGGGTGTTACTATTATTTTTCTCAACAATAAAACACAAATTAGATTAAGTAGTGAAACCCCCTCACCAATTTTAACTCTAGATTTGTTGAGTAGTAGCACTCCAAGGAAGGGAACATTAAAGAAGAAGGACAATTCTCTAGGTACTACTATTACCTTGGATGAAGTTATTGAGCTTAGAGAATCTAACTTTTGAACAAACTGTCATCTTGCAAGATATTCTTGTAAGAAAGAAAAGAGAAGAAGAGATGAATAGAGAGAAACAACAAAGGCAAGTGTTTTACAATATTAATGATATATTTGTTGATGCTTTTGATATATAGACCATTGATGAGAAGGCCCCCATTATCTCTTTGTGTAAATAGTTGAAAAATTCAACACTGAGGATATTGAAGCAAATGACAAACTAATGGCCTAGTCTAAGAAAAAGTTTAAAAATAAACTATTGGAGAAAATTTCTATTGATATTGTAGTCATAAATTTTAAATTGATGACACTTGTACAAAATATTGAAGAACTTGTTAAAAAAAAAAAAACTTTGTAAAATATTCTTTGTGACATGCCAAGATTTACAAACGAGTTTTAGGAAAACATTCAAAAGATTCATGTTCATACAAAATTATAAGACAACTCTATATCTTAGTCAACTAAATTGATCTCAATTCATTATAACAGATTATTATTTGCACAAGGAAGGTTGACCAAGATACAAATAATAGATAGTAGAATATGATGCAGAGGGATTTCAAAACCTTTAGAAAATCACCATGCAAAGACCACTCTCAAAACAACAGAGAGATCCGGCTGATAGGAAATGAAAAATAAGAAAATATTAAACTATTAAGATCTGATTTTCAGATTTCTTCCAAGATGTTGATCTAAATACAAATAGAAAAATGTATGTAGAATACTGCACAATCACATCTGTACAACACTAGAAACTTAAGAAAATTACAAGAAAACTCAAGAACTTCATTCTATTCACTTTCTCCCAAAAAAAATCTCTCTTAAAAAAATCTCTCTTCAAAAATCTCCCTTCAAAAATCTCCCTTACAATATGCACTCTTTCTCTTTTTGAAAAACCTTCTAATGTAACTCCCAAAAATCCATCATAGCTTTCTTGTGGCAGTTGCATTTTGAATGCTTACACATGGTGCTTTAAGAATATTCACCTTCTAATGTAACTCCCAAAAATCCATGATAGCTTTCTTGTGGCGGTTACATTTTGAATGCTTACACATGGTTCTTTAAGAATATTCACCTTCTAATGTAACTCCCAAAAATCCATCATAGCTTTCTTGTGGTGGTTACATTTTGAATGCCTACACATGGTGCTTTAAGAATATTCATCATTTTCTTCCTTTTGATTTTTCCCATAAACATTTTCAAAAATTAGAAACCTTTAACACACCCAAAATAATCTAAAATAAACTCATACTAAGTCCTAAGTGGATAATGTTGGGTAGGCTTATAATAATGCCACATAAATATTTCCACCACAAAAAAAAAGGACATTTATTTTAAAACATAAAACTCGAAACTCACACACAAACATTTCAAATTTCAAATTTTAAACTCAAAACTTTTTGATATTTGCTTTGTGCCCTGCATTTTAGTCATATTGTAGGTTGTCTTCCTGTCATAGACATGCTCCTACACCAGAATATGGACCAAACTTATCTCCATTTCGTCAATATTGATGCCTCACATGGAGGTTATGCAATGAGAGATAATTTTAACAAAGGATCTAGTTCAAAAAGATCATAATCTTTCTATTGCTGACAACCTAATCGACTTAGCTATAAATTTGGAGATAAAGATTCATGTTTTGGAATCATTAGGAACCACATGTGATCATGCTCTTGCCATGATCACTCAATCTCATAAACCATTCTTTGATAAGTATGGTTTGATTCCATCTACATAGTCCTAGAAGTAGACATAAGTACAAAAAAAAGTGGGATAGATGATATAAAGGAAAGTGAAAGGGGATAGATAAGCAATAAATAATCAAGAAAGATAAGATGTTAGAATGCACACAATTAATTAATTAGAGAATTAGGGCTCAGAATGGTAGAAATCAAACAAGTTATGAGAAAGCTAAAATTTGACTATTTGAGTCATGTACAATGTGTATTGTATGCTATGTTGTAAAAGAATTTTTGACATTCTATAACAAATGAGTCATAGACATAGGGGGAGTACTATTATTTTTTTAATGTAAAGATGTAATCATGACAAAGTATTTTTTCCACTAATGTCAAAGGGGGAGATTGTTGGTATCTCTAAGTTTTGTTGTCTATTAGTATCAAACACTTAGTCATATATAAGGAAGAGTTAGTTGGTCATCACTACAACTGAGTTACTCTATGTAGGCTGAGTCATGTAAAGACTTGTAAATAATAATGTAAATGCTAAGCTCAATAGGAGCCGAGCAAGTCTTTGGTCATTGAGTACTTCCATATAATCTAAGTTCAGTGAATGCCAAGAAGGCTAAGTACATATATTCCAAGTTACATAGACAGAGTCAAGTTAGTTAAGGTCAAGAAACAACAACAAGAATAGTTATGACCAAGCATCAGAGAAAATATGTGCCAAGTAAAACTAGAGAGAACAAAAATGTCTAAAATGGTACAAACTTTGAGCTAAATCATTTTGAGCCAACATGTAAATAACATTTAATGATCGTAGATTTTTTTACAAATATTTTTATACATTTTGATGTGGATCACTAATCCTATGAAGGGAGGTCAACCAATCAAATGAAGAGGAAACAAGGGAAATGTATAGAAGACTCTACAAATGTCTTTATAAAGGAAGATCTAAACCCTATTTTGATATGATAGATGAGATGAAGAAGTGAAGTATTATGCAAAGGAATTAGGTTTTGGAGGGTGCATGTGAATATTGTGAATTAATAGAATTAACAACCTAATAAAGTACTGAAGGATAAAGTATATTGGAAAAAGGAGATTCACAATCAATAATTGTAAGTGTAGGCTAAAGGATTAGGTATTGAATTATTTTTGATATATTGAATCATGAGAAATATCTTAATAGAGTGGTTATAAAAAACCTTTATAAATATCTTAAAGGATTCCTTACTTCATTGTGAGTGTTAAATTCTTTAATTACGGTAAACCTAGGAACCTTGTAAATCTTTTAATAGACCATAGCCCTCATAGGGTAGATCACCAGAAGTGATTAAATTTGTAGTCCTAATAGGCTAACTTTGTTACTATAGTAGTGAAGATGAGTGGATGTTATCCCCACCCTAGTCTTAGCTTCACCTTGGAGGGTTTTTGTATTACCAAAATCTTTTGTGTTATGTGTTTACATTTCATGGATGTGATACATAGATTTATTTCAGCATTTTATATTTCAAGTTATGTTATGCATAAGCTAGATACAAGATAGTTAATATGGTTAATGCATTCAAGATGTTTTGAAGGATAAAAGTTTTATAGATCTTGATTCACATCCTCCTCTTAGTATCTCAATTTTATAATATGACTTCCAACATCTTCTCTAAAAATTTATCAAATCTCACATGTTCATTTTTAATAATTTTATAGTAACCTTATTCAAACACTTATCTAGTTTACTCTTAGATGAATAGCCAAGGAATAAAAATTAATCTTTGTTGATATCAAGTTTACCATTCCTTGTATCTTTGTGAATGTAACATGCACTTTCAAAGATTTCAAAATAACTTACGTTTGGTGTGTGACCACACCATAATTTATAGGGTGTCTTGTTTGTTCCTTTCTTCAATTAAAACTTGGTGAACAATCCATGATTGATCTATTTCTCCTTTTAGAAATCCCATTTGGTTGTGGTGTCCTTAGTGCATACAAATATATTTCAATACAATTCTTAGTACATAAGTTAGTAAATTTAGAAAACATAAACTCACTGCCTCTATTATATCTTAAGAATTTCAAAGATTTACCAGTTCCTTTCCAAATCTATCTTTATAATATTTGAATATATAAAAATCATGTCATTTCACCTTCATAAAAATTATAGTCAACATCCTTGAGTAATCATTCACAAATAATATAAAATATTTATCACCATAGTAACTGCCAACACCAATTGGAGCACATAAATCTATATAAACTATTTCTAAAATATTATTTTAAGGGCATTTCTTGCTAGAAAAATAATAATTTGTCATCTTACCAAGATATCATTCCTTGTACATAGAAATTTATGGTTTCAACAGATTTTGTAAGCCTCCTATTCTTTTCTGTCTATTGATTTTTACCATGTTCTCAAAGTTTACATGACACAATCTTTTATGCCATAATTGCTCATCCTTACTTCTAGAAAATAAGAATATCTCAAGTATAGGATTAAGGTACAATTTAAGTTAACTTTTATTAGCATTCCTCTTCCAATCAGATTTCCCTAATCATCAAAGCTCTTGACCTTTCTTTTCTCAAGTTCTATCTTGTGACCTGAGCTTTTTAGCTATGTAACACTAAAAGGATTATATTTAACTCCTTGAATATAATATGCATCATCACATATGATTTTATCATTCAAAATTAGTGATCCTTTACCTTTCACTGATTATGGAACATCACTACCAAACTTCATAGTTTTACCATCATCAATTTCTTCAAATTTATCTAACTTTCTTAAATCACCAATCATATGATGTGAACAACCACTATACATAATTCATGAGTAATTCTTAATTACATGTTAAATAAGGGTAGTTTCATTATCATAACTTTCACCTTTTGTATCTTTCTTGATTGCAACATAAACCATTTCAACTACTTCTTTGTCATTATCAAAACTTGACTCTGCATGCTTTTCCCCAATAATATAGCATGACTTCTTGTATTTGCCTTTGTAATCCCTATTCTTCCTATACTTGAAATATTTCTTTTCATTTCTATCATTTCTATATGACTTGCTTCTAATAGGAGATTTAGCAGAAAGGTGACCAACCTCATTATATTTGAAACAAATCAAGGGCAATTTACTTTTACCTCTTGAGAACCTTCTTGAAAGCAGTGCTTCAAGCTCATCTATTTCATCTTTAGTTTTAGACTAAATTTCTAATGGTTAGTGAAGACTTAAATTCTTTTCCCATTGTAAGCATACCATTTTTGTAAATTTTTAGCTCAAATGCAATCAATTGCCCAACTAAGCTATTGACTGTCAGATAATTTCTAGGCGTAGCTCTTATTTCTTAAATTGCAAAAATTTTGATAGCATAAATAGGTAGAAGAGTTTTGAGAACCTTACTTATGATTTCAAAATCCATGAGAGTTCCTCTAGAAACTTTGATTGGACTTATGACCTCCTTTATTTGGTTCACATATTGTGCAACACTCTTATGTCATTTTACTTATCTCTAACACTGTAAGCTTTGGTTGTTCTTACATGATCATCTCCTCCATGTACCAGCTTCATTTTATCCCACATTTTCTTACCATTTTCACAGGTCTTGATATCATCAAATTTAACATCATTGAGAGAAGATGCAATATCAATAATCAGACTATTGTGATGTCTTTTCTAAATTATTTTTTCCATAGTCAAGTGACCAAAAAGTGTGGTATATTCATTCTCCATTGACATTATCTCTAATTCTAGATAGATACAACTTTATTTGGTCTTGCCATGATGAAAATTTATCCTTGTTCAACTTGGTACCTCTCTTTTATCTTTTATTTTTGGCTCAAATTCCTTTAAACTTCTTTCTCCAAGAACTTAGCTTTGATTAAAAAAATTGTTAGATAACCAAATGGATTTGTGTGGTGGGGGGGGGGGGAGGGGTTGAATTAGTTATATCCAACTATCATAAATTCCTTTCAAGCATTTTAGTGTGAAGAAAACATCATAAACTTCAACATTAATTACTAAGTGTACACATTAATCAACTCTGTGAAATGTTTTAATCCAAGATTTCAACTTACTGTTCTTTTCAATACTGAGTAGTAGTAAACTTTCCAATAATTACCTAGTGATTACTTAGTTATTACTAAGTTGCACTGAACTGCAAAAATATGTAAAATAACTTGCAATGAAAATAATATACACACATTTGATACCATGATTTTAATGTGGAAACCTTTTGAAGAGAAAAATACCCTGGGACTAGTAACCTATAATTTTCACTCTTCTAAAGTAAGCTGTGCTAGGAGCCAACCTTGTTAAAGGTTACATATACATTTTTAATACGACATTGTTAGAGGATTTCAACAAAAAACCATGTAGACCTTATCACTTCTTGTTCTAGTCTAAAGAGTGGCCAGATTTAAATGACTTACAAACACCACTAATTGACATTATCATATAGGATTTCATATACTTGTTATATCCACTCAATATTTCCAAGATTTTTTTCTACAATGGTTAAATAGTAATAGTATAAAGTGATATATTAAAAATATAAACTACCTTTTCTTATTTAGATATCTATACCTTTTTCTTCTCTTTGTTCGATCTCTCTTGGATCTTCGTTCACTCTGTACTCTAACTTGGCTGATTGACACCTCTTTCTCCTTCTCTTGCCTAGTTCACCTAGCTCAAAAATCTTCTTTTACCTTATTCGACTTCACATTTTGATCTCCTCTTATAAATATGATCAATAAAAAACTTAACATCAGCCAATAACCTAAAAGTTTCTCCAACATCTCCTTTAGGAAGGTTATCAATCTAATGATAGCTCATCCAACTATTGGTAACATTTGTGCCTATATTTGGGTATTTTGATTCATTGTTTTTATTTATTTTGAAGGAAAAATCTATTTACTAACAATCCCTTTGATGTCCTTGAACATTTTTAGATTATATTTAAATTTTCATAGTATATTTGTCTAATGATTGCAAAAATCTAGTTGTCTAGGGTGGTTTTTGCATTTTCATTTGAGATTTGTTCTAGCATTAAGGGGGAACCAAATATTAAATGTCAATTTGTACTATTATCCTCATTTTGTATTAGCATTTGGTGAATTTTTCCTCTATCATCTTAAGCCTATTCTAGTATCTAATCTTAGTTTTTACAATACTTAACAAATTTAGCATATTACTGATACATTAAGTTTTTGTACTTGTAGAGTATTCCATAGCTTAGAGAGAACACTATGGTGCATGCATTTACTTTCATCTTCGATGGTGTAGATAATGAAATCTAGGAGGAGGTGTACATGCTACACCCAAAATGACTATAGTGGATATTCTTCTTTCCCAATATGTGCCTCCATGTGCCTATGTTGATGCTATTAGCCAAGTGTTGGGATGTAGACATGGTGTCCTTTAATCTTCCTATCAAGGAGATGAATAGTACCTTAGAGAATGTGCACTAGATATTGCACCTACCTATTCTAGGGGTACACATATCACTTACTATGCCTCTTACAATAAAGGAGTTACAAGAGGGGAAATTATGGTTAGTGGGATAAAATACACACAACCAAAACCATATCTACTTGTAGTGGGTAGAGTAGTGTTGGATCATAATTCTCTTCTTGTGTCACATTCATATAACCACCATGACACAATTAGTGGTAACCAAAGAATAAGGATGACGTATTATTGGAGGACTTGTACTATATATTTGGGTGATTGAGGATTTGGTAGAATGATATGCATGGGGATGGAGGATTCTTGTTCATTTGTACCATGATTTGAGACGTCTTGTCTATCATAAGTTCTATAGTATAACTATTCACACACTTCTCTTTATGTGGCTCTTAGAGCACATCATGTACATGAGAGTAGTGGGGTGTTCACAATTGGCTAATGAAAATATGTAATTGTTGTCATTTATGGAAACACAAGATGTACATGCTTATAGGGAACTTCAAAAATAAAGATACTTACCTTTTGTTATCAAAAAATTGTCTAAGTATGAATTTGGTATATAACAGTGTATTGTTTTATTTATAACTTGTTTCTGACATCATATTATGACTAGTGAAGTTAGATGGAGATATTATACATGTTGATTATGACATGTATAGCCTTGGAAGTTAGTACAGACTATACAAAAAAGAGATATTCATGTTTGAAATGAAATAGGACAATAGAATTAAAGGAAAGGAATTATTTTGTTTGCAAAATAATTACTTGTCCAATTAGGGCCGACATCCTAGATGTTTACTTTAAGTTGGAAAATTTTATTATAGTATTAGCTAATCTAGAAGAAATTTGTGTAAAGGCATGGTATTTTTGCAAAGGACATAAGGTTATTTGGTTGATGTTGTGTGGGAGCAAGGAAAAATTGCTACTGGGTAGACAAGTGAGTATATTGCAAATTTGGGAGGTAGTTTTGAAAATGTATTAGATGGATATTTCGATGAGTTTAAATATAAAATGAGAAGAAGAAAAGGGATTCCTATATCCTTAGTAGAGAAATACTATAATAATGTGTGTTTTTTAGTTGATATTGATTACACATATGTTCATGTAGTTAAGCCGAGCGTGGCTTGGCTAATTAAACCATTTGGTTATGAGATTAACATTGATGATCTATGTGCAACAATCACTGCATTTCTTGCTAAGGTAGAGCCCTTTGGAAAATATGAGGAAGTAAAGGCAAGAATAATCATATATATTAAGATTGCTTCATCTGATAAGAAGAGGAAGAAGATGATTAAAGACCTAGAAGACAAACTAGGTAAATAGGTTAAAGGTGAAGAACCTTTAAAGATTACCCAACATCTTGGAGAAGATAAAGAAAGTGATGATGATGATATAGAGGAAGAGGAAGAAAGTGCAAAAAAGAATGGTAAAACCTTAGGTCTTGCCCCATTAGTAGTAAAGCAAGAAAAGAAAGTCACAATCATAGAGCCTAAGGTGAAGAAGGAAGTAAAGAAAGTAATATCTAAGCTCATGTCTCCTCTTGCACCAATTAGACCAAGAACTAGGGAAACTACAATAGCTAGTTCCAAACCACCATTAAGAAAGGGTATTACAAGAATTACCAAACCAAGTGAAGGTTCTTGTGGCATAAGTGGAAAAAAGAGAAAGCTATCAACCACCAAGGTTCAACCGAGGAGAAGAAAATTGATTACACAAAAGGATGATGATGTGGAAGATGTAGAGAAGGAAAAATATGATTAACCAAGTCACTATCGAGTAGCTATACATACAAATACAAAGTCAAATTTATGAGGTACGTAACAATGTTAAGAACTCTACAGGCTTATTTGGCTTTAAATTCATAAAGTATTGTACATTGAGTGTATTAGATAAGACTAAGGTAGGAGAAGCCATGTTAGACATGATGGAAAATTTAAAGACCACACCTATAGATATGGATAATAATATTCCTAATTAGTTGTACAATAGAACTAATACCAAATGGCAACATGCAATTAAGATCGAGAGGTATATTAGAGAAGGAGAATTAGAAAATATAATGTCTTAGTTAACCAAAAAGATTTTTTTTTTTTTTTTTGGAGAAGTATAGTAATATTTTTGTTCCTAAATATAGAGTGTTCATGGTTTTGCAACATAAAATTGAGGATGTTTTAAAATATAGTTAATTATTATGGAAGAGTATTTTTGCACTGACTGCTAGAAAAGCAATCAACAAGGGTGATAATGATAAGGATAAGGGCATTGGAGATGCTAAACTAGATAATGTATAGGATGTAAACAATTCCCTTAATACACTTGAAGAAGCTATCAAACAAAAGGTCATGGAGAGTGAAGAAGATACTTTGACAATATACAATGTACACATTGAAGAAGAAGACACATGTACCAAGATCATGAAAAAATGGTAATTTATCCCCTATTTATTCAACTACACCTAACACTCTTGTAATACAAAAAATAAGGGATTATCCTAAAATAGGAGATACATTTGTTCCAGTTGTTGATTTTAATGCAAAAATCGAATAGATTAAACAACTTCAACAATCCCCACAGACTAAAACATTAGTAATAGATGTTGAGGAGCCACTAAAAGAGATATAATCAAATAAGGTATTAGAATAATAGAAAGAGAAAGAGAAAGAACAAAAAGTAGTCTAGTCTACTATAGATCAGCAATGACCACAAGTCTCAGGACCTCTATTAGAGGGGAACAATGAGACATAGCTAAAAGAAAAGGAGAAGGAAGAAAATAAAACTGAAGTATCATAGAAAAAGATGAGTATGGTAGCTCACACTACATCCCCAACTACTTTAGATTTGTAATTTGCACAACATGTGCAAGTCCCTACAATACAAATCATACAAAGTGCTACTATTTTTGCCTTTGGCACTGATCCTTAAGATAGACCCAGTGGTCAAATCCCTTAACCCACTCTATCCATAGATGTGTTGAGTAAAAACACACCAAAAAAGAGTAAAGAGAAGAAGAAAAAGAAAAATTCTTTGGGTAAATTTGTTACCTTGGTAAAAGTCACAAAATTACTAGACTGGGATTTAAAGAATCTAACATTGTGCAGACAATCATCTTGCAAGATATCTTGGCAAGAAAGAAGAGACAAGAAGAAATGAGAAGTGAGAAATAATGGAGACAAGTACTACATGATATAAAAAATATCTTTATTGATGCATTTGACATTCATCATATTGATGAGCAAGCACCTATTATCTCTCATTTAGTCTATATTGTTGAAAAAATCAACACTAAGGATATAGAACAAATAAAAAAAGTGATCGTCTGGTTAGAAAAGAAAGTATTTGAGAAGGTATTTGATGTAATTTTATTGAGGAAAATTGAACTATTGAAAATTGTACAAAATCTAGAAGAACTTGTAAAGAAAATCCACGATCTATACAATATTCTATGTGATGTACCTAAATTCAGTAGTGAATTTCAAGCTAGTATTTAGAAGATTGAAGCTCATTTAAATCTTTAGGAAATTCTATATCTCAGTCAGTTGGATCAATTTCAATGCATTATAATAGATTATTGTTTGCACAAGGGAGGCTGGTTGAGATACATATAGTAGATACCTGAATGAGGGCCAAACATATCTCCATAAAATCCATGTTAATACATCATTTAGAGGTAATACAATGTGAGCTAGCTTCAACAAAGGATCTAGTACAATCAAACCATAATATTTCTACTGTTGATAGCTTGATTGACCTAGTTACAAATTTAGAGAGCAAGATTCAAGTCTTAGAATCAATAAGAATCACATAGGATCATACTCTTTCCATGATCATCCAAAATCAAAAGCCATTCATTGATAAATATGGTTTGATTTGATCCTGCCAAGCGTAACAACACACATGAGTGACAAAATAAAGGGAGATTGAAGATAATTTGAAAGAAAGAAAAGAAAAATGATAACATTTAGAGAATGCATAGGTCAAAGGTACGACAAAGTTACATCAAACTATTTGAGTCATGTAACATATGCATTACATGTATGAGTATGATGTAAAATTTTTTGTAGTCCTATATGGACTTAGTCATAGACATAAGGAGGGTACTATCATTTTTGAATTGTACTATAGTGATGTAAGCATGACAAAGTGTTTTTACCACTAATGTTAAAGGGGAATATTTTTGATCTCTTTAGTTTTGTTTTCTATTAGTGTCAAACAATTATTCATATAGAAGGTAGATTTGGTCAGTCATTATTGCGAATGAGTCACTCTATATATGTCGAGTTATGTAACTTGTTAAATTTGTAAATAATCTTGCATATGTTGAGCTCTATAGGAGTTGAGAAAGTATATGGTCATCAAAGTATCCCTATGCAATCTGAGTTTAGTGAATGCTAAATAAAATAGAAAGAGTTGGTGCCGAGTCACATAGAAGAAGTTGAGCTAGTTGGGGCTGAGTGTCAATAGGTAGAATAGTTATGATCGAGCATCAGAGACAATATGTGTCAAGTGTCACATACAAAATCTAGAAAGCATATTTAAATTAAGTGCAATATTATTTATTTATTTTTCTCTAGCACTGATAATAATCATTGAGTTTAATAATTTGCTAAGCAATAATGTAAGGTTATTTTATCTCCTAAGAATCACAAAAGTAAATTGAAGTCCTAACCATAACATTAAATTTACTTTAACATATTTGAATTTTAAATTTGCATAATTTTATAACACTATTTATCTACTTTTCAATACAACATGCATATAATTGAATTACAAATATAACTCATAAGTAAGGATATTACTCAATCATTTTATTTTTATTGACCACCTGATTGAAAGGCTTTGCCAGGAAAGAACCAGTAAGAAAACTCGACATTGTTGCCATTTCCACAATAAGTTAACAATATGTTTTTACACAGGATTTTAATCCTGAGGGAAAAAATTGCAACATATTTGAAATCTAATACAATTCTGAATTTCCTTCTTGGCCCTTAACAAGGGACTTATTATGAATTTTGCAGTACACCACGATGATCATGGAGAGAATGAAAACTAACTGGATAACAACCAAACATAACATGAAGACAAAAATAAACATTCACTCCCATCCCAGTTTGCACAATAGGTTTGACATTGAACTAGACTAGGGAGAAGGTGGATTTTTCCAATTGGAGACATCAGACATAAACCAAAATAGGTGCCCTTTCAGGGCTATAAACTCAAGAACTTCCATTCTTCATTCTTACATTCCAAAACTCATATGTAGTTTGTCCTGACAAGAAGGGGCCCATAATACCCTACCCTCTCTCCCTCTTCTCATCCTGAGAAGAGACTCTACATTGTCGAAGTCCAACTAAAGTGGTGCAGGAGCACCTAGGTAGGCTAAGTGTGAAACCTAGGTATTTCTTTATTTTTGGCTTGTAGTGATGCTAGCCACATCACTATTCTAATAATAGGTCCTATGTGGTCCTTAGGTGTGTTTAGGAGACTTGGCAAGACCCAAAGTGACCAAGTTGCTAGAAGTTGCCGACTATTGTCAACTAGGTGACTTAGGTCCAGAAAAGGCTAAAATGGTCTAGAAAGGTTCCAATGGCTTTGGATTGTTTATTTGAAGTCATTTTATGCATATTATATGTCTACTTTGTTTTTGTGCCAAATTTGGAGGTCTAACTCCATGTAGAACAAAAGTTGCTGAAATGTTGTCATGTTGTCATGACAACATTTTCTTGCAAAAAGCAACTTTTTGGCATTTGTGTGTTTAGAACGTCCTAACTATTTAGAAAAGTTATGGAACTGATGGAGGAGCCTTTAAAAATGTGAGGACAACCATTTTTAGGGGTTTGGACAAGTTGGTTTTGCATTTTGTACGAATTGAGCAAGTATTTTGTTGCCGGTTTTATGCATTTGAAGGCATTTTTAATAGAGGAGGATTGAATGGCCTGATTTTTGTGTTGGAAAAGTTCTAAAATATTGTTTTTAATCTTTTTGTAGTTTTGGTTTGATCATTTTAATTCATTTGCATTAGTGTAGAAAAATCTTTTTGTTCTTGGCAAGTTGCTGATCTGAACAGGGCTGCACTTAGAAAATGGGATCTTAGGGCCACTTCCCACCATTGGAAACCTCTGGTATTTTGGGATTTGAAACTAGGATCCATGTACATTATGTATCAAGAAGGAGGGACCTTGAAAGCATCAGCAAGCATTTTTAAGGTGATTCCCTAGGCAAGCCAAATGCAACTTGGCTAGGAATCACAGTTGGAAAATGAGTTATGGAGAGGATTGAGTGTACAAATACCTTAATCCGGCTGCACAACGAGTAATGAGAAGGTCTAACCTTGCTCCAATACAAAGGAGAGGTCTTGGAAAGGTGTCTAAGGTGGTTTTCCATCACAACAACGATAAAGCACTTGAAATCCTCATTTTTGGCCTAAAACTGTACTTTCATTGTACGGAAAGTTTGGAGGCTAGAAAATTACAGAATCTTGAAGTACTCTAAAAAGGGTATCCAAAAATATAATTTTTTTGTAGGGTTGTTAAGAAGTTTTTCAAGAAATCTTGTTTCCAGCTATTTAGGAGGGCTAATTTCTAGTAGCCTTTTTGGAGCAATTTGGTGTATCTTCCCTAGTAGATTGAATGCGCCTTTGAAATCAGCAATGTTTAGGGTCATTGATGTTAGAAGGAGTCTTAAAAAAAACCTAGATGAAGAACTGGTACCCTTGGAGCTATAGATGGACTTGAGGGTTAATAGTGGACTGGAGCCGGCTAGTAAGAAATTTGATGTTACTTTGTTGGTGTACCCCCAACTGAAGGATTAGGTTCTCTTGAGCAAGGTCCTAGTAATTATAGGGTGTGAAGAAGCCCTAGTGGGTCTAGTGAATGACCTAAGGTAGCCCTGAGAGAGAGCTTGGGGTTTGGAAGCAAGGTTGGGGTGTTACATCAGAGTGGTATCAGAGCCAGTTAAAGATTTGGGAAAGGTAGTTAATGTTGGAAGCCGCTGAAGAATCAGTAGGAGAATCCATGATGGTGACAAATGTGGAGTTAGCTAAAGAAGTTGATGAGAAAAGGCAAAGAAATCAGCTTCTTGAAGAAGCACTAGAAGAGGTGAAGCAAAAACTAGATGCAGTTGTAGAGGCAGCCAAGAAAAGAGATGAAGAAGAATATGGGAATGGTAAAAAGGTAGTAGAGGAAGATATTGTACCTGAACCTGATCCTATCTTGCAAGAAGAGCACTTCTTGAAGGCAATCAAAGCCTTAGGAGGTAAAGCTTTGGAAGGAGTGCCACTTTTCAGTGGTAAGATGGATATTGATGCAGTTATGGATTGGTTAGAGGGTATGGAGAACCACTTTGAGTGTGAGGGTATCTCAGAGGCACAGAAGGTTAAGGTTGCTAAGTCAAGGCTTAGAGGCTTAGCCTTAACATTGTGGAAGTATGTACAAGATGAAAGAGTCAGCATGGGCAAGAATCCAATTGCAAATTGGAGTGCTATGGCAAATAAAATCAAGGAGAACTTCCTACCTGAAGACTTTGAGATCCAACTCCATAAAAAGAGGCAAGGACTGAAGCAAAAAGATCTTGATGTGACCTCCTACACTGAAGAATTTCAAAGGTTGTGTTTGAGATCCAAGAAGCAAGAAGAGGAGTCACTCAAGGTGGCAAGGTATCTTGGTGGCTTGAAGTGGAACATTCAAGAGGAGCTTAGCTTATGGGCCCCTACCACTATCCAAAGATGTCATCAGCTAGCTTTGAAGGTAGAAGAAAAGAACAAGAGGAAAGGAGATTCTAACTTCAAAGATAGAGGCAAAGGCAGAAATCAGAAAAATCAAAGAGGAGGCTACCAAGGCAAAGGTAGTGATCAAAAGAGCCAAAGTGAAAGCAAACCCATGGAGCAAACTATTGACCACTCTTCAAGAGGTGGTTATAATAGAGGGAGAGGAAATCAAGGAGGATCAAGTAAGGGTAGAGGAGGTAGGAGCAGCTCTTACTTTGCAACAATGAAGTGTTACAATTGTGGTCAACTAGGCCATCCTGCCTATAGGTGCCCGGACAAACCCTCTTCCTCAAGCCAAGATAAAAGGCTAGCATATGCACAAGAAGATAATAGAAGTTGCAAGGATGTTGACATAGACCATATTGAGTCTGAAAAAGGTGAGAATCTTATGTTTAGGAGGGTGCTGATCAAGCAACCAGCTTCTAATGAGCCTAGACATAGAAGGACATTGTTTAGGATCAAGTGCAAGATCCTAGGAAAAGTATGCAAGGTGGTGGTTGATTCTGGATCAACTGATAATGTAATATCAGAGGAGGCTGTTACAAAGCTCAAATTGAAGAAGATACCTCATGAAAACCCTTACAAGGTCACATGGCTTAACAAAGGGAAAAGCATCCTAGTGAATGAACAAGCATGGGTGGACTTCTCAATTGCAGGATATAAAGACCGCTTATTATGTGATATTTTGCCAATGGATGCTTGTCATCTTTTGCTAGGGAGACCTTGGCAATTTGATAGGGAAGTGGTCTATGATGGCAAGGAAAATACCATAACATTTAAGAAAGGAAGCAAGACCTTCAAAATTTAGTCATTGTTAGAAGGGGATGAACCACAGTCCAAGGTGCCTAATGTGCTGCTATGTGGAGAGAAAGAGTTTATTAGAGACCTAAAGCATGAGGAGAGCCAAGGATTTGCAGTCATACTAAAGGCTGCAAGTGAAGAAAAGCCAGTCCAAGAACCTTTACCAGCAGAGGTACAAGAGTTTCTTGTAAAGTATAAGGAGATTGTTAGTGATGGTACACCAGCTACCCTACCACCAAGAAGAGTTATCAGCCATCAAATTGACTTTGTTCCAGGTACCTCACTACCTAATAAGGCAGCCTACAAGTTAACCCCAGATCAGAACCTTGAAGTGGCAAGACAAGTCCAAGAGTTGATGGACCAAGGTTTGATCCAAAAGAGCATAAGCCCTTGTGCAGTCCCGGTGGTTTTGGCATCCAAGAAGGGAGGAAAATGGAGGTTGTGTACTGACTCAAGGGCCATTAACCGCATTAAAATTAGGTATAGGTTTCCTATTCCAAGAATTGAAGACCTTATGGATTGTCTAGGAGGTGCTATGTATTTCACTAAGCTGGACTTGAAAAGTGGGTATCACCAAATTAGAATAAAGGAGGGAGATGAATGGAAGACAGCATTTACGACTACTGATGGTCTTTATGAATGGCTTGTGATGCCATTTGGTCTTTCCAATGCCCCTAGCACCTTCATGAGGCTCATGAATGAAGTGCTCAAAGACTTCACAGGCAGATTTGTGGTGGTGTATTTGGATGATATCCTCATCTAAAGCAAGACCAAAGAGGAACATGTCAAGCATGTAGAAGCAGTATTGAAGAGGCTTCATGAGGAGAAGCTATCTATCAACCTTGAGAAGTGTGACTTCTTCAAGCAAGAGTTGGTGTATCTAGGCTTTGTGGTGTCTAAAGAAACTTTGAATATGGACAAGGAGAAAGTTGCTGCTATCCTAAGTTGGCCTACACCTACCACATCTATTGAGGTAAGAAGTTTCCACGGTTTGTCTCAATTTTATAGGAAGTTCATTAGGAACTTTAGTGGTATTTGTGCACCATTTCTTGATACCATAAAGGGGGGAGTCAAGTCCAAGTTTAGGTGGACTTTAGAGGCTGAAAAGTCATTTGATATGTTAAAAAAACAAGTAGCTACTCAACCCATCCTAAAATTTCCTAGCTTTGAAAAGTTGTTCACCTTAGAATGTGATGCAAGTGGCCTAGCAGTGGGTGGGGTGTTGAGTCAAGAAGGTAGACCAGTAGCCTTCTATAGTGAAAAGCTAAATGAGGCCAAGAAGAAATACTCATCCTATGATCTAGAATTGTATGCCTTAGTCCAGTGTCTTAGGAAGTGGAGACACTATTTGTTGCCAAAAGAATTTGTTGTGTTTACAGATAATCAAGCTCTTAGCTACATCAACACACAAGAGAAGTTGAGCAACAGGCACTTGAAGTGGATGGAATATTTGCAGGCCTTCACCTTTACAATCAAGCATAAGAAAGGACAAATGAACAAGGTTGCTGATGCATTAAGTAGAAGGGTTTTAACAGTCCAAGAGATTCAGCTCCATAGCATTGGAGTGGAGAGTTTTCAGAATCTTTACAAGAATGATGAGGACTTTGATGAAGCCTATAAGGTATGCATGGATTTTGGAAACCACTTTCATAGCAGATTTTCAGAATACACTTTGCAAAATGGGTTGCTATTTAAGGGTACCCAGTTGTGTGTACCAAGAGGTTCCATGAGAGAGAACCTAATACAAGAGAAGCATAATGGCAGCTTGAGTGGGCATTTTGGTATCAGCAAGACAATAGAACTAGTGCAAAGGTTCTATTATTGGCCTAAATTGGTCAAATATGTAACCAAGTATGTGGAGCAATGTATGGTGTGTATGAAGGCAAAAGGAGGAATGAACAATGCAGGTCTTTACCAGCCCTTACCAATTCCTAGCAGACCATGGGATTGTGTAAGTATGGATTTCATTGTTGGTTTGCCTAAAACTAAGCAAGGGTATGATAGCATTTATGTTGTTGTTGATAGATTTAGTAGAATGGGACATTTCATTCCATGTAAGACAACTAATGATGCAAGTCATATAGCTCATTTGTTTTTCAAAGAGGTTGTAAGGATTCATGGACTTCCATTAAGCATTGTGTCGGATCGAGATGTGAAATTCATGAGTCACTTTTGGAAGACTTTATGGAAGAAGCTTGGCACTAACATGTCTTTTGGTTCAGCTTACCATCCTCAAACTGATGGTCAAACTGAGGTGGTTAATAGAACTTTAGGTAACCTTCTTAGGTGCCTAACTAAGGAGTATGGTCAGACTTGGGATGTTATCATCTCACAAGCAGAATATGCCTACAATGATAGCAAGAATAGGACTACCGGAAAGAGTCCTTTTGAAATTGTTTATGGCATGCACCCAAGAGGTGTGTGTGAACTAAGGTGTCTTGGAAACATGGATCAGATTAGTGGTCAAGCTGAAGACTTTGTAGAAACCATGAAGGAGATTCAGGAGCAAGTCAAGAAGACTATTCAAGACAACACTCTAAAACTCAAAGCCAAGGTGGATGAAAAGAAGAAGGATGTTCAGTTTGCTGTTGGGGACTATGTGATGGTCCATTTGGACAAAGCAAGGCTTCAAAAAGGCATTCCTACTAAGTTACAGATGAAGAGGGTAGGGCCTTGCAAAATATTGGCTAAATATGGAGCAAATGCCTATAAGGTAGATTTACCTTCCGATTTGGGCATATCCCCTATTTTTAATGTGCAAGACTTGGTGGCATACAAAGGTGACCCATCTCAGCTTAGTCCCGATGTTCATGAAGATATTGAACTTGCTTCAACACCTACAAACAACAAGTTGGAGGTAGAAAAGGTTTTAGATTCAAGGGTAAAGAAGACTACAAGGCACAAGGTTTACATGGAACACCTCATCAAATGGAAGGAGAAACCAATTTCAGAGGCTACATGGGTTGCTGAGACGGAGTTCAAGAAGGTTGGCATACCTCTAGATTTTTTGCAAACTGATCCACCTTGAGTTCTTTGTTGGAGGGGGGAGTATGGTGCAGGAGCACCTAGGTAGGCTAAGTGTGAAACCTAGGTATTTCTTTATTTTTGGCTTGTAGTGATGCTAGCCAAATCACTATTCTAATAATAGGTCCTATGTGGTCCTTAGGTGTGTTTAGGAGACTTGGCAAGACCCAAAGTGACCAAGTTGCTAGAAGTTGCCGACTATTGTCAACTAGGTGACTTAGGTCCAGAAAAGGCTAAAATGGTCTAGAAAGGTTCCAATGGCTTTGAATTGTTTATTTGAAGTTATTTTATGCATATTATATGTCTACTTTGTTTTTGTGCCAAATTTGGAGGTCTGACTCCATGTAGAACAAAAGTTGCTGAAATGTTGTCATGTTGTCATGACAACATTTTCTTGCAAAAAGCAACTTTTTGGCATTTGTGTGTTTAGAACGTCCTAACTGTTTAGAAAAGTTATGGAACTGATGGAGGAGCCTTTAAAAACATGAGGATAGCCATTTTTAGGGGGTTGGACAAGCTGGTTTTGCATTTTGTACGAATTGAGCAAGTATTTTGTTGCCAGTTTTATGCATTTGAAGGCATTTTTAATAGAGGAGGATTGAATGGCCTGATTTTTGTGTTGGAAAAGTTCTGAAATATTGTTTTTAATCTTTTTGTAGTGTTGGTTTGATCATTTTAATTCATTTGCATTAGTGTAGAAAAATCTTTTTGTTCTTGGCAAGTTGCTGATCTGAACAGGGCTGCACTTAGAAAATGGGATCTTAGGGCCACTTCCCACCATTGGAAACCTCTGGTATTTTGGGATTTGGAACTAGGATCCATGTACATTATGTATCAAGAAGGAGGGCCCTTGAAAGCATCAGCAAGCATTTTTAAGGTGATGCCCTAGGCAAGCCAAATGCAACTTGGCTAGGAATCACAGTTGGAAAATGAGTTATGGAGAGGATTGAGTATACAAATACCTTAATCCGGCTACACAGTGAGTAATGAGAAGGTCTAACCTTGCTCCAGTCCAAAGGAGAGGTCTTGGTAAGGTGTCTAAGGTGGTTTTCCATCACAATAGCGATAAAGCACTTGAAATCCTCATTTTTGGCCTAAAACTGTACTTTCATTGTACGGAAAGTTTGGAGGCTAGAAAATTACAGAATCTTGAAGTACTCTAAAAAGGGTGTCCAAAAATATAATTTTTTTGTAGGGTTGTTAAGAAGTTTTTCAAGAAATCTTGTTTCCAGCTATTTAGGAGGGCTAATTCCTAGTAGCCTTTTTGGAGCAATTTGGTGTATCTTCCCTAGTAGATTGAATGGGCCTATGAAATCAGAAATGTTTAGGGTCATGGATGTTAGAAGGAGTCTAAAAAAAAACCTAGATGAAGAACTGGTACCCTTGGAGCTATAGATGGACTTGAGGGTTAATAGCGGACTGGAGCTGGCTAGTAAGAAATTTGATGTTACTTTGTTGGTGTACCCCCAACTAAAGGATTAGGATCTCTTGAGCAAGGTCCTAGTAATTATAGGGTGTGAAGAAGCCCTAGTGGGTCTAGTGAATGACCTAAGGTAGCCCTGAGAGAGAGCTTGGGGTTTGGAAGCAAGGTTGGGGTGTTACATCATAAAGACTTTTTTCCATACATGGCCACTTCTGCTCTATCCGAGGGTGAGTAATGCTAATACACCCATTAAAAAAAAACCCTTCAAAATTCAAAGAAAAACACAAAGGAAAGACATTTAAGAAAACCTATTTGAATCCCTACTAACATACTCAACACACACACAAACATACAAATGCAAATACAATAATTTAAGCATGAACAAAACATGAACAACATGAGCTAAGGGATTCTTATATTAGAAATTAGGTTATGAAAAATGAACAAATTTGAGATGAGGATTCCCTTCCTTCTCCTTCTCCTTAAATCCTAAATTCTACTCTAAAACTAGAGGTTGGGTGAATACTCAAACCCTCTCAAATTTGCCTCTAAATAAGATCCTAAACTCAACCACCCCAAAAAGCGATAACTCCCCCACTTGTCTAAAAGTTCTAGAGTCTTCTAACTCAACTAGACATAGGCTAACCTCAAGCTAGAGTTTAAAGTTATCAAACTCATGATGGAAACAATCAATTTTCACAATAAAGTACAAATGGAGTTTTTGAGTGACCATAAAAGTCAACAAAAGGGGCTAGGGGGGTGGAAAATGCTCCCAACCCATACCCATATCCCTTAGGTACTTAGATTTCATAATTTTTGGCCTTTAGGATTAATTAGGGACCTATCAAAAGCTAGAAAATGTTAGGACTTCTAACAACCTTCAAAAATGCAGATTACTCACTAATCTTGATTAGGGTAATTACCTCAATTACCAACTAATTGGAAAAAAGATCACTAACCTAGTCCAACATAGATCTTTAGGTTACTCAATTAACCCTAACTATCACGTTGAAATGCATATACAATTTACGAGTGTCAAGTGATAATGAAAAATCATTGTTACAAAACATTAACACTTAATTCTTACAAAATGATACATTCATTCAAAGCATGATACAAATAAAATACGAACAACAGGGTTTGCGTCTTTTGTTAGACTCAACCCTAATTTCCACAAACAGTACATCAAGTTCAGTTTTGTTTCTCCATTAAATTTTCTAGGTAAAATATCTTGCACACTTATTGCACATGTCAGTAGCTCAAGAAAATCACATACATATATTCGAAACCTATCTGGATAGTTACATAAATCAAAATATGAATCTTTCATATAATTAATTATTTAATTAATTTCTACTCAGATTTGATCATCAGAAATCACATAATCAATATATCATAACTTATTCATTAATTTAGATTAAAATACTAGAATAATCATCATTAGGCATGCAGATACCTAAATATCATAACATCACCAATAGGGAATACTGAACCATCTAAAAACATATAACCTAATCATCATGGTACCAAAATCAACATCCTCATCATCAAGTGAAATTGCCTCACATCTTTGTTAGTGAAATTTTAATGTTTTAAATAGTCGAGATGATGTAGTAGTTCTTGAATCATTGACTATTAAAACATGGATGTATCAACTACTCTTTATTTAATTAGGACATTCACAACATAAAACATTTCTTCATATCCATTCAAATATCCTGCAATAGATTTAACAAAGAAAATCATATTTAATAAGTACATGTGAGGAGGGACCTTACAAAAAATCAGTAACTAGTTGCAATTGGTGGTTTTTCCCAAATTGGGTTTCCATGTTAAATCTTGGTGTCAAATGTGTTAATGCTATTTTTCTTCATGAATTTGCAACAAAGTTAAAGTAATAGTAATCACAGAGAACATCTTAAGATTTTCATGATAAATGTTTTCCAAGAATTTTTAGTATTTATCGAGTTACAACATTTCTTTATTTATCGAACATCAATAGAATTTAGTTTTCATATAATTGTTTTGTACTAACATCTAAGGGATCTAGGATTTATTTTTGTAGTAACTAATTCACCTCTCCTCTCTTAGTTACACCTCTCATATTTCCAAGAATCGGTATCAGAGCTTTTGGTTCTTGTAGAGAGGGTTTCAAGGACCTAAGCTAAAGATCAGAATGTCTTACAAAAAATAGATTCCAAAGTTGAACAGAGATAATTTTGTAGTATGGCAAGAACTTATGATATTAGGCTATGTGCAGGATCATGGTGTGCCAAAAAGTGGCAATCTAAAAAATATGTAGTTCTGAAATGCCTCAAAGAATTTCAAAATCTATTCCAATTTTTTTTTGACCCATCCTGATATTAAATGAAAACAATTAATACCTTTATAATTCCTACTATATCTCTCGATACCAACCTTATATGGTCATCTTTAAAACATCCCAAAAATGTGTTTTTGGCATGTTCTTATGTGTTTTTTACTTCAAGCATGTAGCTGACGACTTTTTTTTAACCAAAATTTGATGAAATGAAAAGGGTTTCTTAAGAATGTTCTTAGCTTTTCATAAATGTAAGGCTTGTCAAATTACAAGTTCAATAAGTAATTATTACTTATTTTCTAATGGAGTTAGCTACAAAGTGCTGATTGACATACTGGTTGAAAAATAGCTATAACTTTCAAACCATATAAGATTTGTGAAATCGAAAAGATGCATCACATTCTATGCTTCGAATAGTATAAGAAAAAAATAAGAAAAACTTAATTTTGATTTTTTTTGAACTAGTTAAGGTGGTCAAACACGAGAGTTTTTAAATTCTAAAAATAGTATAGTAAAAAATTCATAATTAATTATTTATTTGGACTGCATTAAAATCCAAACTTTTGACCAATCAAATAATTTTTTCTCTAGATAAGGCCTTGTTATTTAGAAATTACATTCAATTTCCTACAGATTATTTTCTTACAACTTTTTGATATAAATTCTAGAACCACTTTAAAATTATGTGTCAAGTTGACATAAACCTGATTTGCTGGTTTTTCACTGCCACTTAAGGCCATAGTTTGGTACACCATGATCCTACACATACCCATTACATTTGGTAACTATCAATGATTCAAGATGTAAATATCTTGATGCTAAATACAAGACTCATATTGGAACATTATCAATTGAAGACATTCTTGAAAAGAAAAATCATAACATCATTATGATTGATATTGCATCTACTCTTAGTTATGCTGAATTTGATGAAGTTAAAGATTGCAAAATAGCTCATATAATGTGGACCAGACTGAAGGACATTTATGGAGGAGATGACAATGTAAGAATAGCTAAAGTAGAAAGTTTTAGAGGTCAATTTGATCAGATGAAAATGAGAGAAGATGAAAATATTACAAAACATGTAGAAAGAATCAAAGCATGTGTGAGAGCAATCAAAGCATCTAGAGGAGACATTGATGAAAAAATATTTGTAAGAAAGGTACTCAGAACCCTTGTTCCTATTTATGAAATTAGAGTGTCTGCTATTCAAGAAATGAGATGTGAATATCCAAATAAAAATATAACTTTGGATGCTCTAGTTGGAAGATTGACAACTTTTGAGTCGGATAACTATGATAACTATGTTCCTAGTTTCAAAGGTATTGAGTCTGCATTTGAAGCCAAACTTTGACTCAAGAAAAATAGTAAGAAATAAAAAAAAATCAATAAAGAAGTGAAAAACAAACAAAAGAAATTTTTGATAGTGATCTTGAAGTTTTTGAAGCCACACTTGCAAAGAAATACTCCAAAGGCAAAGGAAAATACAAAGGCAAGATTCATCTAATCTACTTTTCTTGTGAAGAAGTTGGTCACATTGCTGCTAGTTGTCCAAATAGAGAAAACAAGTATGAGAAGAAAAGAAACAAGTACAGAGGCAAGAAGGAATTCAAGAGGTACAAGGACAAAGGTAAGAAATCTTGTTTTATGGCTAAAGATTCTGATAATAATGAAGATGAAATGGTATGAATTGCTTTAAAAGATGAATTTGATGATGAAGGAGACAAGATGGCACTTATCTCTCATGTTAGAAAAAATGATACATGAATTATTGACAGTGGTTGTTCACATCATATGACTACAGATAAAAAAAAAAATTGAACAGATAGAATATTATGATGGTGGTAGTGTGAGATTTGGAAACAATGAACCTTGTAACATAAAAGGAAGAGGATGTATCTCTTTGACTAATGAACTTGTATGTAATAATGCTTATTGGGTTGAAGGACTAAAGCATAACCTACTAAGTGTGATATAGTTGAATAACATTAGATTCAAGGTAGAATTCATGGATGGAAAAGCCAAACTGCTAGATGGAAAAGGAAATCTAGTCGGATCTAGTAAACAAACAAAAGGTAATATATTCTGTCTTGATCTCAATGAAAGTTCATGTTTTATTGCTCAAGTAGAAGAAAGCTATACATGGCACAAAAGAATATTTCATGTAAAGTTTGATAATATGGTTAAGAGAAAAAAAACATAAAAGAGTAAGAGGTATTCCTAGTTTGAAGAAACCTGATATGGGTCTATGCAAAAATTTCCAAATTAGTAAAATGGGAAAGACTAGTTTCAAAAGCAAAAACTGTCATTCTGAAGTAGTAGTAGAGCTTGTGCATACACACTTATGTGGACCTATTGGAATAAAGAATTACAGCGTAGAAAAGTTTTTCATTTTTTTTGTTGATGATTATTCTAGAATGATGACTGTAATGTATCTAAAAGAAAAATTAGAAGCTTTTCAAAATTCCAAGTGGTACTTGGCAAGAGCAGTTCAAAAGAAATTGGAAAGAGATTGAAATGTTTGAGATTAGATAGAGGTAGTAAATTTATCTCCAATGAATTTAACAAATTTTTCATTGAAAAAGGAATTAAAAGACAAGTATTAGCCCCTAGTACACCTCAATAGAATGGTATAGCTGAAAGAAGGGATAGATCCATCATAGATTGTGCAAGAACATTGATGATAGAAAATAGTGTTGCAATCAAATACTAGAAGGAAGCTATCAACATTTTAGTTCATATCCTGAATAGAGTATAGATGAAGAAAGACTCAAATAAAACTCCCTATGAACTATAGTATGGCAACAAACCTAATGTAAGCTACTTGAAAGTATTTGGTGGAAAATGTTATATCTTGAAAGAATCTAGAAAAGTAAATTTTGATGTCAAAGGTGATAAAGGCATATTTCTAGGATATTCCTATAGAAGTAAAGCATACAAAAATTTGAATTTTTCTACTCATAAAATCATAGAAAGTGCACATGTGACAATTGATGAGCTTGCAGAAAAGAGTGAAGAAGAAAGCAACAAAGAGCCTGTGGATTACAAATTTTTTGTTTACTATGAACGTGATACCCTACTAAATCTATCTAAGAGAAAGAAGGCTTCACCTCTCAAGTCCCAAAAATCTCCAATAGCTACCAAGTTGTAGATAGTGCAACCAGAGTCACCATCTAAAGGACCCATGTCACAATCAGAGGCTACCGAGCTAGAGCAAACCAAGTCTAATAGACCTAAGTCACAAATAGTGGGACCCAAGCTTGATAATAAAGTTCATGATGAAATTAATAAAATTCATTGCAAATCCAAAGAACCCATGTTACCAAGATATGTTAGAAAGCATCATGCACCTAATTAGATCATCGAAGAGAAATTAGATGGAACAATGATAAGAAGAAAATTTAAAGGTACATGTTTACTTGCTAAATTTGAACCTAGAAATGTTAAGGATGCTTTGAATAATGAAAGTTGGATTGAAGCAATGAATGAAGACATATAATAGATGGAGAAGAACAAAACTTAGAATCTTTGTTCCTAGACATAAGGATAAAAATGTAATTGGCACAAAGTGTGTGTTCATAAATGAGATGAATGAAGAGGAAAAAGTTTTCAAAAATAAATCAAGGTTGGTATGTAAAGGCTATTCTCAAGAAGAAGGTATTGATTATGGTGAAACTTTTTCTCCTATTGCAAGATTAGAAGGTGTTAAAATTTTACTAGAATATGCAGCTCATAGAGGATTTAAAGTGTATCAAATAGATGTAAAATCTACATTCTTGAATAGAATTATTGATGAGGAAGTCTACATTGAACAACTAGAAGGTCTTGTCAATCCTAGCAAAAAGGACATGGTCTGCAAGTTACACAAGGCATTATATGGTCTCAAGCAAGCTCCCAGAGCTTGGTATGAAAGACTTCATAACTAATTGATACAGATTGGTTTTCAAAGAACAAATGGTAAGAGTATCCTATATATCAAAGAAGGGCCAAACAAGAAGATTGTATTAGTATAAATATTTGTTAATGATACTTTATTCATAAGGAATAATGACTTATGCAAGGAATTCTTAGAAGAAATGAGTAAAGAATTTGAAATTTCTTTATTTGGTAACATAAAATTCTTTGTCAGATTGCAGATTCAATAGAAGAAAGATGGTATCTACATTACTCAATCTAAGTATATTCAAGAAATTCTAAAGAAATTTGGAATGGAGGATTCAAGACCAGTTGGAACTCCTATGTCTACTGAACATAAGCTTTCAAAAAATTATGATCCCAAAGAAGTAGATCAGACCACTTACATATCAATGATTGGAAAATTGAAGTATGTAGTACACACAAGGCTTGGTATTGCACTAGTAGCTAGTATTGTGGCAAGATTCTTAGCCAATCCCAAAGAAAATCACATGATGATAGTTAAAAGAATTATGAGATATTTGAAAGGTACTAAAGAATATAGTTTATGGTACAAAATAGGAGGCAATTTTACTTAAAAATATTTACAGATGCTGACTGGGCAGGAATTATTGATGACAGAGAAAACATTAGTGGTGGAGCATTCTTTCTTGGTAAAAAACTAGTATCTTGGACAAGCAATAAAAGAATTATATTTCTCAATCCACAACAAAATATGTGTTAGAAAAAGTCAATTTTTCTAATATTTTTTGGTTCAAACAACTAATGACAGGTATGAAGATAGAGATCAAGGATACAGTAGTCATATACTATGATAACACCAGTGCAATGAATATATCAAAGAATCTAGTGATGCATACCAAAAAAGAGAACATTGCTATAAAATATCATTTCTTGAGAGAAATTACAAGATGAAGAAGTTAGATTAGAATATATAAATACAAAAGAAAAAATTGTAGACATATTCACCAAGCCATTATGTAAGGATGCATTTCTATATCTAAGAGGTAAGCTAGGGATCATTCCCCTATTTGAAGCTCAATAAATGAAATTTAGTAACACATCAACCAAAGCATGTTGAAGATCAATCAGTTAATATAAAATTGGCAAGGGCATATTGGAAATGAATAAATAGTTAAGGTACATTGACATTCACTAAGTATTATATTTGGCATGTGTTGTCAAAGAGGGAAAAGTTTACTATCATATCTCATAGAAATTTTTGTTGAAAAGAAAGAGAAATTTTTTGTCAATGAGGGAGAATACACTTGGTAGAAGTTCTAGTAGACAAAATCTTTCTAACAAACGAATAAATTGGAGATAGAGTTCACACTGATAGAGGGAGTTCGCATGGATGAGAATTATAATGAAACTAAGGATATGTTCCTTACTTTAGTCTTACTTAAAAATTTAATTGTGTTATGACATTTTCCATCAATGCCAAAGAGGGAGATTTTTGAAACAATTGATTAATTGTGTATTGTCTTTTAGTTTGCATAAAATGTCATATCATTATTAGTCAGTGCATTCTGAGCTCACTCAAGCATTGAAGATAGTTTTTTTTGTGTCTACCGAGCATTCTAAAGTTTGCCAAGTAAAGAAGGTAGTTTCTACCAAGTTCACTTGGGTGCCAAAGGAAATTTTGTAGAAGATGAGTAATAATCAAGCTCACTCGATTAATGAAGGAAATTTTGGATGGAACCAGTGCTAATAGAGCTCACTCAATTACCAAAGGAACATTGTGAATATGCAGTTTTGACTGAGTTCACTTGGTTAACACATGAAAATCATTTTTGAGTTAGTGTCTACCAAGCAAGGTTGGCTAACAAAGGATTTTCTTGTTTTTGCATATTGAGTTTAATTGATTTATCTATTGGTTCTATTTGACTAAGGAGATGCATATTAATCATTCTAAAGTTGTATTCTAGCCAAGCTAATAATATGAAAGATATAAGATTAGAAGTGTATGTGTGGAAGATTTGATGATGCTAAGTAGAAGTGAATTAGAAGGATAAGAAAAATATTCTTGTGGAGCTAAAAAGATATTTTGATCAAGAAGGATCAAGTATACAAGCCAAAACCAAGATCTGTAATCAAAAAATTAATTGCATCTGAAATCAAGTCATCTCATTGTTACTCTCTAACCATTGTAGCAGTGATCTAAATCTCTTAAACATAGTTAACATAACAACTATTTTCAAATCCTCTAAAAAGGTGGCAGTTCTATTGAATTGTGTAAAGACCTCTAACAAGGCCACTCCTAACAGGGTGATTAAATCCTCTAATAGGGTCACACCTAATAGTGTATTTTGTAATCTTTAACAGGGTTGACTCCTAGTAGGGCTCCCTTCAAAAGAGTGACAATAAGTAACTAGTTGCAATTGGTGATTTTCCCAAATTGGGTTTCCATGTTATATCTTGGTGTCAAATGTGTTAATGTTATTTTTATTTATGAGTTTGCAATAAAGTTAAAGTAATAGTAATCACTTATAACATTTTAATATTTTCATGATAAATGTTTGCCAAGCATTTTTCAGTATTTACTAAGTTACAAGATTTCTTTGTTTACTGAGCATCAACAAAATTAAGTTTTTACAAAATTGTTTTGTACTAACATCTAAGGGATCTTGAATTTATTTTTTTAATAACTGATTCACCCCTCCACTCTTAGCTACTCCTCTCATATTTCCAACAACAAATTCATCAAGCATATGCATGTAGATCTAAGGTTAGTGATACACCTACTACACCTAGAATTGAGGGATATTTTTATAATTTTCAAATGTATGGACATAGAGCACAAGAATGTAGATCATAGGCAAAAATTTTCTGGACACCCAAAAGACAAGAAAATGCACCTAAGAAAGGTAACTCGATTAAAACACATGGTATATTTCTCATTATTTTGGAGAATATGGTCATATTCCAAAAAATTGCATAAGAACACATTTTAGGTGCTAGGGCCGAGAAGTGGTGACGAGTGATCCTATGTATGGAGGTTCAAACGTTGAGCATGATGAATCAAGTTGTGGGTTAGTTAACAATTGATTATAGAATAAAATGAACTTGGGTTTTGGTTAGGTTTTCACACATTAAGAAAGATAATTGTGGTAGTAATTCTAGAGTACTTAAGGAAGGGACACCCTATGTAACTTATACATCCCTAACCTATGTGGTTAATCCCAACATTGCTTGGTTGTGCCTATCCTCATTGGGGTATTCATGAAAAATGTGTTCTCTATGGAAGGATGAATTTAAGCATGTGTGGTTTATTCTAACACCTTAGGAAGGTATAATGAAACTCACCTAGATGAGGTCATAACCCCTTTACTCATACCTTCTCCTTGGTGGTCCTTTGTGATCCTTAGATTTTACTCTTGTTCACTTTTTGTTGCTTTCTTTGGAATATGAACCCTAGTAGCTCAGGCCTTATTTGGATCATGATTTTGTCTCCTAGCTCAGGGGGTGGTTACTTAGGGTCCACATGGTTGGGTGGCAAAACTTGAATCTTTTTTGTGGCTTTACAATTGAGTTCTTTCATGAAGATGCTTGGATAATATTTTTGATGATATTTTCAAAGATATTCTTGATTATTTTGTACTTGATGTAATATCAAATGATGTATATTATAAAGGAAAATTATGAATGTATTTGAAGAAAATAAATGTATAAGGAATGGGTAAATAGAAATGAAAAATTATATTGAGACCTATGATATGCAAGGGGTAGGGATGTTATCTCTCTTTATTGTAAATTCATTTATGGTATATTCATTGTGAAGATTCCTTAAAGAATGGGATAATGTTATGTTTCAATTATTTAATGAAACTTATGCTTTATTTGTATATATTATCTTTGGATAAATGTGTATAATGTTATGGTTAATGTATTGTTAATAGTACATCTTAAAGATAGGTCATGTTTTAGATTAACCAAATAAGATGCTTAAAGGAAATTAATTTAATGATTATATCATTAGGGGACCTATTGGAATTAAAAAAAAAAAAAAAACTTACCCAACTTAGTAGATTTAGATTTTCCTATTAGGTTCCCTAGTAGGGCATTACATGGCTTCTTATTACCCTATATGGGGTCCAATCGTCAACTTTATTCTTCTCTATGAGAAGTCTATTCCTTACTCTTTTATAGGTACAAAAACTTGGTGATAATGACCTCACTTATATCTATGTATTTTATTCTTCTTCTCTAACCTCATATCTGAAAGTTGTCAACCAATCAATTCTTGGTTGAACTATACAAATGATGTGCTTATTTGTGTTTGCAAGAAAACACATGTGACTCTTATAACTTTCCACAACAATTGTGGAAATTCTTTCTCATTGATACATGCCCTTCTTGAAGTCTTTGAGATAATTGCACAACATGGAATTGCCTTTTCCTTCCAATTTATTGTAGATCTCACCTATCTATATGGTTATAGGTTGGTATTTTCTCCACTTGTAGAGTGAGGACCCTGAGAACTATCCTCTAAGATAGAAAAATATATAAACTAGTATTGAGCCAAATCTTAGGGTTTGAATTTTATAGTCATTCATAATTTTTCAAAAGTTTTCTATCATTTTCCTATGTAGTCATCTACATAAGTTAATTTATGTCTTGTTGTGAATGGATTGCAATACTTCATAAGCTACATTTCTAGGGATTTGATATTCCTGACCAGAGAGGCTTAATTTAGACCCTATTACCATGCCTTCCCTTTTTTGATAGAAGGCACTTATTTTGCCAGTACAATATTCATGGATAAATGAATTCTATTCACATTTAATCTAATTACCTTATGTAATAAATTATTTGTGATCTTATAGGGCTTTTGTAGCCACATGTATTGATCATGGATTCAACATGAAGAAAATCTTACCCATTCCCCATGAAAGTAATCAAGTATGTCTACCGCTCTATTTAACACTGATTTCTCTAGGTCTTTGTGATCATCTTTTTACACTCCTAAGCATAATGCGATATATAACTTATGTATTACCTCATCACCCAATGTACCTCAACCTCTAGGTATGCACTTATATCACCTATAAAAAAAATCATCATATAGAGATGAAAACCATCTTTCATCTTCCATATCCTTTCATTTTAATATTATGCCCTCATAATTTGGATAATCACTAGTAGAATTTGATTGAAAAGATCACTATTAAAGAAGAGAGATTGTTTGCAAAGAGGAATATTGTTGATAAAGAATGTTTTCAATCATTATTTTGTCACTGATGTCAAACCTGCTATTTTTTGGAGTGACAATTGCTTATAAGATCCAAGTACTATCATTCAGTTGATTGATGAAGAGGATTTAATCAATAAGATGTAACAAAAGCACCTAAAGGAAAGGTTGAGTTATGGTTTTGTAATAAAGTACAAAGATTAGTTAAGACAATGGTAGAATAATGTATTGATAATATACTTGAAGATAAAGAGGTTGGCCACACTTAGAAACTCTAGGAGAATAAGTTGTAACAAAGCTATCTACAAAGCTTGACTAAGTTCATTAGTGAGTTCCGAGCAAGCTAGTTCATGCCGAGAAAATTATTAGTAAGTGCCAAGAAAATACATAATCTAGTGTGTGTAGAGTGAAATAGATGGAGCTAACCAACTCAAGTGCTAAGCAAGTAATAGGTGCCAAGCATCAATAAAAACTTAGTTGATGCTGAGTGAATCCACAGTAGGTGCCAAGCATAAGTAAAACATAGTAGGTGCCGAGTAACACAATATGTGTTGAGCATAAAAATTTTAATAGTGTCGAGCTATCGTATTATTTTAAAAGTGAAAGATTTTCTAGATATAAGCCAACAAAGTTTTTTACCTTGAATTTTGTGAAACAGATCAAGGATAAGGATGATGACCTAGTGGCATAGAATTTTAGGTAAACCATTTCTGGGTGAATACAAGAGGATTCTTCATGATGTTTCTAGAAGAAATAAGATATGGGGTAGATTCATTGAATATTACCTAATCCATTCGACCTAAAAGAAAGAGTGGGAAGATTCAAAAAAGAAAAGTATTCCAAACTTCTATTTAAGGAGTTATAGGTCAAGAAGCTAGAGTTGCTAAATTGCCAAGTTGTTGAAGTGGTTGATAGGATGTCAAGGTGAAGGCATCGAGAGAGAGGAAGAACAAAGTACAAAGACTCTCCTTAAATAGGTGACCACAGAGGAGATTGCACTAGTATATCAAGCATGGAGACTCAAGGAGACAAAGCTTGAAAGGAGGACAAGTTGTTAGAGCTGCAAAGACTAAAATCTAGGCAAAATTTGAGAGCTAAACTAAGATCTAAAATAAGCAAGTTAAGTTGTGAGTTGTATAAGATTGAAAGCCCTTATTGTTACTCTATAAAAATTATTTTAGTTAGGGTAAAATCCTATGGACTTAGGTTGGTTTAATAGCTATTTTAAATCCTTTAATAGGGTGGCATTCCAAGTGAATGTTCTAAAGTCCTCTAACCAGACCCACTTCTAACAGGGTGGTTAAGTCCTTTAACCAGGTCACATTTAATAGTGTGTTGTAAAGCCTTTAATAGGGTAGGCATTTCATAGGGCATCACTTCAAAAGAGTGAGAATTTAGTAGCATGTTACCGATAGGTTTTTCCCAAATTGGGTTTCCATGTAAATCATTGTGTTATGTGTTGATTCTTCATGTGTTACTCTTGCATGTTGATTTTATAATAACTTGCTAAGTAGGAAAGTTTAAGCTTGGATGCATGATTAGTTAAATGGGCTGACTATATTTAGTGAAAATGTTTTATTAGGACATTTGGACCTTGAATAATTGATTCACCCCCCCTCTCAGTTATTCTAAAGCATTTCTAACAATTGGTATTAGAGCCATCTGGCAATTTGGTTTGAAGGTACTAGAAGTAAGAAGATCAAGATATCCAAGAGAGAAGTTCCCAAGCTTAACAAATTTAACTTCATTGCATGTCAAATGTTAATGAAGCTACACCTTGTATGAATTAGTGACCATGCAAAAACCTCAATTAAAGGGGAACATGTTGATCCAGCTATTCCCACTGCAGAAGATATGAAGAAAAAGGAGCACAATCAAGCAATGCTGGAGATGGCCTCTACCCTCAACTTTCCTAAAGTTGATGACATCAAGGGATGTGACTCTGCATTCAAAATGTGGAAAGCCTTCATTGATATTTATGAAAGAGATCAAAATTTTCAAAGAGAAAAAAGAGAAAGCCTCAGAGGAAATTTTAATGACATGAAAATGGAGGAAGGTGAGAATGTTGCTCAACATGCCTCTAGAATGAATGAAGTAGTAAGTGTAATAAGAAGTTTGGGTGGTCATTTAGATGATGACATTGTTAATAGAAAATTCTTAGGAACCTTGCTCCCCATCTATGCTATTAGAGTTTTACCCATACAAGAATTAAGATGTGTACCAGGGAACTAGCTAACTCTTGAAGGTATAGTGGAAAGACTCATTGCATTTGAGTTGTCCAACTTTGATAACTACATATCTGAGAATCTTGAATTTTCTTTCAAGGCCAAGCTATCAATAAAAGATACCAAGGAGGTGAAACTAAAGAAGAAGAAGAAAAAGGTAAAGTATGCATCCAATGACAACAAAATGATAAAGAAGATGTGGAACAATTGGAAGCATTGCTAGCTAGAAGATTTCACAGAGGAAAAAGTAAATTCAAAGGTAAGTTTCTCATCATATGTTTTAATTGCAATGAAGTAGGACATATTACTACAAAGAAGGAAAAAAGAACAATAACAAAAAAGAAGATGATAGCAGAGATTATAAAGACAAGGGAAAAAAGTGCTACATTGTTGAAGAAGATGACTCTAATGAAAATGATGATGACGTAGTCTATGTAGCCATGAAGGATGAGTTAGATGAAGATGAAGCAACAACACTGGTAACCTATGTGAATAAGAATAACAAATGGATCATAGATAGTGGATGCTCACATCACATGACAGGAGACAAAAGTAAGTTTGTTACCTTTACTTAGTATGATGGAAATAGTGTTAGATTTGGAAATGATGCTCCATGTCTAATCAATGGAAAATGTTTTATTAAACTTAGAGAGAAAATTTCATGTGATAATGCATGCTATGTTGAAGGATTGAATTACAATTTTCTGAGTGTGTCATAGTTAGGCAATGTAGGATGCAAAGTAGAATTTGGAAATAAAACTATCAAAATCTATGATGTTAATGGAAATTTGATGGGAAAAGGAGAACATAATAGGAGTAATTTATTTTACCTAGATATGGAAGATGCAACCTATCTTATTGTAAAATTTGATGATGTGTGGCTATGGCATAAAAGGCTATGTCATGCCAACTTTGATAATCTAATTAGCATCAACAAAATGAAGAAAGTCAGAGGTTTGCCTAAACTAAAGAAGCCTAAAAATACAATGTGCAAACAATGTTGACTAGGGAAGATGACCAAGTCAAGTTTCAAAAGCAAAACATACACTTCCAAAGAAGTACTAGAGTTAGTGCATACTGATGTTAATGGAAATTTGATAGGAAAAGGAGAACAGAATAGGAGTAATTTATTTTACCTAGCTATGGAAGATGTAACCTATCTTATTGTAAAATTTGATGATGTGTGGCTATGGCATAAAAGGCTATGTCATGCCAACTTTGATAATCTAATTAGCATCAACAAAATGAAGAAATTCAGAGGTTTTCCTAAACTAAAGAAGCCTAAAAATACAATGTGCAAACAATGTTGACTAGGGAAGATGACCAAGTCAAGTTTCAAAAGCAAAACATACACTTCCAAAGAAGTACTAGATTTAGTGCATATTGATTTATGTGGCCTAATAGAAGTGAAAAGCTACAAAGGAGGAAGATATATAATGTTGTTTGTTGATGACTACTCTAGGATGATGACTATCATGTTATTAAAGAAAAAATTTGATGCATTTCAAATGTTTAAGTGGTATTTGGCTAGGGTTGAGAAGGAAATAGGAAAAAGTCTAAAGTGCCTAAGATTAGACAGAGGAGTAGAATTTGCATCAAAATAATTTGAGATACTTTGTAATGACAAAGGAATCAAGAGACAAACATTAGCACCTATAACTCCACCACATAATGAAATTATAGAAAGGAGGAATAGATTAGTGATAGACTGTGCTAGAACATTAATGATGTAGAAAACTGTTGCTCTAAAGTACTGTAGAGAAGCTGCTAGTACAACTATCTACACCCTGAATCGAGTACAAGTCAAGAAAGGTACAAATGCAACACCTTTTGAATTATAGTATGGTCACTCACCCAATGTAAAACAGTTCAAATTATTTGGTTGTAAATTCTATATTCTTAAAGATTCTAGAAATGACAAGTTTGATGCAAAGAGTGATGAAGGGATATTCCTTGGATACTCCACCAAAAGCAAAGCATATAAGTGTTTGAATACTAACACTAACAAGATTGTGGAGAGTGCAAATGTAAATTTTGATGAGCATGCAAATGTTCAAGTTGATGAAACAAAGAAACTAGAAGAGTACATATCCTTTGTATACTTTTATGAAGGAATTCCTAATGAAGAAGAAGCTACCAATTAAGTTGGGAATCAATAACAAGTTTAATATCAGTTGAGTCACAACCAGTGAATGCCAAGCTGCATTTAGAAGTCGAGTTGTAGAATGAAGATAATGCACATTCTAATTGTAAAATTAGTACACATGAAAGAGATGATGGAATGATAGAAAGAGATGTGCATAGTGACTCTAAAGCTGAAAGACCAAACTTGGAATTGAGGAAAGAACCAAGGTTATCCAAGTATGTGAAAAGACACCATGCTGCAAAACAAATCATTGGTGACAAAGAAGTCAAACCAATGACAAGGAATAGACTAAGAAATGAATCATGTCTGCTAAGCAAGATTGAACCCAAAACAATAAAAGGTTCACTGCAAGATGATAATTGGCATAAAGCTATGGAAGAAGAGATAGATTAGATAGAGAAGAAAAAAACTTGGACTTTAGTTCATAGACCATCTAATAAGAATGTGATTGGTACCAAATGGGTATTTAGGAACAAGCTAGATGAGAATGTTGAGATCACAAGAAATAAGGTGAGACTAGTCTGCAAAGGTTATGCACAAGAAGAAGGACTGGACTATGGGGAAACATTTGCCCCTGTTGCAAAAATGGAATGAGAAAGAATAGTACTTGCATATGCTGCCTACAAAGGTTTTAAATTATACCAAATGGATGTAAAGTTTTCTTTTTTGAATGGTATACTGGAAGAGGAAGTCTACATAGAACAACCAAAGGGATTTGTTGATGACAACAACAAGGATATGGTTTGCAAACTTCATAAAACACTCTATGGTTTGAAACAAGCACCTAGAGCATGGTTTGAGAGATTGCACAAATATCTAGTGAAGATAGGATTTGAAAGAATAGATGACAATAACAACTTGTATATCAAGGCAAAAATAGGTAAAGGCATTTTGATATCTAAAATTTTTGTTGATGATATAATATTTGGAGGAAAAGATGCCCTATGCAAAAAATTTTCTGACCAAATGAAACATGAGTTTGAGATGTCAATGTTTGGAGAAATCAAATTCTCTATTGGATTGCAAGTACATCAATTGAAACATGGCATATTTGTAACCCAATCAAAATATATCAAGTAGATACTCAAGAAATTTGGCTTAGAAGATTCAAAACCAATTAGTACACCAATGGTAATAGGACATAAGTTATCCAAAAATGATGAGTCAGCTGAGGTAAATTAGACAATGTACAGATCAATGATTGGAAATTCATAGTATGTTGTGCATTGTAGACAAGACATTGTGTTAGCTATTACAATAGTGGAAAGATTTTCTACAAACCCAAGAGAAAATCATCTTATGGTAGTAAAAAGAATATTGAGGTACCCAAAAGGAGCCAATGACTTTGGATCATACTACAAGAGGACTGAAAAGATTGAATTCAAAGCCTTCACTAATGCAGATTGGGGAGGTAATATTGATAATAGAAAAAGCACCAGTGGAGGAGAAATTTTCTTAGGTAAAATATTAGTCACTTGGACTAGCAAAAATTAAAGTTGTACCTCACAGTCTACAATAGAAGTTGAGTATTTTGCTACTGCTATCAACTTGCTATTGCTATCAACTACACCAATATTGTATGGATCAAACATTTGTTGAAAGCTATCAAAGAAGAGGTAACTGAACCTATGATACTCTATTGTGATAACACAAGTGCCTTCAACATATCAAAGAATCCTATGATGCATGCCAAAGTCAAGCACATTGCAATTAAGTATCACTATGTGAGAGAATTGGTGGAAGACAAGAAAGTGAGGATAGAATATGTCAGTTGAAAGGAACAAATTGCTGACATCTTCATAAAAGCATTACCTAAAGATGAATTTGATTATCTTAGAGGTAAGTTAGGGGTGATACCCCTATCCAAGGTTGTTTAAGAAACAACAAGATTGCCTTGCATCAAACAAGTTAATTGTTGAAATGTTATAAATTGATGCAGAGGATACTTACTTTAGGTTTTTTCTTGAAGTAATCAAAGTACTAAAATTTTAGACAAGTCACAAGCAAGGTGACAGAGGGAGAAATTGGAGTTCCTACAAATGCTACACTTTCATGAAAAGATGTTGAAATAATATGTCTTTGGCATTGTTGTCAAAGATGGAGAAATAGCAATAACTAATCAAATCTACACAATCAAATGGATAGAGGGAGAAGTAGCTAAACTGATCAAAAGAAAGAGATGATATCAGAATAGTTGAAATTGAACAATGCACGTAGAGGGAGAAATAATGTAAGAGGAAGAAATAGTAGTTAAGAGGAAGAGAAGAAATAATAAAAAAGGTAAGCTACATAAAAGAGGGAGACATACAAAACTTGATCAGATATATAAAGAAAGGATCAATTCAGAATAATAGCAGAAAGGAAGGAGAAAGGAAACAATAGCTAAGAGGTAGAAGCAGAAGCAAAGAAATTAGGATAGCAAATTAGAGAGGAAGTAGAACAAAAAGAGAAAACAATGTATCAGCAAAGAGGGAGATGTGAAAGCTAATGAAAATGGCAATGGTAAAAAAAAAATGTTGGCATTTGATTTACTAATTTAACCTAGTTAGCATTTTGATAACTTGGTTGATCTGTTTGGTTTGCCATTAATGCCAAAGAGGGAGATTGTTGGAATTTGATTGAAAAGATCACTATTAAAGAAGAGAGATTTTTTGCAAAGAGGAAGATTGTTGATAAAGAATGTTTTCAATCATTATTTTGTCACTAATGTCAAACCTGTTATTTGCTAGAATGATAATTGCTTATAAGATCCAAGTACTATCACTTAGTTGATTGAAGAAGAGGATTTAATCAATGAGATGTAACAAAAACACCTAAGGGAAAGGTTGAGTTATGGTTTTGTAATAAAGTACAAAGATCAGTTAAGACAATGGTAAAATAATGTATTGATAATATACTTGAAGATACAGAAGTTGGATACACTTAGAAACTATGGAAGAATAAGTTGTAACAAAGTTATCTGTAAAGCTTGACTAAGTTCATTAGTTTATGCCAAGCAAATTATTAGTAAGTGCTGAGCAAATGCATAATCTAGTGTGTGTTGAGTGAAATAGAAGGAGTCGACCAACTTCAAGTGCCGAGCAAGTAATAGATGCTAAGAATCAGTAAAAACTTAGTTGATGCCAAGTGAATCCGTAGTAGGTGCTGAGCATCAATAAAACATAGTAGGTGTCGAGTAACACAGTATGTGCCAAGCATCATAATTTCAATAGTGTTGATCTACTACATTATTTGAAAAGTCAAAGATTTTCCATATCCAAGTTGATAAAGTTTGTTACCTTGAATTTTGTGAACTAGATGGAGGATAAGGATGATGAGTTGGTGGCATAGAATTTTAGGTAAACCATTTTTGGGTGAATATAGGAGGATTCTTCATGGTGTTTCTAGAAGAAACAAGATATGTGGTAGATTCATTGAATCTTACCTAATCCATTTGACCTAAAAGAAAGAGAAGGAAGATTCAAGTGAGAAAAGTATTCCAAACTTCTATTTAAGGAGTTACAAGTAAAGAAGCTAGAGTTTCTAAATTGCCAAGTTGTTGAAGTGGTTGGTAGGATGTCAAGGTGAAGGCATAAGGAGAGAGGAAGAATAGAGTACAGAGACTCTACTTTGATAGGTGATCATAGAGGAGATCGCACTAGTATATCAAGCATGGAGACTCAAGGAGAAAAATCTTGAGAGGAGGACAAGCTATCGGAGCTGCAAAGACTGAAAGCTAGGCAAAATTTGAGAGCTAAACTAAGATCTAAAATTAGCAAGTTAAGTTGGGAGTTGTATCAGATCGAAAACCCTTATTATTACTCTCTAACAATTGTTTTAGTTAGGGTAAAATCCTATGGAATTAGGTTGGTTTAACAACCATTTGTAAATCCTTTAATAGGGTGACATTCCAAGTGAATGTTCTAAAGTCCTCTAACTAGGCCCACTTCTAATAGGGTGGTTAAATCCTTTAACCAGGTCACATTTAACAGTGTGTTTTAAAGCCTTTAATAGGGCAAGCCTTTCACAGGGCATCACCTCAGAAGAGTGACAATTGAGTAGCATGTTACTAGTGGTTTTTCCCAAATTGGGTTTCCACATAAATTTTTGTGTTATGTGTTGATTCTTCATGTGTTATTCTTGCATGTTGATTTTATAGTAACTTGCTAAGTAGGAAAGTTTAAGCTTGGATGAATGATTAGTTAAATGGTCTCACTATATTTATTGAAAATTTTTTATTAGGACATTTGGACCTTGAATAATTGATTCACCCCCCCTCTCACTTATTCTAAAGCATTTCTAACAATCACTTTGTCTTTTTATGATCAAATTAAACTTATTCGTGTCTTCAACCATTATGCCCTTGCATATTTTTGGGTATATTACTACACTAGATTGGGTGAATTCCTTCTTGTAATTTGTTGTTATCTTTCTTGCTATTTCTTCACAAATTCACTCTAAGCTCTTAAGGTTTCGCAATTTAAAGCACCAATTATTTCAATCTTGAAAAGTGATAAATGAATTGTAATACACCTATTTATGTCATGTAACTATAATGTTAGGGTTACAATAGTTAGCAAATATCTCTCCTATCATAGAACACAAGTCATTAAAACTTTTGATTTGCTTTGCAACAATCACTTTTCAACATTTGTTCCATGATCAATAGATTATGCTTGTTGCATTAACATCATTGCTTCTTATTTTATGACTTACCAACTTAGACTAGTGGACTAGTTTATTATTCACTTAATTACTATCTAACCAGTATAAGTATTATTAAGATTAGTTAGTTTTTGAGGTGTCACTAATGACCAATGAGATTTTAACCTCATTGTTGTTATGTGGAACCTAATTAGACTAGGAGGTTAATTTTCCCAACTTCATTTGGTATGGTTCGTACATATTTTTCTATAGGGGTTTGGAAACACCACCCATTGTGGGTTCCTAAGGTATAGAGTTTGATGCACACTCCCAATAAATTTGAGCATAAAAGAATTCATCAAATGGAAAAATGTTTATACGTGGAAACCTTCGATGAGAGGATGAAAATCAAGGTGGGGATAGTATACCCACTAGCTCTTATAATGCATGTAAAGGGTTTTCAAGTTCAGAGCTAAAAATATTTCTCCTATAAATACATCATATTAGGAATGTTCATAACTAATTAGAGTTACAAAAGCCTATGAAAGCTATCTAGTTTGAATATTTATAAATATCCTTTTGAGAAACACAATGTTAGAGGGTTTAAAAAATCTCACTAATGAAGATTTCTATGATAAGATCTACAAATAGATGTAATGACTAGAAAGAAATCTAAATGTGTGACCTAAACATAGCACTATCTTACCTTATAGATCTCCACTATGTATCCTTGAAGATGCTATGATCTCATTGTTTACTTTGTGAGAACTTTAGTCTCACTTTTGACCTTGGTTGTTTAGAATATCCTATTTCTGTAAAACTCCTCTTTGTAATTTATTTCCTTGCAATCTTTCACTTTGAAAAACTCTTCACTATTACTCTTAAAATAATCACTTTGGCTCAATAACTATGTTAGTAAAGATATCTCTTTGTTCTCCCATATTTCAAAATTAAAACTAAGCACTTTTATGTATTCGATAGTGTGAAGACATAGTTACCCACAAATTATCCTACTCAATTTTGAATTCCATGTCAGATCAATTCACATAATACCCATGACCCCTAATCCTAGGGTCTAGTCTAGTATCCCTACTAGTATATTTATGAGCCTATGTGTATTCTTTGTCCTATCCTTCTTCCATTGTTTTGACCTTACCTCCTTGAATTTCTATGCATCTGATTAAATTCATGGCAACTCACCTTGCAAATGATTAGTGATCAACTATATTCATACTTGTATGCTAGTTATGGCTTAACATGTATGTATATATTGTTTCACTCTTCTACTAGTGACGATGTTACCTTGTAACTATCCTTCCCTTTAATGATTTCCAATCAATGATAACATAGTTTTACAACCTTCATGCCAATGAGACCTGTGAGCTCAACAAACTTGACATTTTCAGATCATTGGGAAAGTATATGACATATTTCAAGTAGCACATTGGAGGAGTCAATTTTTTTTTAAATATCTTGGAGATATGATAGGGAGATCTTGTTGAAGGACAAAATGGTTATGATAAAATGTAGTATGACATTGAGGTAAATGAATTTCTTAAGGTGTATTCTTGGGAAGCTTAAGTTTTGAATGAATGGCTAAGCCTAAGATTCAACACATTGTATCTCTATTAGAACTGTTCTTAAGGAGGTATGTGATGAAAAAGTGAGATAGACTATGGAGTGTGATGGTCAAAATTAGGATATTGACTATAGAAGAGTAGATAATAGTTGAAAAAGTTCATAGAGAAGATTGATCTAAGAAGAAAGTAATTTATATCTAAATTAGTGATCTTTTTGTTTCCTAATTGTTGCAGCAAGATAATCCCTAAATTGATTGAAGTCTAACAAGTTCTTGTTATAAATCCTTAACCAAGTAAGCTCTTAAAAGATTATTTGAAATCCTCTCACAAGGTAGATCTTTGTAAATCTATTTGAACTTATAACAAGGTACAAATCACTTCTAATAGGGTTGACCCTCCAAAAGGGTTTTTTTTGTTTGTAATATAAGAGGTGTAACTAATAGAGGAGGGGTGAATTAGTTACCATAAAATAAATCCTAGATCCCTTAGATGTCAATACAAATAAAAAGATAAAATCCAATTAAACTATATTCTACTACTACTGGCAAACACACATGCACTCAGTTAACACTAGAAAATAAAGCAACTCGGTAAACACTGAGAATCAAATTTAACTTAGCAATAAAAAAAATACTAATCTCAATGTGATTAACCTTAAATTTAACTTAGTTTCATACACATAAAAGAAATAACATGAACAAAAGTGACACCAAGATTTAATGTGAAAACACAATTTGGGAAAAACTACCAATTGCAACTAGTTATTATTTTCACTCTTTTGAAGTGAGCCCTATTAGGAGCGAACCCTATTAAAGGTTACAAGAAACACTATTAGATGTGACCCTATTAGAGGATTTAATCACTCTATTAGGATTGGCCTTGTTAGAGGATTTACAAATTGCTGTTAAGCCAACTATCTATCTATATATATATATATATAACTACTACAATGGTTATGACCTGATTTCTAATGCAATTGAATTACTAATTAAAAATCTCAATTATAGCTATAATACTTGATCTTTTCTGATAAAATTTATATTTGCAACTCTATAAGGATATTCTTCTTATCCTTCAAATTCACATCCTCTAGGCTTCTTTAAATCTTCTATTTTCTTCCACACACTCAATCCTCAACTTGAACTTATATTTATATCTTACATATTGTCAAGTTATCTTGAATACAACTTAGAATACTTAATATTCATCTCCTCAGTTGGCAAGAACTAACAAACAAATCAATTGAACTCAGTATGCCATAACAAGAAAATTCTTTGTTAGCCAACCCAACTTGGTAGACACTAACATAGAAAACAATTTTCACATGTTAACCAAGTGAACTTGATTAATATTGGATATTCAAAAAGTTTTTTTGGTAATTGAGTGAACTTGGTTAACACTAATTCCATCCAACATTTCTTCATTAACTGAGTAAGTTTAGTTACCACTCACTATCTTCAAACTTTCCTTTGTCTTTTGAGAGAACTCGGTAGACATTGACTTGTGAACTTGGAATACATAGGAATTCTTAGTAGACATAGGCATAAATGATATGGCATTTTGTATAACATCAAAGACAATACATAATTAATCAATTATTTTTAACAATCTCCCACTTCGGCATTGATGGCAACACAACATGTAATAATAGAATGAAATTTTAGAGAAATAATAAAGTAAGGAAAATATCCTTAGTTTCATTTTGATTCCAATCCATGAGAACTCTCTTTATCAATGCGAACTCCCTCTACCTTCAGTTTCTCCCTTTGTCAACAAAATTATGTCTTCAACATCTTCTTCTGATAGCAGACTCTCCCTTTATGATGCTAGACCAAGTTCATCTCCTTTCTCAGACATCTTTAAATAAAAATTTTATGAAGTGTGTACTCTCCTTCTTTATAAAATTTTCTATTGTATAAAAAAAAATAGTCCCTCTTTGACATTTCATTCTAGAGAAAATATTTAGAGAATATTAGTTTACCTTATGTAACGATTCATATGCAATGTGCCTTTTTCAATATTGCATCAACTAACTAATCTTCAACATGCTCTATTTGATGCATTGCTAAACTTCATTTAGTGAGCTTAAGATAGGGGAATGACCCCTAACTTACCTTTTAGATATAAAAATGCATCCTTAGGTAATAGCTTAGTGAATATGTCTATAATATGTTCTTTAGTATTCACATATTCCTATCTTACCTCTTTATCTTGTAACGGTTCTCTCAAAAAGTGATATCTTATAGCAATGTTCTTGGCTTTGGTATGCATTACTGGATTTTTGATATGTTGATTGCACTGGTATTATCACAGAAAATAACCACTGGATCCTTGATTTCTATCTTCATACCTACCAATAGTTGTTTGAACCAAACAATATTGGAGTAATTAACTACTACTTCCACATATTCTTCATCTATTATGGATTGAGAAATAAAATTCTAGTTTCTTCTTGTCCAAGATACTAGTCTTTTACCAAGAAAGAATTATCCACCATTGGTGCACTTTCTGTCATCAATGCTTCTTGCCTAATCAACATCGACAAAGGCTTCCAACTCTAATTTGCCTCTAGAACTGTATCTCTTAGTCAATAAAAGAGGTAGAATAACAATAGGAAACAACTTTTGAACATTATGGTGAGTAGGAGCCGGAGCAGTGTAGGTGTGGTGGGTGGGAAGAATGGATTCAAAATTTTGGGGGGACTGAGATAGAATCATCTAGTTAAGAAGTGCAATCAGAGTCAGTAGGGGGAAACTCTAAAAAGAGGAATGATCCCAATGACAATAGGACTACAAAGGATTCAGGGGGGTTCTAGGTTGGATGCTACTTTGCCAAAAAAATGGGTTGGTCTATTCGACATCAAATCGATAGGCAAGTCCTCCTTTTCATTGGTAAAGAATATTTATGTGAAGGATCAAGGTACATTTACACTTGATACTCCAAATAAAATCATTGATAGAAATATTTCTAGGATGAAATTGACCTTGGTAGGAAGGTTCTCGGGTGCTAGACCCAACATTGAGGTCATTTTGGCCTTTGTTCAAAGGAAATGGGTGTTAAAAGGCTAGGTGTACATTGTAGTGAAGGTGAAAGGATACCTTTCTTTTGTTTTTTCCTGTGAAGAAGATAAATGAGAGATCCTTTGCAATAGTCCTTAGGTCAAACATACATTGATCCTATAGAAATGGGCTCCAAACTTGTATTCTCTTAATGAATCTAGGATTCAAGTGCCTGTTTGGATTAGATTGACAAGGTTACCAATGGGGTTTTGGGTGGAAGACATGTTCCACGATATTGCTAATACCTTGGGTGAGCTCCTATCTATGGATCCAGTCATATTGTTGAGAAGAAGAATAAAATATGCTAGAATCTGTGTGGGAGTTCTTCAAGGTACAGATATGCGAGAGGTTATTTCTCTTAAATCTAAACTTGGCATATGGAAGCAAAAAATTGAGTATGAGACAATTCCCTTTACTTGTTTTCACTACAAAAATCTAGCCATTGTGCTAAAAAATGCCCATCTTTGAATAGAGCTCCCAAAAAGGTGAAAAAAATGTGGGTTCACAAAGGATTGAATGATCAAAACGGAGCTAAAAAAAGAAGTTGCAAGGAAAGAAACACCCAGGAGGTTAGTGGTTTGGTGAAGGGAACTTTGGTGATTGATGAATCTGAACAAGTGGAAGTTTCTTAGGCAAAGGTGAATGCTGAAGGGGAAAATGAGGTAAAGGCTTTACTAGATAAAAAAAGTGAGCCTAAAAATTTGAATCATGAAGGAGGGATCAGTCCTAATAAAGATGATGAAGAAGAAAGTGGGGAGATCTAGATGGATAAAAGTGTTGAAGATGTTTTTGAATCATTTAATAAACCTAATTATATCATCATGAGTAGGGAAACTCAATGTCTAAATGAACCTCTTACAACCATAGAGAGTAATGAAAAAAGGGAGGATGTTGAGGAAATCCCTCAAGCTCTACAAGGGGTAGAGGAGGAATCTAGTGCAAACTAGACATAAGTTGGGGCTAAAAGAATCAATAAATCATAAAAGAAAAATGAGGTCGTATCTTCTAAAAAGAATAAAGAGATTGCTCTATTAAAAACTAGAAGTAATGAGAAAGGAGATATTCCTAGCACACCTTTAGGAAAAGGTAGTAAAAAGGGAAAATTTAAGAACAACAAGGATAGGGACTACTATCTACCTACAACACCATCAGATAAAGGTATTAAGGCTAGAGATGTTGGGCTATCTCCTTCATCAACAGGTACACCATCTAATATGCAGGGAAAAATTGTTGAGACTAATAAAAGTATAGGAGATGATAGTCAGACGAATATCTTAGATTCAAAAGAATTTCATAAGAAATAAAGTTCATTTCATGGAATATCAGAGGATTAAATAATCTTCACAAGCAAGATATTATGAAAAATATGATTAGGGATAACAAACCAAATATTGTACTCATTCAAGAAACAAAAATGTTAAAGGATAAAGTGGAAGATCTCTTGGTTTTTCGAGAAGGTAAGATTATTGGGAATGATTCTGATGGGGCCTTAGGTGCTATGGTAGTATACTGGACTGAAAAATGTATTAAGAGGGAAATTATCTCTTAGAATAGAAATATGATGAACATTAAATTTACCAATTCTAAGGATGGCTTTGTATGGGTGCTTACTAATGTTTATGCTCCCAATACTAAATGGGGTAGAAAAGCACTATAGGAAGATATCTCCAATTAGAGAAAAAACATTGCGGAGGAAAACTGGATTGTTATGGGGGATTTTAATACTCCTTTGAAAGAAAATGAAAATATGGGAGGAAGTCAAACAAACTTGGATAATAGGTTGAGTTTAATGGATATTATTGATAATCATCTATTGCATGATATGGATTTGTATGGGATTGATTATACTTGGACCAATAGAAGAACTAAAAAGGACCTCATTTAGGTAAGGTTGGAAATAGCCCTTATTAGTAGTTATTGGTTTTTAAAATCTAAATGCTCTCTTTTTGCTTAGGTTCGTATCGGCTCATATCACTACCCCATTTTTCTTGTGGCTGATATATTGACATTTAAGAAGAATTATCCCTGTAGGTTTGAAAAATTATGGACTCTCCATTTTGGACTAGAAAATCTTGTTAAGGAATGGTGGAGCATTTGTGTGGAGGGTACTGCCATGTTAAAAATTGTGAGTAAGTTGAAAAATGTTAAAAAGAATATCAAAATATGGAATAAGGACACTTTTGGGAACATTTTTGAGAATAAAAAGAAGATTCTAGAGGAGCTTAAAAAGATTCAAGATAGTATTCAGGTTGATGGATATGGATTTGTTTCTAGGGAAGAAGAGAAAATGAAATTGATTGAGATACATGATATTATCATTAAGGAGGAGATGTAATGGAGGCAACAATCTAGAAAAAAAATTTGAAGGAAGAGGCTCAAAATACTTAGTACTTTCACATGACTACTTTGAAGCATAGGATGATTAATATAATTTCTTAACTCAATGCTAATAGAGGTACTACAGAGGATAAGGAGATTATGAAAAGGGAAGTCATGGATTTTTTCAACAATTTATTGTAAGGTGATCCCAATTTGGACAAGGAGAAGCATAATATGTTCCTAGAATGTACACCAAACTATATATCTAAGGATTAAAATAAATTCCTCACTTCTATTCCATCTAATGAAGAAATTACCAAGGTTGTTTTCTCCTTTGATGGAGACAAGGCACTAGGTCCAGATGGGTTTCCTTTCCTATTCTTCCATAAGTATTGGTATATCATTTGTGAAGATGTTTTTAATGGGGTTAAGGAGTTCTTTGGTTCTAGGAAAATTCTCAAAGGATTGAATGGTACCTTTCTTGCTTTGTTTCCAAAAAAGTTGGGTGTTGATAGCATGGACTAGTTTTGACCAATTAGCCTTTGTAATTCTTTTTATAAAGTTATATCTAAAGTACTAACTCTTAGAATTTTGTCTCTTCTTCCTAATTGTATATCCATGCAGTAGAATGGTTTTGTTCCTAGTAGGAAGATCTTGGATTCTATTATCTTGATGCATGAAAATATTCACTCTCTTACTTTATCCAAGAAAGAGGGGTTTCTCCTTAAGCTTGATCTATCCAAAACTTATGATATGGTAGATTGGGCTTTTTTACAAAGAGGGCTATAAGCCTTTGGTTTTAATAAAATATTTAGGGACTAGTCATTATGCTAGTTTCTTTTGCTACTTTCTCAATGCTGGTGAATGGTAACTCCATTTTTCTGGGCTTCTCATGGTTTGAGGTAGGGGGATCCACTTCACCTATCCTCTTCATTCTTATGGCTAAATGCTTGGGAATATTTGTGGAAAAAATGGTGATTGTGAGGGATCTTGTTGGTCTCAAACCCACATCTAAAGAGTTGGTTTGTTCTCATCAACAATTTGTGGATGACTCAATAATGATGGGAGAAGCTTTAGTTAGAAATGCTAGAAACATAAATAATGCTTTAGAGGATTATGGGCAAGCTTTTGGTCAAACTATAAATTGGAACAAAAGTGTGATATATTTCATTAATGTTAATGATAATAGATAGAATAAAACTAAAAGAATTATTGGTTGTGAGATTGACACCTTACCGGGTTCTTATCTAGGTTTACCCCTTTGTATGGACCCATTTGAGATCTTTTGGAGTTCGTTGATTGATAAATTCATTTGAAGTTAGCAGGATGGAAAGGTTCCCTCCTTGGTCAGGGTAGTAAGGTTATTGTCCTTAAATCCATATTATAGAATGTTTCATTGTATGCCTTGAGTGTTTTAAAGATCTCTAGAAATTTTTCTCTAGCAATTAAAAAACATTAGAAGCTTTTCTTATGAAGGGGCAATGAAAAAAAAAAAAGACTAGCCCTAATTACTTGGGAGAGTTTGTATTCCTTTTAATAAAGGTGGCCTTAGTCTTAGAAGAGTTACCGCAATGAATGATTCTTTTTCTTGCTAAGTTGTTGTGGAGATGGCATAAAGAGGAAGGTTAATGGTGTGATATCTAGAAAGATAAATAAAATAGGGAGAATCAAGATCTTAAACACTTTCTTAACAATGAGGGGGCGGGGGGGGGGGGGGGGGGGGGGGGGGGGCTGGGTGGGGGTAGATGGAAGGTGGGAAATGGGAGGACTATTCTTTTTTGGGATGATATTTGGTTTGTTGATCATCCCCTCAGTGATGATCAAAGCTGGATTTTTCTTATGGAATAGTGTAAGAATCTCTTCGGGATTTTTGTTGAAGACTATTGGGAGGAGAATAGTTGAGTGGACCTCAAGAGAGTGGATAGAAACCTGAATGATCTCAACAAAATTTTGAATGTTATCTTTTTAATCCATGAGGAAGATGCTCTAATATGGAAATATAATCCAAATGGTTTTTTTTGTATCCTTAGTGTATGATAATGCTTTTGAAGAGCATCATGAGCCCTATTTGGCTAAAGCTTGATTTAAAGGTATGACTCCCAAAGTTAACATATTTTTTTGGATTCTTCTATAGGATAAAATTTTGACAACAGATAACTTATTGAAGAGAGGGTTCAACATAGTTAATTGATGCTATCTCTATAAGAATGATGTTGAAACAATTAACCGTATGACTATTCATCATTCTTATTCTAGAAGGCTATGGGATAACGTCTGTGGTCTACTAAATATTACTTGGATTTTCCCTACTACAATTCAAGATTTTTTCAATGGTTGGAAAGCTCCCTCTACTAACACCTTGGTTATGAAAATGTGAGATTTTATTTTCCCATTCCTTTGCTGGGGCATATGGAAGGAACATAATTATAGGTTGTTTAGGGGTTTAGATTCTAATCTATATTAGGTATTCTATAAGATTATGAATTTGGTGATTGAGAATATCAGATCTTGTGGAAAAGGACACCAACCTCAAAATGATTGGGAAGTGATGAGCTATTCTGAGATAGATGGTTTATTATCAATCAATGCCACATGGATTGTGGGTATTTTTTCCCATTAATTTCCTTGGTTGTGATATTGACTATGATTTTATGTTGTAGAGGGTTTTTATGAGAAGAGAGAAACTTTGTATTAGAGAGAAGATGATGGGAGGAAGGAGAAAAAGAATTGAACCAACAAGTTGCAAAGAGTGGAGGAAGAAGAAGGAAATCTAGGACATTCTAGAGGAAGAGAATTTTACTAGTTTTATGGAAAAATTAAAAGGAAGCAACCCTACCATAACCTGACATTTCATAAAGACATGGAAAGATGGGAGTGTTTTGGTGGGGAATCAAATAATGGAGCCCTAAAGACATCATAGCTAAAGCTACGGGGCTGAATATGGAGGGTATCAATTTCTACTCGGACATGAAGCTCTCAAATTGGGTGGTTGATGAGTTTGTAGATTCAACTAAGGAATGTAACAAACTGGTGAAAATATGTAATTCTTCCTTTAACCTTGGTTCCATTTTGTACCCTTGGAGATTTTTGATATTTGTGACTATTGAGTATCTTACTTTAGATGGGCACTTCACTAAGATTTATGGTCACCATTTCGTGTTGGTTAATCATTTTAGGCATAGGGTTAGGATAAAATTTCCTTTTTACCTTAGACAATCTTTGGGTAATTCTATTCTTGCCTTTCAAAATGATCTCGAGGGAGATCATGCATGCCATGAGGGGTTAATGGTTTTAATAATGAACCTACTAAAGTCAAAAAAGGTGGATAGGCCTAGGTAGGGTAAGAAATCACTTGATTATGAGACTGAGGGTAGTGATTCTAAGTAGGACTTTGATATGGATACTGAGGATGAGGTGGATGACATTTCTTTAAAGAACAAGAAAGGGGATCTATAAATCTATTCCAAGAAGAAAAGAAAGGGAAATGAGAGTGAATTAGATCAAGATAGTAATTATGAGGAGGAGCAGGAGAAGGGCTTTCAAAAGAGAGGAACCTTGGGAAAGGTCTTGGGAAAAAGGGGAAAGGTTACAAAAAGGGATTCTGTCCCCTTTGATTATGAACCCTTAATTAAAATGATCAAATGAAAAATAAAAAATGTGGTTGCTCAAGATGCAAGGGATGATAATGATCTCAAGGAGGTTGGCCTAGATAGAAATAAATAAGGGAGTAGGATGACTACTTTGATAAAAGGAAAGAGGATGAATAGGGGCTCCTAAAGGGCATCATGGATAACCCATGATCAATTATGAAGGATATTGGCACACTTAAACAAAAAATATAGGATATATCAAGGGACTTTGATCAGCTTAGCAAGATGGCAAGGGGGGAATGTACGCTGGGTCAGTACATTGATAGGCTATTTGAGGTTATCGACAATGTAGAAGAGGTAAAAAACTTGATGAAGTGTATGCAAACTATTGAAACCAAAAATAGGAACCTTGATCAATTAAGTAAAGAGATGCAAAAAAGGATGGATGGTCTGGTTGCTAGAGTGAGTAACATGGAAAATCTAGTCAAGAAACTAATAGATCAAAATTGCATTACTTTGAAGACTATGGCTGATAATTTCAATACCCTATTGAACAAGATGGAACAGAGTAAAGGCCAAGACTCCCCTATGAGGACTAGGGCCCAAACAAATATACACGGGCTAACTCCACGAAGATTAAAGGAGTGGAAGCCAAAAAGATGGATGATATGAAAGCCTGTACAAAAAATATGAATATCCTAGTACATCAAGCTACGAACTTGTTGAAGACGTTGTAGCTGTCCAGATGCTATCCTTTTGCTTTTTTTTTGCTATCTTTTTATGCATACTTTTACTTTGGCCTTCTTTCTCTATCCATATCCCTTTTTCTACGATACACAAAACCTTCTAGTTGTTCTATGTAAACTTCCTCTTCAAGAATTCTGTTCAAGAATGCAAATTTCACATCCATTTGATAAAATTTGAAACCTTTATGTGATGCATATGCTAGTAAAGTCCTAACACCTTCTAATCTTGCAATACGAGAAAAAGGTTCACCATAGTCAATACCTTCTTCTTGAGAGTAACCTTTGCATACTAACCTTTCTTTGTTTTTGGAAACTTATCCATCTTCATTCAACTTATTTCTAAAAACCCACTTTGTGCCAAATGCATTTTTTTCCTTGGGTTTAGGAACAAGAGTCCAAGTTTTATTCCTATCTTTCTTTTCTATTTCTTCATTCATAGCTTCAATCAAACTTTAATTATCCAAAGCATATTTTACTGATCTAAGTTCAAATTCAGCAAGCAAATATGTACCTTCTAATTTGTTTCTTGTCATTGTTCCATCTGACTTGTCCCCAATGATCTGATCAAGTGCATGGTTCCTTTTGTTATAATTTGCTAACATAGGTACTTTGGATCTAGAATTTATTTCGCTAACCTCGTTATGATCTTTTGTATCAAGCTTGGGTTTATCAAACTTGGTTTTCTCTGGCAATATCTTGGTAGCTTTTGACTATTACTCAGGTCCTTTAGACTATGAGTCAAGTTGCAACTTAGTAACTTTTGGAGATTTTGGGGACTCAAGAGGTGAAGTTTGATGACTTCCAATTATATTTGGTAATGTATTAGATTCATAATACACAAATCTTCTATAATCCTCGATTTATTTGCAACTTTTTTCTTCACTCTCTTCTACAAACTCATCAATTCTTATATGTGCACTTTTTATGATCTTATGAGTTGACAAATTTAAACATTTATATTTTTTCTTTTATAGGTGTATCCTAGGAATATGCCTTCATCACCTTTGACATCAAATTTACCTTTCCTAGATTCCTTCAAGATATAACATTTTCTACCAAATACTTTCAAGTAACTTATGTTAGGTTTGTAGCCATACCATAGTTCATAAGGAGTTTGATTTAGTCTTTCTTTAGCTATACTCTGTTCAAGGTATGGATGATAGTAACAATTGCTTCCTTCTAGTATTTGATTGCAACATTCTTTTCTATCTTCAAGGTTCTTGTACAATCAATGATAGATTTGTTGGATACAATTGATTAATTGTGTGTTGTTTTTTATGTTACACAAATGTCATATTAGTTGATAGTCAGTCATGTCGAGGTCACTTGGTTAGTGAAGACAATTTTCCTAGTCTACCAAGCATTCCTAAGTTTACTCTATATAGAAGGCAATATCTACTAAGCTCATTTGGGCATCAAAGGAAGTTATGAAGAATAGAGTGTTAACCAAGCTCACTTGGTTAATAAAGGGAAAGTTGAATAGAGTTAGTATTAATCAAGTTAACTTGGTTACCAAAGGGATTTTGTAAGTTCATAGTATTAACCAAACTTCTATTGGTTAACATAGGAAATTGCTTTAGAATCAATTTCTATCGAGCTAGATTGGCTACTAAAGGACTTTCTTATTTTGGCATGTAAAGCTTAATTATTTTACCTATTGATTCTAGCCAACTATGGTAATGAATATTGGTTATTCTAATTTGTAGTTGAGCCAACTTGATAATGTAGAAGGTATAAGTAAAAGGTTAAGCTGTGATTCCAAAGTGATGTATGCAAGTTGAATGAGTTGAAAGAGATAAAGAGAAAGGAAGCAAACTTAAAAGATAAGCAAGTATCCTTGTGGAGCAAAAAAGTGTTATTCAATCAGGAAGGCTCAAGTATAAAGTTAGAATAGAGATCTATAATCAGTAATTCAATTGCATCACAATTAGGTCATTTCATTGTTACTCTCTAACCATCATAGCAGTGATCTAAAATCTCCTAAGAGAGTTGGTTTAACAACCATTTGTGAATCCTCTAACAAGGTGGCAATTCCATTGAATTGTTTCAAGACCTCTTGCAAGGCCACTCCTAATAGGCTAATTAAATTCTTTAATAGGGTCACACCTAACAATGTGTTTTGTAACCTTTAATAGGGTTGACTACTAACAAGGCTCACTTCAAAAAAGTGAAAAATAGTAACTAGTTGCATTTTGTGGCTTTTCCCAAATTGGGTTTTCAAGCTAAATCTTGGTGTCTTATGTGTTCATGTTATTTATTTCATGCTTGCAAGTAAATTATTTATAATATATTAAGATATGCTAGGGAATACACACTCTGTATTTACCAAGTATCAACAATAATCAATTTTATCAGTCTGAGTTTTATTTGACATCTAAAGGATTTAGGATTTATTTTAGTATTAACTGATTCACCCTGACCCTCTTGGTTACTCCTCTTATATTTTGAACAATTGGTATCAGAGCTTTTGGTGCTTGCTGAGAAGGTTTCAAGGACCTAAGCTAATGATCATGATGTCTTACAAAAGAGAGATTCTGAAGTTGAACAAAGACAACTTTGTAGCATGGCAAAGACTTATGAGACTTCATCTAGCTACCATTAGTGATTGAGGTTGCAAATATCTTGATAAAGAATATAAAACTCCGATTGGAACATTGTTAATTGAAGATATTACTAAGAAGAAGAACCATAACATCATGATGATTAATTTTACATCTCCTCTTAGTCATGCTAAATTTGATGAGGTCAAAGATTATAATTCTTCTTTTGATATGTGGAACAAACTGAAATAAATCTTTGGAGGAAATGACAATGCAAGAAGAGACAAAGAAGAAAGCCTTAGAGGACAATTTGATCAAATGAGAATGAGAGAAGATGAAAATGTTCCAAAATATGTGGAAAGAACCAAGGCTAGTGTTAATGAAATCAGAGCATTTGGAGGAGAAATCAAAGAAGAAACTATTGTAAGTAAAATACTCAAAAAATTTCTTGCCATCTATGCAATCAAAGTGTCTACTATTCAAGAAAATAGATGTGATCCAAATAACAAGATAGGCTTGGATGCTCTAGTAGGAAGATTGACAACTTTTGAACTAGACAACCTTGACAACTACATTCCTACTTCCAAGAATATTGAATCTACATTTGAAGCTAAACTCTCACTCAAGGAAAAGGGAAAGAAGATAAAAGATAATCAATCGGGAAGTAAGGAAGAAACTGAAGAAAGTTTTGATAGTGATCTTGAAATTGTTGAAGCTCTACTTGCAAAGAAATATTCTAGGAGCAGAGGAAAGTACAAAGGTAAACTTCCTTTAGTTTGTCTCTCTTGTGAAAAAATTCGTCATATTGCTGCTAGGTGTCCAAACAAAGAAGGCAAGGAAGAGAAGAAAAACCACAAGTCCAAAAGCAAGAAGGAATTCAAAGGTCATTAATCCTAAAAAGACAAAGGTAAGAAAACTTGTTTTATGGCTAAAGATTCTAATAACAGTGAAGATGAAATAATGTATATTGTTCTAAAAGATGAATCTGATGATGAAGAAGATAATATGACACTTGTCTCTCATGTTAGCAAAAATGACACATGGATCATAGATAGTGGATGTTCTCACCATATGACTGTATATAAAACTAAGTTTGAACATTTTGAACACTATGGTGGAGGTAGTGTAAGGTTTGGTAATAATGAACCTTATTGCAAAAAAGGAAAAGGCCATATCTCATTAACCAATGAACTTGTATGTGACAATGCCTGGACTAAAACATAATTTACTGAGTGTGGCACAATTGAACAACATTGGATTCAAGGTAGATTTCATGAATGGTAAGGAAAGATTACTGGATAACCATGGAAATCTGATTGGATCAGGAAGGCAAACAAATGGTAACCTATTTTATCTTGATCTTGGTGATTGTTCATGCTTTATTGCTCAAGTAGAAGAAAAATGGCTATGGCACAAAAGACTATGTCATGTAAACTATGATAATATGGTCAAAATAAGAAAACTCAGAAGAGTAAGAGCTATTCCCAGTTTGAAGAAACTTGATGTTGGATTATACAAAATTTGCCAAATTGGTAAAATGGGAATGACTAGTTTTAAGAGCAAAAACTATTACTCAGAAGATATCTTGGAAATTGTATACTATTTTGTGTGGACCCATTGGAATAGAAACTTATAGTGGAGAAAATTTTTTCATTCTTTTTGTTGAATATTCTAGAATGATGACTGTTATGTATCTAAAAGAAAAATTAGAAGCTTTTGAGAAATTCAAATGGTATCCAGCTAGACTAGAAAAAGAAACTAGAAAAAGATTGAAATTCTTAAGATCAGATAGAGGTGGTGAATTCATCTCAAATGAATTCAACAACTTCTACATTGAAAGAGGAATCAAAAGACATGTATCAGCTCTTGGTACTTCTGAGAAAAATGGAATAACTAAAAGAAGAAATAGATCCATCATGGATTGTTCAAGAATACTAATAATTGAGGAGAATGTTGCTATCAAATACTGAAAGGAAGCTATCAGCACTGCAATTCATACTTTGAATTGAGTTCAATTGAAGAAGGACTCAAACAAAACTCTCTATGAACTATGGTATGGCTACAAACCCAATGTAAATTACTTGAAAGTATTTGGTAGCAAATGTTATATCTTGATAGGATCTAGAAAAGGAAAATTTGATGTAAAAGATGATGAAGGTATATTTCTAGGATATTCCTATAGAAGTAAAGTATACAAATGTTTGAATTTGTCCACTCACAAAATCATAGAAAGTGTACATGTGAGAATTGATGACTTTACAGAAAAGAGTGAAGAAGAAAGTAGAAAGAAGCTAGAAGATTATAGAAGATTTGTCTACTATGAACTTGCTACATTGCCAAACACATTTGATAAAAAAAGACTTCATCACCCGAGCTCTCCAAGTCTCCATCAGTTACCAAATTGTAGGAAGTGCAGACTGAGTCATAGGGAATCAAGTCACATTCAAAGGCTATTGAGTTAGTGCATACCAAGTCTAACGAACCCAAGCCATAGATAGAAGGACTTGAGCCTGAAGTTGAGATTCAAAATGAAGATAGCACAATTCATTCAAAAGTCAAAGGACATGTATTGGCTGAATATGTCAGAAGGCATCATGCACCTGATGAGATCATTGAAGAAAAAATAGATGGAACAATGACAAGAAGCAAATAAAAAAGTACATGTTTACTTCCCGAATTTGAACTTAGAAGTGTTAAAAATACACAAGAAAATGAAGGTTGGATTGAGGCTATAAATGAAGAAATAGAAAAAATAGAAAATAATAAAACTCAAACTCTTATACCTAGGCCCAAATATAAAAATGTGATTGGTACAAAATGGGTATTTAGAAATAAGTTGAATGAAGATGGAAAAGTGTCAAGAAATAAAGTAAGATTGATATGTAAAGGCTATTATCAAGAAGAAGGTATTGATTATGGTGAAACTTTTGCCTCTATTACAAGACTAGGCGGTGTTAGGATTTTATTGGCATATGAAGCTCACAGAGGATTCAAAGTGTATCAAATGGATGTTAAATCTACATTCTTGAATGGAATTCTTGATGAGAAAGTCTACATTGAATAGCTAGAAGGTTTTGTTGATCCTAACAAAAGGGACATGGTTTGAAAATTACACAAAGCCTTATATGGCCTAAAACAAGCTCCTAGAGCCTAGTATGAAAGATTACATAACTATTTGCTACAAATTGGATTTCAAATAAAAAATGATAACAGTAGTATGTACATCAAGGAAGGACAAGATAAGAAGATTATTTTGGCAGAAATATTTGTGGATGATACTCTATTCATAAAGAAATGATGACTTATGCAAAACATTTTCAGAGAAAATGAATAAAAAATTTGAGATGTTCAAATTTGGTGAAATGAGATTCTTTGTTGGATTGTAGATATAGTAGAACAAGAATGGTATCTATATCACTCAATCTAACTACATCAAAGAGATACTCAAGAAATTTGGAATGGACGATTCAAAACTAGTTAGAATCCCCATATGTACTGAACTTAAGCTTACCAAAGATGATGACTCCAAAGAAGTAGATTAGACCCTATACAGATCAATGATTGGGAAATTATAGTATGTAGTACATACAAGGCTTGATATTGCCTTAGTAGTTGGGATAATGGCAAGATTATTAGCAAAACCCAAAGAGAACCACCTAATGGCAATAAAAAGAATCTTGAGATATCTAAAACATACTGTAGACTATGGCTTATGTTAGAAACTCAGAGGCAACCTTCACCTAAAAGTATTTACTGATGCTGATTGGGTAGGAAATCTTGATGATAGAAAAAACACTAGTGATGAAGCATTATTTCTTGGTAATAAAGATGGTATCTTGGACAAGAAAGAAGTAAAACTACACATCTCAATCCATAACAAAAGTATAATATGTGGCTGTAGCAATAAATTTCTCTAACATTGTTTGGTTCAAACAGTTGTTGGAAGGCATGAAGGTTGAAATCAAAGAGCCAATAGTAATGTATTGTGATAACACCAGTGCAAGAAACATATCAAACAAGCCAGTGATGTATTCCAAAACAAAGCACATTGCTATAAAATATCACTTTGTAAGAGACTTAGTACAAGACAAAGAAATCAGATTGGAATATGTGTATACAAAATAACAAATTGCCAATATATTCACCAAGCCATTACCTAATGATGCATTTTTGTATGTAAGAGGTAAGCTAGGGATCATTCTCCTATCTGAAGCTCTCTAAATAAAGTTTAGTGATGCATCAACAAGAACAAAGTTGAAGATCAATCAGTTGATATAGTATTGACAAGGACATACTGCAAATGAATTTGTACTCAAGGTACATTGATACTAATTAGAATTGTCTTTGCCATGTGTTGTCAAAGAGGGAGAAGTTTACTGTCATATTTTTTGAAATTTTGTAGAGGGAGAAGTTAAGTAGTTCCTTTACAAAGGGAGAAACTTTCTAACAGAGGGAGTTTTTTTCTCAAAATTACATTGTGCTATGACATGTTGTGGTTCCATCAATGCCAAAGAGGGAGATTGTTGGATACAATTGATTAATTGTGGGTTATCTTTGATGTTGCACAAATTTCATATAAGTTAATAGTCAATGCATGCCGAGCTCACTTGGTCAATGAAGATAGTTTTCCTAGTCTAATAAACATTTCTAAGTTTACTTTGTATAGAAGGCAATATCTACTGAGCGCACTTGGGTGTCGAAAGAAGTTATGCAGAAAAGAGTGTTAACTGAGCTCACTTAGTTAACGAAGGGAAAGTTGAATAGAGATAGTATTAATTGAGTTAACTTGGTTACCAAAAGGATTTTTTAAGTTCTTAGTGTTAACCAAGCTTCTATTGGTTAACACAAGAAATTGCTTCAGAATCAGTTTCTACCAAGCTAGGTCAACTGCCAAAGGACTTTCTTATTTTGGCATGTAAAGCTTAATTATTTTACCTATTGATTCTAGCTAACTATAGAAATGAATATTGGTTATTCTAATTTTTATTTGAGCCAACTTGACAATTTGGAAGATATAAGTAAAAGGTCAAGTTGTGATTTCAAAGTGATGTATGCAAGCTGAATGAGTTGAAAGAGATAAAGAGAAAGGAAGAAAACTTGAAGGATTATTAGGTATCCTTGTGGAGAAGAAAAGTGTTATTCAATTATGAAGGATCAAGTATAAAGCCAAAATAGAGAACTATAATTAGCAATTCAGTTGCATCAAAATCATGTCATTTCATTGTTACTCTCTAACCATTGTAGCAGTGATCTAAAATCTCTTAATAGAGTTGGTTTGGTAGCAATTTTTAAATCCTCTAATAAGGTGGTAATTACATTCAACTATTTTAAGACTTCTTAGAAGGCCACTCCTAACAGGGTGATCAAATCCTTTAATAGGGTCACACCTAATAGTGTATTTTGTAACCTTTAATAGGGTTGGCTCCTAACAAGGCTCACTTCAAAAGAGTGAAAAATAGTAACTAGTTACATTTGGTGGTTTTTCCCAAATTGGGTTTCCACATTTAAATCTTGGTGTTTTATGTGTTCATGTTATTTCTTTGATGCTTGCAAGTAAATTATTGATAATATCTTAAGATTTGCTAAGCAATACACACTTTGCATTTACCGAGTATTAGTTGTAATTAGTTTTATCAGTCTAAAATTTATTTGACATCTAAGGGATCTATTTCTTTTATTTTAGTAGTAACTGGTTCACTCCTCCCCTCTCAATTACTCCTCCTATATTTCTAACACTGTCTATTCCTTCTTTTAGCTATACCATTCTACTATGGTGTACTAGGGGTTGATACTTATCTCTTAATTCCTCTTTCAATGCAAAATTCATTGAATTCATTAGAAATGAATTCACCACCTCAATCTGATCTCAAACACTTTAACTTCTTTCTAGTTTCTTTCTCTACTCTTGCAAGATACCACTTAAATTTTTGAAATGCTTCATACTTTTCTTTTAGATACATTACAATCATCATTCTATAGTAATCATAAAGAAAAAAGAATAAAAAACTTATTTCCACTATAACTCTCTATTTCAATAGGTCCACAAAAGTCTGTATGAACTAGCTCTAAGACTTCTTTAGAATGATAGTCCTTACTTCTGAAACTTGTCTTTCTCGTCTTACCAATTTGATAATTTTTCCATAGGATCAATTTTTCTCAAACTAGGAATACCTCTTACTTTTTTCTTCTTTCTTATCTTGACCAAAGTATCAAAGTTTGCATGACACAACCTTTTATGCCATAGCAACTTTATTCTACTTAATCAATAAAACATGAACTTTCATTGAGATCTAGTTAGAATAGACCTTTAGTTTGTTTGCTAGACCCAACCAAATTTCCTTTTCCATCCAACAGTTTGGCCTTCCCATTCATGAATTCTACTTTGAATACAATGTTATTAAACTATGCTACACTTAGTAGATTATGCTTTATTCCTTCAACCCAATAAACATTACCACATATAAGTTCATTGGTTAATGAGATGCAACCTTTTCCTTTGATGAAACAAAGATCATTATTTCCAAATCTAACACTTCCACCATCATAGTGTTCCATATGTTCAAAATTTGATTTGTCACTAGTCATATGAGAGAGTAACCATTATCAATAATCCATGTATCATTCTTACTAACATGATGAATATGTGCCATTTTATCTCACTCATCATCCGATTCATCTTTTATAGCTATATATACCATTTCATCATCTTCACTACTATCTGAATCTTTAGTCATAAAACAAGATTTCTGACCTTTTTCCTTGTATTTCTTGTAGCTCTTGAATTCCTTCTTTCCTTTGAACTTACTACTTTTCTTTTCATCTTTTCCTTCTTTCTTAGGACATCTTGTAGTGATGTGACCAACTTCTTCATGTGAAAAATAGATTAGAGGAATCTTACCTTTGCACTTTCCTCTACCTTTGGAATATTTCCTTGTAAGTAGGGCTTCAACAACTTCAAGATCACTATCTAAAATTTCTTCCTCTTCTTCACTTTCCTATTGTTTTCCTTTTGATTTTCCACTCTTTTTCTTGAGTAAAAGGTTGACTTCAATTGTAGATTCAATACCTTTGGAACTAGGGACATAGTTGTCATACTTATCGAACTCAAAATCTATCAATCTTCACACTAGAGCATCTAGATTTATCTTATTATTTGGATCACATCTCATCCCTTAAATAGAAGTCACTCTAATTGCATAGATAGGAAGAAGGGTTTTGAGTACCTTTCTTACAATTATTTTGTCATCAATGTCTCCTCCGGGTGCTTTTATTGCACTCACACTTGCTTTAATTCACTCAACATATTTATAATGTTTTCAACATTTCTCATATTCATTTGATAAAATTAGCCTCTAAGAATTTATGCTTTGTCTCTCCTTACATTGTCATCACCTCCATATATGTCTTTCAGTTTCATCAACATTTCATGAGTAGTAGTGCAACTTTTGACCTCAACAAATTCAACATAATTTAGAGTAGATGCAATGTCAATTATCATGATGTTATGATTTTTATTTTCAAAATTATATTTAACTACCAATGTTCCATTAGGAGCCTTGTATTGATTATAAAGATATTTACAACCTAAATCACTAATAGTTTCCAAGTGTAACCTCGTAAGTTTTTGCCATGCTGCAAAGTTGTCTCTGTTCAACTTAGGAATCTCTCTTTTATAAGACATCCTGATCTTTAGCTTAGGTCAACTAGTAGAGGATGGGGGGGGGGGGGGGGGGGGGGGTGTGAATTAGTTACCATAAAATAAATCCCAAATCCCTTGGATGTTAATACAAAGAAAAACATAAACTCTGATTAAATTGTATTCTGTTATTACAACAAACACACAGGCACTCGGTTAACACTAGTAAATACTGCAACTTTACAAATATTGTGAATCAACTCTAACTTAGAAATAACTGAATATACTGATCTCAATGTGATTAACCTTAAATTTAACTTACTTGCATACACAGAAAAGAAATATAATGAACACAAGTGACACTAAGATTTAACGTGGAAACCCAATTTGAGAAAAACCACCAACTGCAACTAGTTACTATTTTCACTCTTCTGAAGTGAGCCCTATTAGGAGACTGTTGGCACTCAAAATTGCCTTCCAAATTTCAAGCACCGTTGAAAAAATCAAGCCCTTAAACGCTTTTAAAAATGCATATGTGCTTGGTTGTACCCGACTGTCCATTCGAGATCCCTAAGGTGTTTAATTCTTCTAGCACCTTTCATTCAGCATGCCTAAGCACTTCATGAAGTTAAATTGAGTTTCTGAGTCATTTGGCAAAGTTTTGTTTCTAGCTAGTATCAATTTTGCATTTTCACCCGTGTCAAATAGCGATCAGAGGCCCAAATTGCATCTGAATATCTTTTACCCAGGAATGTATCATGACTAGCCACTTTGGGGATGCTTAGTATGCATAACAAAGAACCTATGTTTCAATTTTCAGGTCATTTCAAATCCTTTTGACTAGGTTTTGTAGCCCCCAAAGTTGGTCATTTACTGTTTTGTGCATTTGATGAGTTCACAATTCTTGGAAGCCCTGTTCGACCAATCATATCTTTGACCCAGTTGACCCAAATGAAAAAATTCCTTTTGCATCATGTTCTAGGGGTCAGACACTTCATATTTTCTAGTTTTGAGATCATGATGAATCCATTTGGGTATTTCACTAACATGATTAAAAACCCAATTTAAATTGTTTTGTTATGGCTAAGATATTCAGATTGATCCAGACCCCTGTTCGGCATGTTATAACTTTGACCCATTGATTGGTAAGCCAAAGTGAATTGTACCATTGTGTTGTGTCCTGAAAATCCTTAACGTATGCCAGTTCTTAAGTCATGACGAATCCATCTGCATACTCTAACATGTCTATACATTTTCCAAAAACTACTCTTTGACATATTTGCCAGTTTAAAATTTCCAAGTGCCTATTTTCGAAAATTCGCCAAAAGTGCCCTATGATTCGTCATGAGCCCAAAATATGGAATTATATTCTCTTCATGGAAAAGAACTTATATCCTAGTTTTTAGAACCCCAAGTGATCAATAACTCAGTTTATAATGTCGAACCCGACCTCAATTTATGTTTCTTAACATTGTTTGCCTACAGGGTAATTGAAGTATGGATGTTCGGCAATTAAAATCTCTTGACTGGGAATTCATCATGGGCTAAAAATTTGCAGTGTGATAGAGTATGCAGGACTAAATACTTATGCCAATTTTTGTCACCTGGTTGCTTGATTGAATTAGTTTTTAAGGCCAGCAGGCATGCCCCCTTACACAATTTTCACAGTGGTGTGGAGATAATTAAAATGTGCTTTCAGCAATCAATCAGCGATCACAATGGATTTCAGCCAGTTTGGGATAGTTGATGCATCAGTTTGCATATCAGTTGTTTGAAAATAAATTTTTTTTAGTCGGACCCACCTTGGGATCCGACTGATTTTATCAGACTGACTGAGGATCAGGTGTATTGTGAACAACATTGGAGCCAACTATGCGCAAGCAATTGCTTGTTTTGGTTTTGTAAACTAGAAGTGTCCATTGAAAAATTCTGAGATATAGAGGATGATTGGATGTAAAAATATGGTAATGGGAGTAATTTGGTTGTTATAAGGTTTGGAAATGGTTAAAAATTATATGGTGCATACTCTTGCTATGCATTTTCATTTGTTTGATTGCAATGGCAATGTCATCAACACCAAATGGGGGATCTATAAAAAGAATCCTCACCAATCTAGAGAGCATTCATTTTGCAGCAGGGTTGCATTTGTTTTACCATGTATAAAACAAATCAAAATTATGTGTCTTTTCTGTGGCTCACTGCCATTACACAAAGACATCCATATCCAAAGAAAAAATGTATTCCCAGCAATTGAGTGTGAGAAATCAACGTGGCACAAAGATAATGCATCTCAGGCATGAGGAGAATTCATCCAACTGTGGGGGAATCCACCATTGTCAATGTTTTGAAGGTAGGATAAGAAGGGTTTGGAGCATGGGACGGCTCCGAAGGAAGCTTGACATTTTAATTAAAATGGTCCATTTCCAAAGCACCAAGTAGAGTTCAACCCCCACAATTTGATAGGAGCGTGCAATTCCAATTGGCAGTAGGTTGTCCCGTGCCAAGATAGGGGGTGCAATTTTGAATGTGGCCGCAACAATATGAAGTGACCCATGTTTTTAGTGTGGAGAACACCCACATTTTTCTCCCGTTTACTTCCAAGTAGAATTAATGTGCAGAGCCATGTACAAGGAGGAGGGAGCAGATCAAATTTACATGTATCAGAAGAGCATCCCACATTTTTGGGGACAACTTATGCTAAGAACAGAACATTCCATGCCACGCAGCAAGAAAATGAGCAAGATTCACACCAAAATAGAGCTCACGAGAGAAATTTGAAGTCGCTTTGTTTGAAAAGTCGACAGTGTAAATAGAAGATGAGTCCACATTTTTCATGAGCAGGCAACTGCTTCACATTAGAGATTCAACACAAAAATGATGAAGCTGGTCTTGCATTTGAAGAGGTGGAGAAACACTCAAAGCTTTTGTCCCATATCGCTAGTGAGAGAGTTTTTCTTATGTTTTAAACGCAAATCTTTACAATACATAAGCTGTCTTAAGAAAGCCGCTTTCAGAAAGGCTGTGGCCATGTGTGGTGGGTCTGACCTAGGTGCTAGCTAGTGAGGAAATAAGTATCATTTTAAACAAACTCGCATATCAAAGTGGTGACATCAGCAAAGCCAAGCACTCGAAAAGCTGAAAAATCTTGCGCCTCGCTACTTCGCTAGCCGGGAAATCTAAGAAATTCTGGCTAGTGAGGTAGTGATGTCACCGGAAAACCCATAAAAAATTGGCAAGATCCAAAATATTGCGTGGGTTCCATCTTAGTGTCATCAGCGAATCAGTAAGTGACACGTGTCACTCGGTCAAACTTTCGGTTGACTCGGATGGAATGAGATGGAGAAATATGAGATGTTTAAAAAATAATATTTCTATTATTTTTCGCAAAAGGAAGTGACGTGGACATTCTTTTAAATCTGAAGGGGCTTATAAGCTAAAGTGAAAACTTTAGCTTATTTTAAATTTTGAAATTTAAAATCAAAGAGGTGCAGACTTGGTTTTTTTTGGGAGAAGGGTACTGTTTTTCAAATGAAGATTCTAGGCGATTCCTAAAGGCAAACATATCAGTATTATATATTGTCAGAATCATGGGAATCCAAATTTTTCAATTCTGAGGTTAGTTTCTCCACAGAAATCCATCTGTTAAAGCAGTATGAGGTTTTCTATCAGGTTCCTTTTCTGCAACCATTTTCTGGTATGGAAGTTCAAAATTGATTCCTAGCATAATGACAACATGGGTATGGTTAAAAGACAGTAAAAAGTGCAGTTGGGGTCGAATTGAATTAATTTCAAATAAGTTAAAGTTTGATTTGTTTAGCATTTTCATGAAGATTTCAGATATTTTGGCAAGTAAAGGGATTTCATCATTAGGCAAGGATATTTTGCAAGTTTGTTATAGATTAATGATAAAATCAAATCAGATCAAAGTGGGAGAGAGAAGAGACAGGTTTCTTCTAGTTCTTGCAAGGAATTCTGAAGGGACAAGTGTCAATTGCAAATTGAATCAGGGAATTGCCTTCTCCATACATATTCTTTCTTCTTCTCTGAAAAAGGTTGTTGGTTGGTTTTCTTTTTCCAGTTCTTAAAGCTCTGCTCAGGCTGTGAAAGCCACACACCCAACACATCTTTTATGAACAGTATATGGATTTCATAGATAGTTCTGATACAGTAGTGTGATCTTTTATCTTGTTTTATGCATTCCTAATGTACTTATTTCAAGGAGATAAATACAATGTGTAGAAGGCTTTGAATTTCAATATAATTCTATCTCCTTTCTTGTTGAATTTGTAATTTTATATGTTCAAGAACAAAGATCTTGAACCTATTTGCAATTGCCCAGTTGTATGTTTGAGGTTTGCTTGCCTTTGAATCAAGGATTCATATAATTACTTGTGGTTTCAGATAGGGTTGTAGATTCATTGAAAAGGATGTGTGAAAGTATGGGGTTATATTGGATGTTGTTGTCTGATTCATAAGGTGAATAGACCGAACATGAATGTTTCTACATATGCCATATGTTGAATGATGTTCAAGGATGCATAATTCTAGAGTATAGGATTGCCCTAATGGATAAGGCACTGGTCATTTGTAGGATCATTAAGTTTTTGGTTGCATATTGGACATGTTGTCTTTTCTCAATATAAATCAATCATTTTCCCTTCATGTTGAAGTGGACATTAAAGTTTAAACCCTCACTCAGTTTATGAATAATATAGGTTTGCACCTAGCTATTGTAGAATCTATGTTGTTTCATAAGCCATTAGGAGATATTAGGGGTTTCAATCTGCTTAATAGATTCAGTGTATGCTTTGATAACTGGTACCATATAAAGAATCTATATGTTCACCCACCTAGGTTTTGCAGAGCCTGAAGTGCAGAAGGAGTATAGCCTTATAGTTGGCCTGGTGTCTGAATGGGAATGTTGAAAATGGGAGTTAGCGACCCCTAGATGTGCTTTGTTCTCATCAGGATAATTGGAAATGGGTAACATTTTCAAACACCAATAGAGACAACCTTGTTAGAGGTTACGAAACACACTATTAGGTGTGACACTATTAGAGGATTTAATCATCTTGGTAGGAGTGACCTTGTTATAGGTCTTTGTACACTTCAATATAGAAATACTACCTTGTTTGAGGATTTACAAATAGTTGTTAAGCCAACTTTGTTAAGAGATTTGGATCACTGCTACAATGGTTAGTGAGTAACAATGAGATGACCTAATTTCTAATGCAACTAAATTATTGATTACAAATCTCAATTTTGGCTTTAATACTTGATCCTTTTTGATTTAATGTACAAGGATATTCTTCTTATCCTTCAAATTCTCTTCCTCTAGGTTTCTTCAAAACTTCTATTTTCTTCCACACATTCAATTGTCAACTTGACCTTATATTGATGTCTTATAGATTATCAATTCATCTTGAATATAACTTAGAATACTTAATATTCTTCTCCTTAGTCGACTAGAACCAACAAACAAATCAATTGAACTCAATATGCCAAAACAAGAAAATCCTTCGTTAGCAGACCTTGCTCAATAGACACTAACATAGAAAATGATTTTCCTATGTTAACCAAGTGAACTTAGTTAACATTGAATACTCATAAAGTTCCTTTGGTAACTGAGTAAGCTTTGTCAGCACTGGTTTCATAAAAAATTTCCTTCATTAACTGAGTGAGCTCGGTTAACTCTAAACTTCTACGAATTCTCTTTGTTAACTAAGTGAGCTTGGTTAAAACTTGTTATCTTCAAACTTTCCTTTGTCTCTCAAGTGAACTTGGTAGACACTAACTTTTGAGCTTGGCATACTTAGGAATTCTTAGAAGACATAGGGAAATGACTTTTATGCCTAAGTGAGTTTGACATACAATAACTAGAAATGATATGACATTTTGTGTAACATCAAAGATTAACACAATTAATCAATTATTTTCAATAATTTTAGCTCCTAACATGGAAACTAACTTCAAAACTAGTGAGGTTGTGGATATCACCCCCACCATGATTTTCACCCTCTAACAAGGGTTTTCATAATACCAAAACACTTGTGTTATGTGTGATGATTTAAGGTTATTATATATTGTTCTATTTTATTTACTTGCATCAGTTATACTCTCTATAATTTGGAAGTTAATATTTTAGCTCAATAGACCAATGTTTGAATTTATAAATCACCTATTTGTACTGTTCACCCCCTCTTAGTACCTAATAATCCTAACAATTTGTATAAGAGTTCTAATGCTCTTGATAATAAACCCAATATCTTGAGGTAAATATTCATAATCTTGGAGAGTTATAAGTATGAGAAGAAACCTAAAAGTGTAAAAAAAAATAGGAAGAAGTCATATAATTGATGGAAAAGGATTAAAAGAATTAAGAAAAAGTTACAAATTTGAAAATAGAGCTTAAAAAATAGTTTATCAAAATGTTTGAAGATCCTAAAGAAAAGAGATAAATTGAGGAAGCACTAAAAAGTTTAGAAAATGCAAAGAAAATTGTAGAGAATGCATTGAGGGAAAAAGGATGAATTCCTATTATTTTCCTTCTCATATATGGTCATGGATGTTTTATATGTGAAATTGCATTGACTGGATATCACTACAAGACTTATTATTCTCATGATCTTATTATGATTTTCCTTTCTATGTATGTTTATGGATGTTTTATATGTGCACATTGATTGATTAGATGACATCAAAAGACTTAATTTTTACCATGTATATCTTATATGGTCATCTAATGGATATGGATGGACTCATATGTTATCTTAGACATATATGTATTTATTATGGTTTCATGTAGATAGCACTTGGTTCATCATGACCACATATACCTTTATGGTTATCATAACATAAATAGATTTCATGTTTATAATGGAATTTTGTAGGTTCTCTACCTAAGTACCAAGATCTTTCATATGACACTTTATGCATAATATCAATGTAGATATTCCACATTTACTATTCGTACCTAGTAGATTATATCCTCTATATCTATAAATAGAGGTGATAATGCACTAACCCAACCATCTGGGACTTATTTTATCTCTTTGGTTAGGTGGCACAATCACATTTACATGGTTCTCATAGAGAATGAGATCTCTAACCTTAAAGGCACAAGATTATATTTTTTACAAACTGGTTTTTAGTAAGCTTGGAGATGTTGCAGTTCCATAAGGTGATACTCATCTTATATCTATATCTCATGTAACACAATGATATGATTAGTGTCATCATCAATAAACCATCTAAGAGAGACGTATAAAGATAGTATCTCAAGCTCAAGGGGAATTATGGTGTCAACTATATATTAATGAAATAAGGAGTATTCCCTATAACTATACAAATTATAGCATGGTATTCTCACAATGAGTAGGTTAATTGAACGTGCGAATCTCTCACATGTTTATTTGCCAACTTTCACAGAAATTTCTCAATGGTTGTATTAGAATCCTTGACTATTAGATTGTAGATAAAAGGGTGTAGAAAAGTGATTATGTATATGAAAATTACATATCCTTGGTATAAAAAAAATATTTGACTTATATGTGTCTTTTGCTCTTATTATGATTTCCCTTTTCATGTATATGGATGTTTTACACATATACATGTAGATTCATTAGATGACATCAAAAGAAATACTTTTTATCATGTATATCTTATATGATCAACTAGTGTATATCCATGGATTTAGATGTTACCTTAGACCTATATGTATTTATTATGGTTTCATACATATAATGCCTAGTTCATCATGACTAGATATGCATGTATGTTTATTATAACACAAATAGATTTCATGTTCATGATAGACTTTCATAGGATCTCTACTTGAGTACAAATACTTATCATATGACACATAAGTCATAACAAATTTAAAGTATTATTGTTCTATTATTATCCAATATTATACCATTTGGACTAGCTTTTGTATTAAGGATTTACCACTAGCATGCCCTTGAGTGGACCCTGAATGAGATTTCTAGAGAGAAAGGGGTATTTCATATTTATATGGACTAGCTTCTATACTAAGGATTTACCACAAACATGCCCTCTGGTGGACCTTGAATGATATTTTTGGAGAGAAAGGGGTTTATGCAATTTAAAATCTATTGTTCTTAAAACATGTACCGTCATAGAGATAATGCCGAAAGGAAATTTGAAATGATATTTTTTAGAAGGAAACTATAAATTGTTTTAGATGTGGTAGACCTTAACAAGGCTTCTATTGATCTCTTTAGTTTAGTTTTATATTAGTGTCAAACACTTAGTCATATAGAAGGTAGATTTGGTCATTTTTTACTATGACTAAGTCACTCGACATAGGTTGAGTTATGTATTTATTACACTTTTAGATAATCTTGTATATACCAAGCTCTATAGGACACAAACAAGTCTATGGTTTTTGAGTATCCCTATGGGATCCAAGTTATTTAGTGTCCAATGAATGTTGAGTAAAGCTAAGTGAGTATTTACCAAGTCACATAGAAGGAGCTAAGCTAGTAGAGGTTGAGCGTCAGTAGGAAGAATAATTATGAATGAGAATCAAGAACTATATGTGCTAAGTAAAACTATTTGAAAAAGAATGTTTAGAATGAAAAAAATTATGTGGTAAACTATTTTGGACTGAAATGTAAAAGGCATTTAATGAATGTAGAGTTTGTTATAGAGTTGTTTTACACATTTTGGCATGGATGACTAATCTCTATTAAGATGAGTTACCTAATTCAATTAAGAGGAAAAAAGGAAAGCATCCAAATAATTGATTATGTTGTAGAAGACTATATAGATGGTTATTTAAGGGAAAATAAAAAACCAATTCTATATGATGAAAAGTCTGGTAAAACTATATGCAATGGGATTGTATTTTGGAGGTTTCAAGGGATGTGAAGAAAGAAAGTATAGCAACCAAGTGGAGTAGTAAAGAGTATAGAAGAGATATATCAAATAGGACATCAGATTAGAGAGTGGAAGGACAAGATATGTAATTAACATTATAAGTGCATACCAAAGGATCAATTAGTGATACATTCTAGTAAGTGAATCAGGCTAAATCTCTTAACAGAGTTGTCCTAAAAGGCCTAGTTAAATCTCCTAATAGAATATTTACTTCATTGTAAGTTTTAAATCCTTTAATCAAGGTAGACCTAATATTCTTATAAATCTCTTAATAGGGAAGACTACTCACAAGGTAGATCATTAAAAGTGATCACATTCGTAGCCTTAATAGGAAAAATTTGCTACTATAGTAGTGAAGATTTGTGGGTGTCATCCCCAACCCATTTTTACCTTCACCTTGGAGGATTTTTGGGTAACCAAAATATTTGTGTTATATGTTTACATTTATGCTTATGGATGTGATGCATAGTTAGATCTATTTCATAATTTCAAGTTTAAGGTTATATTTTTCATGATCTATAAATGAGATAGATTAGTCATGAATGTAGTTAAGTTATTATTTTCTTTAAATCATAACAATTTTAGTGATCTAGATTCTTCCCTCTCAGTATCTCACTTTCCCAATAAAATTCCAATAATTGGTATCAGAGATTTATTCTCTTAAAATAAGTTTAACCACTTGAGAGTTGGGATCTTGGAGATGGAGGTGTATAAATTGGGAAAGATAATTGAATATCAAATGCTTGACATCTAGATCATACCAAAAACTTGAAATAGTAAGAGAGGAAATCAAGAAGTCCTTAAAGAAAGGGATTGAGATGACTTTTCATAATATGTTATATGCTCTATCAAGAAGTGGATACTAAACAAATGTTTGACAATGGAAATTCTAGTAAAAGTGATGCAACTATAGAAGATATATTAGACAAAAACAATATTCTACATGAAGAAGTTAGATGATTGAAGAGAGAACATGAAATCCAATGAGTAAGGCTCTGTGAAGTGATTAAATAGAAGAAGACACCTTAAGAAAAAAAGTCATGGAAGAAGAAGGTAAAAAAAATGGCTACTAGATATGATGAAAGATCATATGATGTGTAGACACTTACAAACAATCAGTTGGACATGATGAGACAATTGCTACTTAGAAACTAGGAGCTAAAGTAAAAGGGCATAAAGTTTAAAAATTTGAGATCACAAAGTAAAAAACTAAGGAATGATTTAAGATCTAAGAAGGAACTATTAGATGTTGAAAAGAGATTTTTTGAAGTGTGGACCCTATCATGGAACAATCATTATTTTGTCAATGATGACAAACCTACTACTTGCTAGTGAGAAAACTTCTTTTTGGTCTGAATGCTATCATTTATTTGATTGATGATAAGATAACAAGAGTACCTCGAGAAAGGTTGAGTTATTTGGTGTATAAAAAGGGCACTAAGACCAAGTAAGACAATAATGATATTATGGATTGTTGATTTTCTTAAGACTAAAGTAAATGGTTACTTAAGCTAAGCCTAGAATAAGAGTTTTCCTTAAAAGTGTGTGAGGCCTCACCCCTATCCATCATATCACATCTAAGACATTATATTTTGACACATTATGAAATGTTATGTTTAGACATTATTTGATGTACTAGAAATTATCTATATTATTTATGTTGTGTGATGTTTTATTTAAAAGAAATATTAATCATGTTAATTAATGGTTAATGTATAGGCATGCATTATGATAGTATATTTTAGTAAATGATTTAGAATTATGAATATGTTAAATGATTTAATTATGTAATTAGTGATGATTAAATATATGTAAAATATTGATAAAAGTTATCTAAATGAATTTTTTAGTGTTTTGATCAATTTGATTATACAAATTTGGTTTAAATATATGAATGTGATGTTAAAGAACTACTAATATTTGAATTAAGTGTGCAGGATAATTAACCATGGAATTAGTTGGAGAATCAGTAATTGACCCTATATGAAAACTCTAAGGCTGAAATTTAATCTAATAAAGTGATGTGAACCTCATTGTCAAGTGTTTTATTTTTCCAGTAATCTAGTAGGTCTGGGGGTCCACAACAATCTACATCACAAGATGTACAAGATTATACATTAGGGATCATGCTACACTTGTGGTGGCATGGGTCACCTAGCTAGAAAAATATCCATAGGGATAGCTAGTTTGTGTCAAAGAGGGGCTACCTCAAAGCCTAAAGTTGGTGATATGGGTAGATCCCACATAATTTTTGCAATGGTTGATAACTACCAGGTTGAGCATCAAGAAATTTTATCAAGGACACAGGTACAATAAAAGGTAATATGATTGCTATTTTATTTGATTCCAAAACCATCTACTCTTTTATATCTCCATCTATAGTGGAGCATTGTAGGCTATTGGTAGTTAGACAAGATGTCAGTTAGGAAGTAGAGTTAGCCTCAGGAGCTAGGTTATCAGTTAGTTCCATGGTAAAAAATTTTTAGCTTCAAATTAGAGACATGACCATGATGTCTGATCTATGCATTAACCCTCTAGGCTCATATGATGTTGTCCTTGGCATGGATTGACACTATTCCCCTAGTGCCAAGATAGATTATTGATAAAAGAGGGTAGAGTGTATGGATGAATATTGGATTTCTGGAGTGATCTTTGGAGTAAAGAGATCGATATGTCTTCATATGATTTCCACTATGTAGCTTAGATAGTGCATGCAAAAGGGATGCCAATTGTTTGATATCACCATTAGTGATAGAGAGAAGGATTTAGAGGGAGAGCCATACCTCAATGATTTCCTATTCTACAAGATTTTTCAAATGTATATCCTTTAGAGCTCCTTGGTATACCTCTACCCAGAGTAGTGGATTTTCACATAGATCTTGTGCCAAGAACTAAGCTAGTATTAAGAGAACCTTATAGGATGACTACTCATGAGCTTAGTGAGGTAAAGACTCTATTGGAGGAAATATTAGAGAAAGGGCATATTTGACCTAATTTGTCACCTTGGGGTGCACCAGTGATCTCCATGAAGAAGAAGGATGGATAAGTTAGGTTGTGCATTGATTATCTGCAATTGAAAAAAGTAACCATTATGAATCGATACCAATTTTCAAAGATTGAAGATCTTTTTGATCAATTAAAAGGTTAAAAAATATTCTTAAAGATAGATATTAAGTTCAGTTATCATCAATTTAGGGTTATGGAGAGTGATATCCACAAGACTGCACTCTATATGAGGTAGGGTCACTAGGAGTTCACTGTGGTACCATTTCTCCACATGAATGCTGCAATTGTATTCATAAGCCTCATGAAAGAAGTATTTTATACCTTTTGGATAAGTTTATATTTGTATTCTTAGATGATATTTTGGTATATTCTTGTAATGACAAGGAGCATGAGGAGCACCTAAGACAAGTATTGCAAAAGTTGAGAGAAAAATAGTTGTATCGTAGCTTGTCAAAATATTCATTCTATAAACCTGGAATATATTACCCTACTCATGACCTTAGAGCTTGCATCAATTGTATATGATTTAGTGAGGCGGTGACACTTCCTTTGAGATCATAGATTCAAGCTTCATTTTTACCATCAGAGCTTTAATACTAGGTAAAGGGGATGGATGGAGTTCGTTTGTGAGCATGATTTCAATGTTCATTACATCAAGTAGAAGGAAAATGTGGTTACATATACCTTAATTAGAAGGAACCATGATCTTTCATCTGTGACTACTTGTACCAATTTGAGAGAGCATATCCTATATCTTTTGCTAGAAGATGAGATATATGCATAAGTTAGTCAATTGTGGCATTCTCAGAGACCCTTAGAAGGGAAGTACTCAGAGTATTTATTGGAGTCTGATGGATTTTTATGTGATAGAGAATGTACCTATGTACCTTTCATTGGGGTTTTATGAGAGCTTATTGTACTTGAGGTTCATAGAGCATCTTATGTAGTACCTAAGTGTTAAGAAGCTACATGCAGATCTAAGGTGGTTATATCATTGGTTAGGCATGAGAGTGTAGATTGCTAGCATTTTTGTGAGATGCCTTGAATGTCAAAGGGTCAAGGAAGAATACCATCATCCTAGTGGGCTTCTTTAGCCTCATGAGATTCTAGAGTGGAAGTGGGATACTATTTTTATAGATTTTATTTTTGGTCTTCCCATGTCTTCTCACTTCCATGATGCTATTTTAGTGATGGTTGATAAATTGGCCAAGGTTGCCCACTTCTAAACTATGTGTACTACTTTTACATCATGAGACATATCTCAAGTTTTTTTTTGGGATATTTTTGTACTTCATGGCATTCTCCATAAGATCATCTCAGATAGAGACTCACTATTCACATCATCCTTTTGGAGAGAGCTGTAGGTAGTATTGGGCAGTAGGCTCAATTTTAGTATAGCATACCATCTGTAGACTGATAACTAGAATGAGAGAGTGAATCTAGTTGGAGGATATGTTGCACATGTATGGGATGGACCAAGAGGTCAAATGGAAGGAATACTTGCATCTTTTCAAGTTTTCCTATAAAATTGGGTACCCTTCCTCTATAGGTATGCCACCTTATCAGGCCTTGTATGGAAGACCTTATAGAACACCCTTAAGTTGGGAGAGGATTGATGATAGAGTGTCTATTGGTCCTTAAATATTCAAAGAGATGGAGTAGCAAGTGACTTTGATTCGATAACACCTTAGAGAGGAACATAATAAATAGAAGACGTATGCTCATGCGAAGAGGATTGATCAAGAGTATAAAGTTGGAGGTAGAGTTTTCTTGAGAGTGAGACCACACAAGAGTATGATTTGATTTAAAAAGGGCTCTAATTTGTCACCTTGGTTCCTTGGACATTTTGAGATCTTGGAGAGGATAGCACAAGTTCCTTATCGCCTAGCCTATCACACATCTACAATGTGTTCCATGTTTCTATACTTAGAGGATATATATATGATGAGTATTACATTATAGATTGGGATGCCTTGTAGGTGGATTCATATATGTAGTTAGCACTGGAGCCTATCTGTATTATTTCCTAATGGACCCTAGCTTTTTGTGATAGAGAACTAGACTAGATTAGGGTCCAACATGAATGTTATGATGAGGTCACAACTTCATGGGAGGATGCAACAGATATGAGATCATAGTACCCATACCTTTTTGATGAACTCTAAGAGGAACTTTATGCCTAGTGGTGGAGGATGTGAGGCCTCACATCGATCCATCATATTGCATCTCATATATTATATTTTGACACATCATGACTCAATATGTTGAGACACTATTTGATGGATTGGACATTATCTATATTATTTATGTCATGTGATGTTTTATTTTAAAAAAATGATTAATCAGGTTAATATATGTTTAATGTATAGACATACATTATAATGGTGTATTTTAGTAAATGATTCAGAGTTATAAATATGCTAAATTCTTTAATTAAGCAATTACTGATGATTAAATACGTCTGCAAAAGTGAGAAAGGTTAGTTAAATGAAAGTTTGAGTGTTTTACTCAATGTGATTATGAAAATTTGGTTTAAATATATGAATGTGATGTTATCAAACTACTAATATTTGAATTGAGTATGTAGGATAATTAACCATGAAATTAATTGAAAATTTGATAATTGAGCCTATATGCAAACTATAAGATAGGTAGAATCCAATAAAGTGATTCAAACCTTGTTGTCAAGTATTTTATTTGTATCTTAATATAAATATGTCTTTATCATTCTATATTTTGTGACATGTTGAATGTTATGTAAAAGTAAATCTTATGGTGCCACTTGACACTTGTTATATGCATATTTGTGTTGACATGTCAATTTAGGGTTAGTAGAGTAACCCATTAATCTAAGATTGATTTGTTAGTAACCCTAATTAGTTTCCCTTAATTAGGGTTTAGTGGAAAGTTTACATCCTTAGGGTTTTTTAAGATCAAATATTTCAAGCCACTTATATAGGTCCTAAAATAATCCTAGAGACTAAATTTAATGCAATCCAAGTGCTCAAGTAATCTAGTAGGTTTGGAGGTCCACAATAGTCCACATTACAAGGTGTACATACTTATACGTAGGGACTGTGCTACACTTGTGGTGGCCTGGGTTACCAAACTAGATAGTGTCCATAGGGATAGTCAACCAGTGGTTAGAGAGGGGTTATCTTAGATCCTAAAATTGGTGATATGGGTAGATCCCATTGTGTGTTTGCAATGGAGCACTACATTGAGCATCATGCCATAGTTATCAAGGACACATTTGTAATACAAGGTAGTATTGTTGCTATTTTATTTTATTCTAGAGCTACCGAATCCTTTATATCTCCATCTATAGTGGAGTTTTATAGGTTTGTGGTAGATGTCAGTTGGGAAGTAGAGTTAGCCTTAGGAGCTAGGGTGTCAATGAGTTCCATGGTACAAAATTGTCAGCTTCATATTGCAGACACGACCATGATGTTTGATCTACGCATTACCCCACTATGTTCCTATGATGTTATCCTCAACATGGATTGGATTTATACCCACAGTAAAAAGATGGATTATCAATAAAAGAGGTAGAGTGTGTGGATGAATATGAGATTTCTAGAGTGATCTTTGGATTAAAGAGATGAATATATCTTTGTATGATTTTCGCTATGCAACTTAGATGGTGCATAAAAAATGGATGTCAATTATTCACTATCACCATTCATGATAGAGAGTAGCATTTAGAGGGAGATCCATCCCTTGATGATTTTCCTATTCTATAGGATTTTTTATATGTATTTCCTTTAGAGTTCCTTGGTATGCCTCCGCCTAGAGTAGTGGATTTTCACATAGATCTTGTGCCAAGAGTTGAGCCAATATTGAGAGAAGCTTCTAAGATGAATACTCATGAGCATGGTGAGATAAATACTTTATTCGATGGAATCTTTGAGAAAGTGCATACTTGAACTAGCATGTCACCTTGGGGTGCACTGGTGATCTTCGTGAAGAAGAAGGATGGATCACTTAGGTTGTGCATTGATTATCGATAGTTGTACAAAGTAACCATTAAAAAATGATACCCACTTCCAAAGATTAACAATCTCTTTGATAAATTACAAGGCACAAGAGTATACTAAAAGATAGATCTAAAGTTAGGTTATCATTAATTGAGGATTGTGGAGAGTGATATCCACAAGACTACATTCTGTATGAGGTATGATCACTATGAGTTCACCATGGTACCATATGGCCTCATGAATGCTCCAATTGTATTCATGAGCCTCATGAATGGAGTATTTTGTATATTTTTGGATAAGTTTGTATTGATATTCCTAGATGATATTTTCATATATTCTTATAATGAGAAGGAGCTTGAGGAGCACCCGAGACAAATATTGTAGAAGTTGAGAGAAAATGAGTTGTATGACATCTTGTTGAAGTGTGCATTCTATAGATCTAAGATACATTATTTGGGTCATGTTATATCAAGTGATGGGGTGTCAATAGATCCATTGAAGATTAGGGTCATCATAGATAAGCCAAAACCTGCCTATATAATAGAGGTAAGGATTTTTATGGGATTAGTAGGATATTACCAACACTTTATTATGGGATTCTCTAGATTGGTACAAATCACATCTCTTCAAAGAAAGGGGAAGAAGTTTGATGGAAAGAGAAGTGTGAGAGAACTTTCCAAGGGCTCAAGTGACCCCTCATAAGTGCACTAATCCTTGTAGTGCTAGATCCTTTTGAGGCTTTTGTGATGTGTACAGATGCATCTTTAGATGGTATAGGGGCAATCCTTATGCAGGATGGATGAGCTATTTCCTATGAGTCTAGGAAGTTGAAGACTCATGAACTTAGTTACCCTACTCATGACCTAGAGCTTTTTGTAGTTGTACATGATTTAGTGAGGTAGTCACACTTCCTTTTAGGTCATAGATTCATGCTTCATTATGATAATTAGAGCTTGTAGTACATATGTACACAATCAAACCTTAATGCTAGGAAAAGAAGGTGGATGGAGTTTCTTTATGAGTATGATTTTGATGTGCATTTCATCAATAGAAAGGATAATATAGTTGCATATGCCTTAAGTAGAAGGCACTATGAGCTTTCATCTATGACTACTTGCACCAATTTGAGAGAGTGAATCCTACATCTTTTTCCAGAAGATGAGCTATATCAAAAAGTTAGTCCGTTAATGCATTCTTAGAGACCCTTAGAAGGGAAGTACTCATATTATTCATTGGATTCTAATAGACTTTTATGTTATAAAGGATGTATCTATGTACCTTCCATTGGGGGTTCACATGAGCTCATTATACTTGAGGCTCATAGAGCACCTTTTGTAGTGTACCCTAGTGTCAAGAAGGTACATCTAGATCTAAGGAAGTTATATCATTGGCCATGCATGCAAGTTAAAATTTATAGCATTTTTGTGAGATGCCTCAAATGTTAGAGGGTGAAGGTAGAACACTATCATCTTGGTGGGCTTCTTTAGCCTCATGGGATTCTTGAGTGGAAGTGTGGTACTATTTCTATGGATTTTATTGTTGGTTTTCCCATGTCTTCTCAACACCATGATTCTATTTGGTAATGGTTGACATGTTGACCAAGGTTTCTCACTTCTCATCCATGTGTACTAATTTCACAACATGATACATAACTTAAGTGTTTTTTTGGGATATTATTAGAACCCATAGCATTCCCTATAAGACTATCTTAGATAGAGACTCACTATTCACATCATCCTTTTGGAGAGAGCTACATGAAAAATTGGGTACTAGGCTCTATTTTAGTATAGCATACCATATTTAGATTGATGACAAGACTAAGAGAGTGAATCAAGTGTTGGAGGATATGTTTCACAGGTATGTGATAGACCTTCAAGTCAAATGGAAGGAATACTTGCATCTTGTCAAGTTTCCCTATAACAATGGACACCATTCCTCTATAGGTATACCACCAAATCATACCTTGTATGAAAGACCATACAGAACACCCTTGAGTTGGGACAAGATCAAGGATAGATTATCTTTTGGTCCTCAAATAATCAAAGAGATGGAGTAGCATGTGACTTTGATTTGACAGAGCCTTAGAGAGGAATAGGATAGATAGAAGAATTATGTTGATGTGAAGAGGACTGACCAAGAGTAAAAAAAGAAAATAGATTTTTCTTAAGACTATAACCACACAAGAGTCCAATTTAATTCCAAAAGGACTCTACATTGGCACCTTAGTTACTTGGACCTTTTGAAACCTTGGAGAGGATAGGACCAATTTATTACCATCTATTCTTATCACCTAGCCTATCATGCATCCATGATGTGTTCCATATTTCTATACTTAGAGGATATATATGAAGAGTCTCATATTATAGACTAGGATGCCTTATAGGTTGATTTAGATGGATAGTTATCCTTAGAGCCTATCCATATCATTTTTTGATGGATCTTAGCTCTTCGAGACCAAGAATTAGACTAGGTTAAGGTCTAGTGAGATTGTTATGATGAGGTCACAGCTTCATCAGTGGATGCAATGTAGATGACATCACTATAACCATAACTTTTTGATGAAATCCAAGAGGAATTCCATGCCTAGTGGGGGAGTATGTGAGGCCTTGCCTTGATTCATCATATCACATTTGATACATTATATCTTGACACATTATGGATTCATATGTTGAGACATGGATTGGACATTATCTATATTATTTATTTCATGTGATATTTTATTTAAAAAAATACTTAATCATGTTAATTGATGTTTAATGTGTATGCATGCATTATGATGGTATATTTTAGTAAATGATTCACAATTATGGATATTTTAAATGCTTTAGTTATGCAATTAGGGATGATTAAATATGTCTAAAAAGTGAGAAATGTTATTTGAATGAAAGTTTTAGTGTTTTCATCAATGTGATTATGAAAATTTGGTTTAGATATATGAATTTAATGTATTTAAACTAGTGATATTCAAATTTAGTGTGTATGATAATTAACCATGGAATTAATTAGAGAATTGGTAATTGACCCTTTGTGCAAACCATAAGACTAAGGATGAATCCAATAAAGTGATTCAAACCTCATTGTCAATTATTTTATTTGTATTGTAATCTAATTGTTTTTGTATCATTGTATATTTTGTGACATATCAAATGCTATGTAAAAGTAAATCTTATACTATTACTTGACACTCATTATATGCATATGTGTGTCACCATGTCGATTTTGGGTTAGTAGAGTAAACCATTAATCTAAGATTGATTAGGGAGTAACCCTAATTAGTTTCCCTTAATTAGGGTTTAGTGGAAAGGTTACATCCTTAGCATTTTTAAAGATAAAATATTTCAAGCCACTTTTATAGGTCCTAAAATAATCATAGAGGCCAAATTTAATGTAATCCAAGTGCCCCAGTAATCTAGTAGGTCAAGGGTTCCAGAACCATCCACATCACAAGGTGTACATGCTTATACCTAGGGACCATACTACACATGTGGTGGCATGATAAAAATGTGGTGGCATGCATCATCTAGCTAGAGAGTGTCCATAGGGATAGTTAGCCAGTGGTCTAAGATGGGCTACCTCAAAGCCTACAATTGGTGATATGGGTAGATCATACATATTTTTTACTACAGTTGATAATGGCTAGGCTGAGCATCAGGCCACAATTATCAAGGATACAAGTATAATACAAGGTAGTATACTTTCTATTTTATTTGATTCTAGAGCTAGTAACTCCTTCATATCTCCATCTATAGTGGAAAATTGTGGGCTGGTGGTAGTTAGACAAGATGTTTTCTGGGAAGTAGAGCTAGCCTCGGGAGCCAAGGTGTTAGTTACTTCCATGGTACATAATTGTTAGCTTCAAATTGGAGACATGACCATGATGTATGATATATGCATTACTCCTCTAGGTTTGTATGATTTTGTCCTTGGCATGGATTAGATTTATGCACATAGTGCTAGGATGGATTGTTGAAAAAAGAGGGTAGAGTATTTGGATTAATATGGTATTTATAAAGTGATTTTTAGAGTGAGGAGACTAGTATCTCTTCATATGATTTTTGATGCATAGCTTAGATAGTGCATGTGAAAGGGATCCTTTAGAGCTCCTTGTTATGCCTCCACCTAGAGCAGTCAATTTTCCACATATATCTTGTACCAAGAGCTGAGCCAGTATCGAGAGCACTTTATAGGATGACTACTCATGAACTTGGTGAGTTAATGACTTAGTTTGAAGAAATCATAGAAAAAGGTCATATTCAACCTAATGTATCACCTTGGGGTGCACCAGTTATCTTCATAAGAAAGAAGGATGGATCACTTAGGTTGTGCATTTATTATTGATAGTTGAACAAAGTAACCATTAAGAATAGATGCCCACTTAATAGGATTGATAATCTCTTTGATAAATTATAGGGTGCCCAACTATTCTTGAAGATAGATCTAAAGTCAGGTTATCATCAATTGAGGATTGTGGAGAGTAATATCTACAAGACTACATTTCGTACGAGGTATGGTCACTACAAGTTCATCGTGGTACCATTTGACCTCATGAATACTCCATTTGTATTCATGAGCCTTATGAATGGAGTATTATGTACCTTTTATGGATATGTTTTTAGTCATATGCCTAGATGATATTTTGATTTATTCTCATAATAAGTAGTATGAGGAGCATGTGAGACAAGTATTGTAGAATTTGAGAGAAAAATAGTTGTATGGAAACTTGTCAAAGTGTGTATTTTATATAGCTGAGATACATTATTTGGGTCATGTCATATCAAGTGATGGAGTCTTAGTAGATCCATCAAATATTGGGGCTATCATGGATTGGCCAACACCCATTGACGTCACAAAGGTGAGATTTTTTATGGGACGAGCAGGATATTACTAATGTTTTATTATGAGATTCTCTAGATTGACACACCTAATCACATCGATTCAAAGAAAGGGTAAGAAGTATGGGTGGAAAAATAAGTGTGAAAGAAATTTCCAAGAGCTTAAGAGATCCCTCATGAGTGCACTGATCCTTGCAATGCCAAATCCTTCTATAGATTTTTTGGTGTACACGGATGCACCTTTTGATGGTATAGGGGTAGTCCTTATTCAAGATGGATGACCTATTTCCTATAAGTCTAGGAAGTTGAAGACTCATAAACTGAATTACCCTACTCATGACCTATATCTTGCAACAATTGTACATGCTTTTGTGAGGTGGTGAAACTTCCTTCTAGGTCATAGATTCAAGCTTCATTCCAACCATTAGAGCTTGCAATAAATATTTACACAACCAAACCTTAATGATAGGCAAAGAACATGGATGGAGTTCCTTTGTGAGTATGATTTTGATGTTCATTACATCAAGTGAAAGGAGAATGTTGTTGCATATGCCTTAAGTAGAAGGTGCCATGATCTTTTATCTATGACTACTTGCATTGATTTAAGAGAGCATATCCTAAATATTTTGTCTAAAGATGAGCTATATGTAAAAGTTAGTTGGTGTATTCTTAGAGACCCTTACAAGGGAAGCAATCAGAGTATTCATTGGAGTTTGATGTACTTTTGCATCATAGAGGATGTATCTATGTACCTTCCATTGGGGGTTTTCATAAACTCATTGTACTTGAGGCTCATAGAGAACCTTATGCAGTGCACTCCAGTGTTAAGAAGCTACATGTAGATCTAAGGTATTTATATAATTGACCAGGCTTATAGAGTGCAAATTTCTAGCATTGTTACGAGGTGCCTTGAATGTTAGAGGGTGAAGGAAGAATAGTCTCATCCTGGTGGTCTTCTTCAACCTCATGCGATTCAAAATTAGACGTGGTATACTATTTCTATGGATTTTATTGTTAGTCTTTCCATGTCTTCTCAATGTGATGATGCTATTTTGGTAATGGTGGACATATTTAGCAAGGTCTCTCCCTTCTCAACCATGCATACTACTTTCATAGCATGAGAAGAGCTCAGGTTATTTAAATTAAATATGTTTGAAAAAGTGAGAAAGGTTATTTAAATGAAGGTTTTAGTATTTTTCTCAATGTGCTTATACAAATTTGGTTTATATATGTGAATGTGATGTTATCAAACTACTTATATTCAAATTAAGTTTGCCAAATAATTAACCATGGAATTAATTAGAGAATCGGTAATTGACCCTATGTACAAACTGTAAGACTGAGGTTGAATCCAATAAAGTTATTCAAATTTTGTTGTTAAGTGTTTTATTTGTATCGTAATCTGATGGTTTGTGTATCATTCTATATATTATGACACATTGAATGTTATGTAAATAAAATCTTATGGTGTCACTAGACACCTGTTATATGCATATGTGTGCTGAAATGTCAATTTAGGGCTAGCAAAGTAACCCATCAATCTAAGAATGATTAGTTAGTAACCCTAATTAGTTTCCCTTATTTAGGGTTTAGTGGAAATGTTACATCCTTAGGGTTTTTAAGATCAAATATTTAAAGCCACTTTTATAGGTTCTAAAAGGATCCTAGAGGCCAAATTTAATGTAATCCAAGTGCCCAAGTGGTATATGTATGGGTTAGGAACCTTTTACACCCATATAGAACTTCCTAGAAACATTCATGACCCCTAAAGTATCCCATTTTCCCTTTTGTGTGAAAATGGATCATCTCCATAAGGTTACCCAAGTTTCCACTCCTCTAAAATGTTGTCTTTATGATAGGGGCAAGTGCCAAGACCATAGGAGGCTTAAGTCAAGTTTGAAGTTATTTCTATTTTGGGTGAATGATTTTAGAGGCTATTTAGAGTCCCTTTGAGGAGTTGAAGGTTTTTCACTCATTCTTTACATTTAGAGAAGTCAAGTTTGGAGTTGGAAGTAGAGGATTTAGTTCATCTCAAGTTTCATTTCCATAACCTTTGTGAAGGTAGGTTCTCTACTGTGATAGTTATACTCCTTGTTTCATTACTTGTATGTGTTAGGTTGTTGCATATTGTAGTATGTGTGTGTTTGTATCATGTAAGGGATGGGTATTGTAGATTTTGTTTGTTTCTCTTCCTTGTTTTTTTGGGGAAGATATAAAGGGAGTGTTGGCATTACTTACCCTCAGATAGGGTAGAAGTTATCATGCACAATAGAAGGGCTTCAACTAGACTCTAGGTTAGTGCAAAGTTTCTTCTCATGTTGAGGAGATGTAGAAAGTAAGGTGTTATGGGCCCTTGCTTGTCAATACAAACTAATTTTGTTTTGGAGAAATAAGGAGAGAAAGAAATGGAAGTTTATATGATTTGGTAGCCTTAGAAGAGGCATATGATTTGTGTTCATGATTGAAATCTCCTACTTGGAAAAAATCCACCTTCTCCCTAGTCATACATTCATTATGAAACCTATTGTGCATACCTTGGATGAGAACTATATGTTGAGTGTGTCATTGTGATTATTTTCTAAATATCACCTAGTCAGTTATTAGTTCTCCTAGCTTAGGGTGTGGCCTCACATTAAGGCCTAGGTTAGGAGGCGAGCCTTCCATGGTTCTTGTTCTTTGTAGATTGTCTAAATATGATCTCATGATGGAGAAAACCCAATTTTCTTGGGACACTAATGGTGTTCTTGGTATCATGTTATTGGAGATTTCTCTATTGTAATACCACTTGATATATTGTATATTAGTGTTGAAAATGATCATGAAAGAGATGGTCTAAATATTATAAATTCAGTATTAATAAATCAAACATTTAGTTATTGTATGAAATTAGCAAGTTACGTGATCAAGTATTCTTAAATTGTAAACCATGACTTACTTTCAATTAGATTGCTTTGCAAAAGTTTTTTTTGATAACTCTCTATATTTCTTCATGAAATATTTTTTTTAATACATTGTATTTGAGATATCTTTTATAGAATATGGATAAATGAGTTATTCAATTGATAGATGCAATAGTTCATCTTTAAAATCATGTAAAAAAAAATAGTGTTTGATTTAAATACATTTACCTTACTTGCATATTGAAACCTCAGTTTATTTAAATATTGTTAATACAATGAATGATACCTTATTGCATTGTTTATAAACTACTTAAAATCACTCCTAATTAGATACAAAATTTATATCATTTTTTTATTTCAAGTCCACTTAATAAATTAACTAAAAATTAACATACTATGTCACTATTAAAATTTCTAGGGGAATTTCTAGCTTTGAAGGAAAAAAGAAATTTACAATTTTCATCTAATTGAGAGAGACAAAATGTTCTCTGGAAAATACATGAAGAAAATTTTAATTCAACCACAGAAAAAGGTAATAGGGAATATTCCCTAGATACCTTCACTTTTTTTTTTTCAAAATTAGCTTATTTCAATAAATTGTAATAAAAATAAAATACATTACATTTATAAATACTAGATACTTTTGAATTCCTAAATTTACCTATATTACTTTATCCTCAACTACCCCTCCCTCAATCCCCATCTATCCCTTCTGACTTGGTTCCTATTGTGGTTTCACAATACATGCCTCATTTTTCCTAGAAGTGCGGACCCCCTACTTTATTTTTTGGCTTTTCAGATCCCTAGTTTGGGATTTGAGTCTTTTTTAGGGTTTTTCCTAGTGTTCTCAATCAAATTCGGGTCCTGAATATATAAAACCCAAATTTTGAAAGTCAAATTTTAGAGAGCATGTCATTTATTTTACAAAAAAAAGGTGCACCAATGCATCTCCCTAGGCTTTCTAGTGTGCCAAAGCACTAAGTAAAGGGTGTCACCCTTCATGATGTGCAGTAGGGTAGCTACACAACACCAAGGAGTGCATGGGTCCCTAGGTCTATAAAACCTAGAGGACCCCCCTCTCTCCCTTCATCATTTCATTCTACTAGCATCCATCACTATAGAACCACACCTAATTAGGTGTTCCTCCTCCACTTTTTTCATGCAAAAAAAAAAAACATTAAACCCTAAATAAGGTGCATAGTTGTGCACCTTGTTTTTTACAAAACATACAAAACATTTTAAAAACAAAAGCAAAAGAAAAACTCTAAATTATGGTGGTACTACACACCCATATATTAAAATTTGATAAAGATAAAAGGTGCACTAGGCAGACCTATTAGGTGTTCTACGTGCACCCTATTTTGCACATAAGGGTCATAAAATTAGGTTTCTAGTTTTTTTTTGAGTAATTAGGGTTTTTTGGTCCTAGTCACGTTTGTATTAGGTTTGATGACTATTTAGAGATCCAGGACATTGGAATAGGTCATACAAATTTGGTCGCATTCCTAGCATTGTGCAATAAACCCACCAAAAGGTCTCTAATAATAACCCCCTTTATCTACAAAGGACTTATTAATGCAACATCACATCTAGTTTTAGTACATTCCTCAAAATTCATCATGACACTAGTGGAAAGATATGTTCTTGAAGAAAGGGTTGTGAAGAGCAGAGAGATCATCTTGGATCTCTAACACAATAACATAGAGAAGGCGTTCCATCTTTCAAGGGTAGATCAATTTATTAGATTGACTTATCACCAATCTAAGAGATGGTAAAAGGAACATGTTAATGAAGCTTCTGAAATGATATAGTCATCATACCTCATTAAGAAGACTTCTCTAGGGTGGAAAGAAGGAAAAGTAGATATAACAATATGTTACATGAAAGAGGATATTGGATATTTAATCATACTCTTGAGTAGAGTCATGGGCTTTCTAGAATTAGGGCACTTGAACATATGGATGGTCCATTTCATTAAGACTATCAAGACAAAAATGATGCTAACTGATTGGGCTTCCATTCTTAGCAAGAACTTAGGTGAGCAGCTGGTGGTGGTTAGGAATAACCATAGATTTTACATGACATCATACTTGGTGTACTTGTTAGCTATGAGAGAAAAAAATTATCTAGGGCTTTATAAGAAGGGTAGCATGCAAGATGCAAATGAATGGCCCTATATTGTATATCCTCAACTGGTGAAGAAGAAGCTTCTAGAGAAAAGCAAAGAATATAGGATCATAAATGATGAACTTATATTCACAATAATCTAGTTCACTGAGCAGGATTATGTGAAAAGGATGCCAGAGGAAGTAGCTACTAAGGTATCAGAAGTTGGAGCCTACTACATGTAATTTTGAACATTCACATATTTGAGGGTAGCAGGTATGATTATCAACCATAAGAAGCTCCCTAGGTATCCCAGTGATAAACTCATTCTAGTGGAGATTTTTCTCAACAACTCTTTTCTGCATATGATAGAGTCAGGAAGTAACACAAAATGTGTTGGGTGTGGCCTATCAGTATAGGAAGTTTTAATGTGGTTTGAAGACAATAAATTCCATCTTTTGAGTTTTAATGGGATCAATATCTCTTAGAAGAATATAATTCTCCATGGCCCTATTTTGATAAGATTAAAAGAGTTCAACATCTAGATAGCAAGGCATTTCATCATGAGGATGTGGTTGAGGATCACTAGATGAACACAATGTATGACTATGATATCCACATGAGGGATTATTGTAGGATGACTCTATATCTAGTAGAGAGTGCTTTGAAGATAAATATTCCATTGAAGATCATGCAATAAGACATGGAGGATCTTCTTGATCCTTTGTTCAACAAGGAAAGGATTGGTGATAGACCTATCATGAATGCCAAGGTTGAAAAAGAAGAGAACTTGGAAATTAATCATAGGGTGAGGCATGTCATAAAATTGACAAAGGATTGGATCAAGAGACCTTTCAAACTTGAGATTTCATAAACTTAGATATTAATCATAGTGCCTACATTTATAGCCCAGTCACTGGTGAGACCATAGATAGTACACCAACTTGATACACTAGTTGGATATTATAGGGCTCAAAAGGGTAAAGGAAAGAGGAAGAGAACTTTGCCTCAATAGGTGGAGCCAGAAGAGGAAGTGACTCAAGCACCTCCATAGCAAGGAGAAGAAAATGTACAAGGGCTGGAGAATGTGGAAGCTACACAAGCCCAAGATAATCCTTAAGTGTCACCAGCTAAACAAGGCCAAGGAGAAGCTAAAACTGAAGTGAAAGAGGTTTCTCTACCCCAAAAAGAGGTAAAGACCTCCCCTTCCACTATTAAGAAAAGAAATATCAAGACTTCGATAAAGAGGAGACAAAAGGTCATTAGGAGAGTAATTCCTTTCCCATCAATCCTTGAACCTATCCCAAAAGAAGCAAAAGAAGAGGATGAAAATGATAATATTCCTTTAAACTAGAGGACTCATCTCACAAGAGCCATGAAGTTAGAATGGAGAAGAAGCTGCACAATCACACCTCCATCCATTGTTGAGAAACCCATTCAATCTACAACCTTAGAAGAAGAAATGCAATAGTGGATAGATGAGTAGGATGTTGAGGGGACTAGTTTCTTTAAGATATTAGATTTTGATTTCATGCTAGTGACTATTAAATTGGTGGGAGAAAATATAAGAGACACTCTAACCAATCAACCTCAATAGGAGGATTGGAGTTAGTTACCACTTGGGTGACAAGCACCTGAGGTAGCTCCATCATCCCCAATACAAGTTACAGTTTGTGTAGACAAGGGACCAACTACCCCTCTTCCTCCAAACACCAAAGAAGGATAGCCCAAGTAGAAATCCAAGAAGAATAAGAGGAAGAGTCATAAAAAGCATATTCTAAGTAAGTGTTAGAGGAAGGGAAAATAAGTGAACAATCTTAGAAAACTTACCAAGACATAGAGGTAAGGACTATGGACTCTACAAACATAGAGACTCCCAGTGTGGATCTCATAGAAAAAGAGAGGACTCCAGAAAGGGGAGATAAGGAAAAGAGCATAGCTAAGAAAACTCCTTCATCCTTACAAGAAAAATATCCAATGGACCATATTGGGTATGTGTAGGATCATGGTGTGCCAAAAAGTGGCAATCTGAAAAATATGTAGTTCTGAAATGCCTCAAAGAATTTCAAAATCTATTCCCACTTTTTTTCCACCCATCCTGATACTAAATGAAAACAATTAATACCTTTATAATTCCTGCTATATCTTTCAATACGAACCTTATATGGTCATCTTTAAAACATCTCAAAAATATGTTTTTGGCATTTTCTTATGTGTTTTTTACTTCAAGCATGTAGCTGACGACTTTTTTAAACTAAAATTTGATGTAATGAAACGGGTTTCTTAAGAATGTTTTTAGCTTTTCATAAATATAAGTTTTGTCAAATTATGAGTTTAGTAAGTAATTATTACTTATTTTCTAATGGAATTACCTACAAAGTGAGCTGATTGACATACTGGTTGAAAAATAGCTATAACTTTCAAACCATATAAGATTTGTGAAATCCAAAAGATGTGTCACATTCTATACTTTGACTAGTATAATAATAAAATAAAAAAAGACACTTAATTTTGATTTTTTTTGAACTAGTTAAGGTGGTCAAACACGGGAGTTTTTTAATTTTGAAAATAGTATAGTAGAAAATTCATAATTAATTATTTATTTGGAATAAAAATTGCCAAAAATATGCATCACATCCATGCATGAGTCTAATTTTTATATCTAAAATTATATTTAAAAATATTATCATTTGATTATGATTAAGGTGGTTAGACATACACCTACTTTTTATTTTCGCCCAGAAATTTTTGTAGTATTGCATTAAAATCCAAACTTTTGACCAATCAAATAATTTTTTCTCTAGATAAGGCCTTATAGTTTAGAAACTAGATTCAATTTCCTATAGATTATTTTCTTACAACTTTTTGATATAAAGTTCAAAACCACTTTAAAATTATGTGTCAAGTTGACATAACCCTGATTTGCTAGTTTTTCACTGCCACTTAAGGCCATACTTCCCCATATTCAGAGATTTTCCATCAGCAATTATAACTGGGGCATGATCATCCTTTTCTATGGCTAGATTCATTCCTTTGCCTCTTGTTTGATCATCAGGATTAAAGACACTCTCCAAGGTAATGAGACCCTTGGGAAACTTGTTAGAACTGAGATGAATGATCTGATCACCATACTGATCTTGCAGTCTTGACTAGTTTCTATCTGAGAATTCTACCTCATTCTACAAGAAACTCACAATTTTCTCATTACAATCAAACACCTGCCAATGAGTGTTCTTCTCAGGGATGGCAGGCCTCACTACCACCTTTGTTTGTTTCTTCTTCTTCTCCTCAAGATTCCCTAGTACATCATAAGATGCGCCTATTGCTGCAAGTCTATCAGCATGTTTATTTTCTTTCTTAGAAATGCTCTGAATATTAAATGTGTTGAAGCCCTCAAGAAAATCCCAGACTCTATATTTGTAAAACTTGAGCAGGCCATTTTTGGTGGTGTTTTGGTTTCTCACCTGATTGACTACCAACTCACTATCTCCATATACTTTCAAGGCTTGAATTCCTCTCTTTTGGGCAAGTAGGAGGCCTTGAATCAAGGATTCATACTCAGCCACATTATTGGTGCAACTAAATTGGAGCCTAAAGGAGAAGTAGTATCTTAATTGTGCAGGAGAGATCAACATAATACCAGCCCCTAATCAATTTCTATTCCTTGATCCATCAAAGTACATACTCCATGTTCCATTTATATCATCATTAGTCCCAACAAGCTCAGGAACTTGAGCATCTTTCTCTATTATGTAATATGTACTAAGGCCTGTCTCAAGAGTCTCTAACATAGGCTCAAATTGATATGCATTTGCCCACTCATCCAAGAAAAAATTAGGAATCTCTGCTATGGAAGTGGTAGGCTCATTTACTGTGTCATTTTTGTTCATTTCTAAAATGGAACAATTCATATTGATGTAGTTGGGGTTGTAGGATTTAGTGTGATGAAGGGCTTGAGGTTCTACTCTAATTGAAGCATTGGCTCCATATCTGGTCTTAAAAGACATATATGACCAATCAGTGGATATGAATAGACCAATTTGAGCAATGAAGTCTCTTGAAAGACAAATAGCAAAGTGGGGCTTAACTTCAGCAATAGATATGTCTTGAATCACAGTGCAACTAGGGCATGCATGTAGGGCCATCTCCACATTCCTAACGATACCTATAGTTTTGACAGTACTACCATCCAACTGTAACACATCCCTAACAATGGGCTCATACTTCATTCCTAAAGCATCAGCAACACAACTAGGCATCACTGAGCTACAAGCCCCTAAATCTATCATGCAATTGTGGACTAATTTGCACCCTATAATCAGAGAAACATAGAATGGAGCAGGTCTAACCTTTTTATTTGTCTCCACATCCCCTGCTGGTTGTACTAGACTTGTGGCCTCTCCATGGTAGATCGCTGATCCTTGGGTTCAATCTTCTCTAATTCTTGCTGCAGTATCCTCTTCTGCATTGGTATGGTAGCAACATTATCCCACATAGAAATGTTCACATTTGTCTTCTTCATTTTCTCTACCACACTAAATGGTGCATTAGGAACTGTTGTCACTTAGGTTTGCACCCTTGTCCAAGGCCTATGCGTGAGGACAACCTAGTGAAACATGGAAACAACCTCCAAGCTGTGGGACTTGAACTGTGAGGTAGAGCCTCCCGAGAAGGCTGGCTTCCTCTTATAGTCAGGGTGCACCTATCTATTCTTAGAAGGAAAAGGGAGAAAGAGAGCACTAAAGCAAATCTACCTAGTCTAATCTAAGGCAGTGATGCACCAAAACAGAGTGTTCAGACTCATTTCTTCCCATACATGCGCTACAGAACTAGGGAACTAGGGTAACATCCAAAGTCATACATTCATTCAGACTTATATCGATCAACAACCACATACGAATCAAGAAACCAACTGAATAACACTAGGAACAGAAGATTTCACTTGTATATTATTCAATAGGCCAAAGATAGCTACAGTATGCAGACTGCTAATCTCAACAATACATCAATGAGAGCCAAAAATGATACACATACACGTTGATGGCTGAAAGAGATGATACAAGATGCTTATCTAGCTCAGAGACAAAGGGATTTTTACACTGCAAGTCTGCAAGCAGTAGCAGAGAAAATCAAGGAGAGTCGACCCTAAGAACAAGTCACCAAATTGCCTTTATAGATTAGGCATAACTGAAGATTTCTACATTACATTCACTTCTCACCTACTGGCATTAACTTTCCATCTTGAGAATCCAATCAAAGATCTGATTGAACATGGCCTACATACCAAGAAATCGGATATCCCTCTGAGAAAGAGCCTGGAGAAGACAGGAATGGTGCTACAACATTCCCTGACATGGTAGATGAATCAATCGGATGGATGGAGTGTCTTTCTACACTTGTAATTCATTCTGAGTTGGTGGCAATTAATTACACCATCAGATTGTGGCAAAACCCGGACTTCTCATCATTCATGATTCGTGCATCCATTGAATTGATCAGTCAATAGGCTCGATGAGCCAACTGGGCCATGCAGGCCAATCACACCTTCGATCTCGCCACCCTAGCAGTCTCTTTACCTTTGACTGGGTGATTACCACCCTTTCCGTGAGACTGGGCACTATGTCGCTATCGAACAAGTCTTCGAAGATCTCGATAGCGGCATAGCGCCTAAGGGTTTTAACCTGACTGTGCCACCTTACCATCTAACCGTAACCGCGCGCTAACCGCTATGTCAACTGTGATGATTGCAATGAACATCATCCATTGATCGTCTTACTTACTGTGCTTCCAAATCCAGGCCCACGAGGACACATGGTGCATGGGCACTAACTCACTATCGTAAAATTTGCACGCCTTCTCTATGGCAAGATAGCGCCTACCGCTGATCTGCGCAGATCTGATGGTGTAGAACTCACCCCTGCAATGTGCTGGTCGCATCAAGAAGCTGGTCCCATGACATGTTCGTGCCCTGACCTGGCATATGTGGCAATTCTTGATTTGTCGTGGACCCTCCAATCTATGATTGGGCCCATCCTGTTTGGCACCACCTCAACGATGCATCCTGGTGAGACTTGACCCCACCGACACGTGGCAAAAGGGTGCCGAGTCACTATGGTAAAAAACCTGCAGCTTCGCCATGGCGAGATGGTGCCTGTCATCGATCCTTTCCAATCCAAAAGTCACAAAACTCTCCCTCCTGTGACCCTCCTTTTCTTGTGATTCGTCGGGCCTGTTGATACGTGGCATCTCCTCGTTGGTTTGTTGGTCACTTAAATCTGACTGCACGGGCAGCATGGAATGTGGCCCTACCAAGACACATGGTGTACGGGCGCTATGTCGCCGATGTTAACTCCCGGGCAGTTCTTGATAGCGAGATAGCGCCAATTGTAGATCCCTGCAGATTCGACAATCGTGAAGACTCGCCATTCCTTTTGAGACTACTGGGCCTGTTGTACGCTATGCACTGACTCATACACACATGGCACTTCCCTATTTGGTTCGATGAAACATCAGCTGGAAAACCAAGACCTAATCCATAGAGCGACCACGTGTCAGCTAGGAGCCATGTCGCTATGTAGAAATCGAGACCAAATTCCAATAGCGTCATAGCACCCACTGATAGCGTGCCTTGAGATTTACACGTGTCCCCACTTGATTCGCTATCTTGACGCCGGGCTGACAAATTGCATTGCAGAGTACCGACGGGACCCATCTACCTGATCCTTCCTTGCCACGGTGAACTTTTCATTTGGGCACTATGTCGCCATCAAAAAATGCGTTGGTTTTCCATTGGCGCCATAATGCCTCGCCCTTTTTTGAAACCTCCGGGCCATGAAACTTGTTTTCCCGCCGCCATGAAGCTTCTAACTTGCCGTACTCTTCAATCTGTGACCGAACTCTGAATGACACCTAGCAATCCTTGGTGAGACATGTCCCATGTCGATCCACGTGGCGAATGGTCGCTATGTCGCCATGATAAAATCCATGCATCTCTGCCATAGCGAGATGGCGCTTACCGTTGATTCGAGCTGATCTGATGATGGTGATCATAAAGCCCGACTGTGTTAGTCATGTCAATAGAAACTTCGACCTGGCACACATGGTTCCTTCTAATTTTTCGTCGCGACACCTGATTTTGTCGGTCGTTGGAACTCGCCACCATGAATATTTTTGCTGGGCACTATGTCGCTATGGAGATTTTTTGGCCGATATGCCATAGCGACATAGCGCCAAGGGCATCAAGGAACTTTTTTGACCCACCGAACGTCGGACCCACCCCTACAACATGTCGATAGGGCATCATCGCGCTATCATAAATATCGTGCATTTCCTTTATAGTGCGATGGCGCCAACCGTCGGTACCACTTAGATTTGACGACCAAAAACTCGTGGGTCATAGCATTAAATATTAATTCAATACTAACCGTTGCATGAGCCATGCATTCAAATTTAAATACTTGGCGATAAAACCAGAGGTAACACTTCTGGCGACTCACAGGGGGCATGAGCCTGCTCAATGCATGACCAGTGCCTGAGAATGATTCATTGGGGCATGGAGTCGGAAAAGAGGGCCTGGAAGGTATGGAACCAAGAGCTACAAGAAACCCTAACCCTTAATGAGGAAATCAAAACATTAAAAAATCCTTGAACTCTGGCTCTTTCCCTGCGACTTGGAAACAAAAATAGGACCTCCTCAGCAACCTGAGACTTGTCAAAACTTCGAGAACTGGCGACTCAAGAAGTGGTCCGTGTGCACGCGCACTTATTGTAAAACAGGAACAACAGGAAGCAACTAAATTAACTATGTACATGGATTCACAACTTTTTCAGAAACAGGGCTTCAAATGGATCCCATTGACTGGAATGGGCAGAATTTCACCATTTGGCTTGCTTAGCTAGAACGCATTGGCCTATTTGCAACTGGAGATCAGATAAGGGACACTCTATAGTGGATAAAATTTGGAGTGCCTTCCTAGTTTTGCTCTGTCTAAGTCCCACTTGAGAACTAAATCTCCCTCTCTGAAGATTCTGGCCCTTGCCTTCTTATCAAAACTCTTCTTCATCTGTTGCTGCTGTATCTCCAGGGTTTGCATAGCTTTGTTTCTCTTTTCTTCTAGTTCAATCAACTCTTCCATTCTTACTGACATGGAACTATTTTCAACCAACTCCATTTGATGAGCCAACTCCAAGGATGGGAATTCCAATGAGATTGGAAGTTTGGCCTCCCTACCATATACCAGCACAAAAGGTGAATTCCCAATTGATCTCTTGGGTGTTATCCTATCAGCCCACAGAGCAGTCCTTAATTTTTTATGCCAAACCCTCTGACTGTCTTCTATCATTCTCCTTATGATTCTGATCAGATTTTTGTTGGAAGATTCAGCTAAACCATTGCCCTGCGGGTAGTAATTCGATGATGTACTCAGATAGATATTGTGACTCATTGCCCATGCACAAATATAGGTTCCAACAAAATATTTGGCATTATCTAAGATGATAGTGGAAGGAGCTCCAAACCTAGATACAATTCCATCAAGGAATTCAACAACTGATGGCTCTGTAGCATCCTTCAAGGCAACTGCCTCTGTCCACCTAGTAAAATAATTGGTAGCAGCCAAGATCCATTTATGACCTACACTAGATGGAGGATTAATGGGGCCTATGAAATCCAACCCCCACTGAGTGAAGGGCTGATCCACCTGAATGGGGTGAAGAGGAAGAGCTGCAAGTCTTTGTTTACCAAAGAAAAAGGTACATTTCTCACATTTTCTCACATACCTATAACAATCATGGAACAAAGATGGCCAGTAATATCCAGCCCTCATGATCTTCATGGCGGTTGTTCTTGTAGAGAAGTGGCCACCATCAGGGCCATCATGAAGTTCTTTAATCATCCTCTCAACCTGATCTTCTTCAATACATCTCAACAGGGTCCCATTAAAATCCCTCCTAAATAGGATATCATCAATCACAACATAGGGAATGGATTGCAGTCTATATTGTCTTCTTTTAGCTCTGTCCAATCCCTGAGGGTATCCATTCCCTGATAAAAAGTTCTTCATGTCATCCATCCAGCTCCTTGGGGCATTAACATTTCTTTCCTCTTGCTACTCTGTAATTACCATAGTAGTCCCTTCATCTGAATCCTGACCTGATAACATTTCCTTGCATAATCCTCTCCCTCTTACCAACTTGGTAATTTGAATATCAACATCATATTCCATTACCCTAGTGATCCATCCAGCTCTCTTTTCACCGATGTCCTTGCTTAGCAAGAAATCTTTTACACTCGCATGGGGCACCAGCAAATGGATCCTATTGTGGGATAAGAGGTGTCTAAATTTCTTCAAAGCTCTAATGACTGCAAGGGCTTGCTTCTCAACAAAGCTATACTTATCTTCATACTCCTTGAGTCCTTCACTAAAGAAGGCTATGGGATGCTCCTCATTCTTGTTATTTGTCTGAGTCAAGATAGCAGAAACACTTGACTCACCACCTAAAGTGTAGAGGATGAAATCTTTCTCAAAATTTGGGTTCATGAGAGTGGGGGTTGAGGCTATGGCTGCCTTAATTTCTTCAAAAATCTCCTTCCCCTCCTTGGTCCATGAGAAGACCATATATTTCTTAAGCATGGCTATGAGGGGTTTCACCATGATGGCAAGATTAGGAATAAACCTTCTTACGAAATTTATCCTACCAAGGAAACTTTGCAGCCCTTTCTTGTGTTTAGGGAGAGGAAGGGCAAGTATTGCTTTTGTTCTTTCTGGATCAATAGTCAACCCATCCTTAGATACAATGTGTCCCAGTAATTTTCCTTGGCTTGTAGTAAAGATACACTTGGATGGGTTGAGGGAAACCCCAAACTCTCTACATCTTAGAAATACCTGTCTCAAATGATCAAGATGATCTTTTACATTCTTGGAATATATAGTTATATCATCAAGGTATACTAAGACAAACCTGTCGATTAATCTTTTGAAAGCTACCTCCATTGCCTTTTGGAATGTGGCACCTGCATTTGTTAGTCCAAATGGCATCTTGCAATAAGCATAGGTGCCCCATTTCGTAGTAAACGTTGTCTTATATCTATCAGATTCTTTAACCAACACTTGGTTATAACCTGAAAATCCATCAAGAAAAGAGAATCTCCTTGACCCACTGACCTTGGACTGGATTTTCTCCATAGAAGGGAGAGGATGGTGATCCTTAAGGGAATCCTGATTAAGATCCCTAAAGTCCACACACAATCTTATTTCTCCATTCTTCTTCCTTACAGGGACAAGGTTAGCCACCCATGATGAGTGTTTGATAGGAAAAATTATGTTAGCTTCAATCAACTTGGATAGTTCCTTCCTCATTAAGGGTTCAATCTTGGGATTCACTGGCCTCTGTTTTTGCCTTACCGGTTTGACCCTATCAACTAAATCTATGGTATGCTGAAACGAACTAGGGTCAAACCCCTTTAAGTCATCATATGAACAAGCAAACACATCGTTAAATTCTTGACATAGATGAATGAAATTTTCTTGCTCAGTCTCAGAACATACCTTCCCCATGTTAAGAGATTTTCCATTAGCAATAATAACTGGAGCATGATCATCCTTTTCTGCAGCTAGATTTATTCCTTTGCCTCTTGTCTAATCATCAGGATTAAAGACACTCTCCAAGGTAATGAGACCCTTGGGCAACTTGTTGGAACTAAGGTGAATGATTTGATCACCATACTGATCTTGTAGTCTTGACTGGTTTCTTTCTGAAAATTTTGCTTCATTCTGCAAGAAACTCACAATCTGCTCATCGGACTCAAACACCTACCAATGAGTATTATTATCAAGAACAATAGGCCTTACTACCACCCTTATTTGTTGCTTCCTCTCTTCCTCGAGATTCCTTGGCACATCATAAGATGCACCCACTACTGCAAGTCTATCAACATATTTGTTTTCTTTCCTACGAATGCTTTGGATATTAAATGCTCGGAAACCCTCAAGAAAATCCTAGACTCTGTGTTTGTAAGACTTGAGCAGGCCATTTTTGGTGATATTCTGATTTCTCACTTGGTTCACTACGAACTCACTATCTCCATATACTTTCAAGGCTTGAATTCCCCTCTTTTGGGCAAGTAGGAGACCTTGGATCAAGGATTCGTACTCGGCCACATTATTGGTACAACTGAATTGGAGCCTAAAAGAGAAGTAGTATCTTATTTGTGAAGGAGAGATCAACATAACACTAGCCCCTGCTCCATTTCTATTCCTTGAGCCATCAAAGTACATATTCCATATTCCACTCATGTCATCATTAGCTCCAACAAGATCAGGAACTTGAGCCTCCTTTTCTATTATGCAATATGTACTAAGGCCTGTCTCAAGAGTTTCCAACATAGGCTCAAACTGACATGTATTTTCCCACTCATCTAAGAAGAAATCAGGAATCTCTACTATGGAGGTGGCAGGCTCATTTACTATGTCATTTTCATCCATCTCCAAAATGAGGTAATTCATATTAATGAAGTTGGGAGTCTAGGGTTCAGTGTGATCAAGGGCTTGAGGTTCTACTCTAATTGAAGTGTTGGCCCCATATCTGGTCTTAAATGACATATAAGACCAATCAGTAGATATGAATCCACCTATTTGTGCAGTGAAGTCTCTTGAAAGACAGATGGCAAAATAGGGCTTGACTTCAGCAACAGATATGTCTTGAATCATAGTACAACCAGGGCATGCATGTAGGGCCATTTCCACATTCTTAAGGATGCCTATGGTTTTGACAGTACTCCCATCTAATTGTAACACATCCCTAATAATGGGCTCATATTTCATTCCTAAAGCATCAGCAACACACCTAGGCATTACTGAGCTACTAGCCCCTAAATCTATCATGCAATTATGGACTAACTTGCGCCCTATAATTAGAGAAACATAGAATGGAGGAGGTCTAACCTTTTTATTATTCTCCATGTCACCTGATGGTTGTACTAAACTAGTGTCACCCTCCATGGTAGATGACTGATCCTTGGGCTCAATCTTTTCCAATTCTTGCTGCATCATCCTTTTCTGCATTGGTATGGTGAGAACTGCATCCCACATGGAAATGATTACATTGGTTTTCTTCATTTTCTCTACCACACTCAAGGGTGCATTAGGAATTTTAGCAAAAACTTTAGGAGCTGTACCCATGAGAGGCTGAGATGGAGCAACATAGGGATCACTTGCATCCTCCTTTCTTAGACCCTGCCTTTGCTATTGTGAAGTGTTTTTTTTCTCATTTGCTTTTTGTGTATGAGGTATAACACTCAAAGTTGAGGCGTACTCAGGAGAAAGGGGGGAAGTATGTCCCATAGCTCTCTTCTTGCTTCTTGTGTTATGAGCAATGGAATCCTGGTTTACATTACAATGCTCCTCCATCTGGTGATTCATAAAAGAGCAATCACCCTACCTCTGAACATATGAGGCCTCCTTGGAATGATCTTCCTTGTGTGATTTCTTTACTGTGGACTCCTGGACAGTTAGGGCCAAATAAGATTCTACTTTCTGTCATAGGCAGTAGGTATAAGAATAGTTACATAAAGGACAAAAGTCTTGATCTTGGGCTAAGTTATTTTGAGGAACTAAAGCTCTACTCTAATTTGAGCTTGAAGCAGCAGCATGACAATTTTTCCTATTCTAATCAAAAGAGCTATTCCAATGATTAGGAGGCCTACCACCACTTGGAGCCTGATGTTGTAATTGGGGAGGCTTGCCACTTTGGGCTTGCTGCCTTTCTAAGGCCACCACCTTGTTACTCATTTTTTGTATTAGAGAAAAACTATCCTCTAATATCTTCCCTTGGTCCTTCAACTCCTTCCCCTACTCTTGTAATTTTTTATCCAGAGTCCTCTCTCTTTTATCTGTATTCAGCACTAGACCTTGGAGCATTTCCTTGAGTTCCTCTATTCCATTTGAGGATGTGGAAGCTTGGGCAACTTGAGTAAGGGCTTGTGACGTAGAAATTGTAGGAAGAGGGGCTATTGCTGGTTGGTGGTTGGGAACATCAGGAAAGAAAGGCATAGGAGACCTTGGAGCCAACTTTCCTCCTTGTATTAGGATGTTCTCAACTTTGATAGCTATCTCATAAGCATTCGGTAACGTATCTCCTCCCATAGTTTGGATTGTAGTGGCAATGTCACTGTTGAAAGCTCTAAGATAATGCAAGAAGGCATTACCAGGGGTAGGTTTCACTATAGTAGGTATTCTATCCCATGTCTTTTGGAATCTGTAATTAAAATCAGTCATACATTCATGGGGGGCTCTTTTTATTGTAGTCAGCTGCTCTAGTAGTGATGCAGGAGCATCTTGCATGGGAAAATTATTGAAAAAAAAAAAACAAAAAAAAATTGTGGAGGAGAGAGAAAGTGATGAAAATTAGAGGAGAAATAATTAAAAAATAAAAAAAGGGAAAAAGGAGAAAAGAAAGGAAAAGAGGATTTCTATTTTCGAGGTGCATAGGTGGCATAATAGAAAGAAAATAAAAAAATAAATGGTTGTCATTTCATTTATCGAGGTGTGTTGGTAGAATTCTAGAAAGTTATGAATATTGTAGAAAGTTGTGGAAGTTGTAGAAGGTTGTGGAGGAATTCTAGAAGGTTGTGGATAATTCATGCATGGGGTGGTAAGTGCCTATTTAAGCAAGGCATATGAGCATTTCTAAAGCAAGCTCAAGAAGAAGGTGGAAGCTCAAGGAGAAGCTTGAGGAGTGGAAGCTCAAGGAGAAGCTTGAGAAGTGGAAGCTTGAGGAGTAGAAGCTCAAGGAGTACCTTGAGAAGGAGAAGCTCAAGAAGTGGAAGCTTGGGAAGGTGAAGGCTTCAAGGTGTGAAAGAGAAGGAGAAAGTGAAGAGTGATTTTTCTTGAGTCTGTAGACAGAGCGCCGAATGTGAGGCAGTTTACAGTAGGATTGTGGTGGAACTGTGAGTGTGTAGACAGAGCGTCAAATGTGAGGCAGTTTACACTTGGATCTTGGATTAAGTTTGTGAGAAGAGCTAGTGACTGCGGTTTAGAAACAAAGAGGTTTCTTGGTGGCTTGCGAGAACAAGTTGAGATCTTGGAGGTTTCTACCAAAGTGTGGATCTGGACTAGCTTGGGTTTGGATTGGATCTTGAGAGATCTTGTAGAAATGTTATTGTAATTGCTAAGGATTTTCAAGTTTAATAAAATTTCTTGGGAAGCATTTTTCTCTCTCTGTCTTCATATTGTTGCATTCTTAGTTGTGAGTTGGTAGGGTGGTGTGGCCCTTCGTTAGTGGTATCAGTGTAGCTACATCAGTGGTATCAGAGTAGGAGTTCCTGAGTGTACAAGTAGATTGCCGAAGTGTGAGGCAGTTTGTACCAGGACCTTGGTTGGGTAAATTCTATTAGAGTGGGAGTTGCTGAGCGTGTAAATAGATTGCCGAAGTTGAGGCAGTTTGCACTAGGACCTTGGGAGGACATGCAGATTGATTGATGGATGCAAAGATGGAAGATTGAACTTGTTGAGGCATGATTGTGGAGAGCTGGTGGATTGAAAATCCATTGTCCTAGACTTGTGATGTGGTTCCTAATTGTCCGTGCAAGGTGGCAGGTTGTGATCTGACTTGCAAACAATTTGGTTGTCACAAGGAGCGTGGGAAGGATTTGTTGCAGAGGGTTTACGAAGATCTTGGGAGATGGCTCCAAGAGGATTGGACCATAGGATGATTGCGAAAATCCATAATATAGTGGAGAGGAATTTTTCTAAGATGATTTCTCGGTTGGATGCTAGATTGGTTGATCAAGCTAAGAAGGTCAAGGTGGAAGAGAATGGTTTTGTTGATCAGTTTGTGGAGCCTAATGCAGAACCTGCAGAGCAACTAGAGGTTGTTGCTAAAGATATTCCTAATGTTGTTGATGTTGGGATAGAGGTTGGTTTTCATGATCAGTTGGTTGAGTCTGACATGGAGACTACAGAGCATTTGGTTGTGGATGATCTAGTTAGTGTTGGTGGTAACTTGTATGTTGCAGAGCACTCGGTCGTGGATGATCCAGTTGTTGGAGGGTTTGTTGCTATGGATGTGAATTCACTAGTTGCTGATGTGAATGAGGGTTTGTTGATAAAGAATTATGTTAAGTTTGTTTCTGGGAGTGAGCACGCTGATTGGATGGTTGAGATTCTGGTGTTTGATAGAGTGATGCAGATGTGGAAGATTTGTATGGTGGTTTTGTTGTCCCTGTTGAGGTGGAAACCTTTGGTGAAGATGAAGATGGTTGTAGATCTTTCTTTTTGGCGTCAAAGTGTGGGACACACTTTTCTATCTACCGGGGGAGTCTGATGCAGGAGCATTTTGCATGGGAAAATTATTGGAAAAAAAAAAAAAAAAAATTGTGGAGGAGAGAGAAAGTGATGAAAATTAGAGGAGAAATAATTAAAAAATAAAAAAGGGGAAAAAGGAGAAAAGAAAGGAAAAGAGGATTTCTATTTTCGAGGTGCATAGGTGGCATAATAGAAAGAAAATAAAAAAATAAATGGTTGTCATTTCATTTATCGAGGTGTGTGGGTAGAATTCTAGAAAGTTATGAATATTGTAGAAAGTTGTGGAAGTTGTAGAAGGTTGTGGAGGAATTCTAGAAGGTTGTGGATAAGTCATGCATGGGGTGGTAAGTTCCTATTTAAGCAGGGCATATGAGCATTTCTAGAGCAAGCTCAAGAAGAAGGTGGAAGCTCAAGGAGAAGCTTGAGGAGTGGAAGCTCAAGGAGAAGCTTGAGAAGTGGAAGCTTGAGGAGTAGAAGCTCAAGGAGTACCTTGAGAAGGAGAAGCTCAAGAAGTGGAAGCTTGGGAAGGTGAAGGCTTCAAGGTGTGAAAGAGAAGGAGAAAGTGAAGAGTAATTTTTCCTGAGTCTGTAGACAGAGCGCCGAATGTGAGGTAGTTTACAGTAGGATTGTGGTGGAATTGTGAGTGTGTAGACAGAGCGTCAAATGTGAGGCAGTTTACGCTTGGATCTTGGATTAAGTTTGTGAGAAGAGCTAGTGACTGTGGTTTAGAAACAAAGAGGTTGCTTGGTGGCTTGCGAGCACAAGTTGAGATCTTGGAGGTTTCTACCAGAGTGTGGATCTGGACTAGCTTGGGTTTGGATTAGATCTTGAGAGATCTTGTAGAAATGTTATTGTAATTGCTAAGGATTTTCAAGTTTAATAAAATTTCTTGGGAAGCATTTATCTCTCTCTGTCTTCACATTGTTGCATTCTTAGTTGTGAGTTGGTAGGGTGGTGTGGCCCTTCGTCAGTGGTATCAATGCAGTACTACATCAAGTAGTGACAAATGGTCACTCTTATCGTCAAAATGTTTGCATAATCCTGCTCCTAGTCCATCCCAATTAGTTATGGAACCATGAGCTAAAACTCTATACCACTGTAATGCTTTTCCTTTTAAAGATGAGGCTAGAAGTCTGACGGCAACATCATCTTCTGTAATACCATGAATATTGCAGACATTCGCTACCTCTTGGATATGCTCTAGTGGGGAAATAGAAGTTTCACCAGTAAAATCAGGTATACATTTTAGTGCAGATACTGGTATATCATGTCTTTGGGCTAACAATAGAGGACTTCCACCATTAAAGGTGGAAAAAGCATGAACTCTTGGCTATGCCATATAAATAAGTGTTCTATTGATGAGTTTTGATGGCAATCTAGGCTGAGTTCGAATAGTAGGGGGAGTAGAGATAGATCTTACAGGTATTTCAACTGTTATTCTACACCTAATTGGGGATAATGAATTTCTAGTCCTTCTTCTCCTAGGATTTGAAAGAGAAAGCTCTTGATATTGAAATTTACCTCTAGAAGATGCCCTTGTTTCAGTTCTGGGCATGAATTACTGCAAACTTGGTCGGGAACTGGACTTTTTGATGTTTGGAGTCGCCAAGTACTTGAAGAACCAGCCTCTTAAAGGCTCAAAAACTAAAGCTAGCACTACTTCTTCAGCATTTATCTCTAGAATTCTTCTTGACACCAGTAGACCTAAAATCTTCTAATATGAGTCCCACCGGGCGTGCCAAAAACTGTTGTCACTTAAGTTTGCACCCTTGTCCAAGGCCTATGCATGAGGGCAACCTAGTGAAACATGGAAACAACCTCCAAGTTGTGGGACTTGAACTGCGAGTTTGAGTCTCCGAAGAAGGCTGGCTTCCTCTTACTGTCAGGGCGCACCTATCTATTCTCAAAAGGAAAAGGGAGAAAGAGAGGACTAAAGAAAATCTACCTAGTCTAATCTAAGGCGGTGATGCACCAAAATAGAGTGTTCAGACTCATTTTTGCCCATGCATGCGCTACAGAACTAGGGTAACATCCAAAGTCATACATTCATTCAGACTTATATCGATCAACAACCACATACGGATCAGGAAACCAACTGAATAACACCAGGAACAGAAGATTTCACTTGTATATTATTCAATAGTCCAAAGATAGATACAGTATGTAGACTACTAATCTCAACAATACATCAAGGAGAGGCAAAAATGATACACATACACGTTGATGGCTGAAAGAGATGATACAGGATGCTTATCTAGCTCAGAGACAAAGGAACTTTTACACTGCAAGTCTGCAAGCAATAGCAGAGAAAATCAGGGAGAGTCGACCCTAAAAACAAGTCACCAAATTGCCTTTATAGGTTAGGCATAACTGAATATTTATACATTACATTCACTTCTTACCTACTGGCATTAACTTTCGATCTTGAGAATCCAATCAAAGATCTGATTGAACATGGCCTGCATACCAAGAAATCTGATATCCCTCTGAAAAAGAGCCTGAAGAAGACAGGAACGGTGCAACAACATTTCCTGACATGGTAGATGGATCAACCAGATGGATGGAGTGTCTTTCTGCACTTGGCATTCATTCCGAGTTGGTGGCAATTAATCACACCATCAGATTGTGACAAAACCCATATTTCTCATCATTCATGATTCGTGCATCCATCGAATCGATCAGTCAATAGGCTCGATGAGCCAACTAGGCCATGCAGGCCAATCAAACCTTCAATCTCACCACCCTGGCAGTCTCTTTACATTTGACTGGGTGCTTACCACCCTTTTCGTGAGACTGGGCGCTATGTCGCTATCGAAAAATTCTTCGAAGATCTCGATAGCGCCATAGCGCCTAAGGGTTTCAGCCTGACTGCGCCACCTTACCATCTAACTGCAACCGTGTGCTAACCGCTATGTCGATTGCGATGATTGCAATGATCGTCATGCATTGGCCGTCTTACTTACTGTGCTTCCAAATCCAGGCCCACGAGGACACGTGGTGCACAGGTGCTAACTCGCTATCATCAAATTCGCATGGCTTCTCCATGGCGAGATAGCACCCACCGCTGATCTTTGTAGATCTAACGGTGTAGAACTCGCCCCTGCAACGTGCTGGTTGTATCAAGAAGCTGGTCCCATGACATGTCCGTGCCCTGACTTGGCATATGTGGCAATTCATAATTCGCGGTGGACCCTCCAATCCGTGACTGGGCCCATCCTATTTGGCACCATCTTAGTGATGCATCCTAGCAAGACTTGACCCCACCGATACATGGCAAAATGGCACCAAGTCACTATGCTAAAAAACCCGCAGCTTTGCCATGGCGAGATGGTCCCTGTCGTCGATCCTTTCCAATCCGATAGTCACAAAACTCTCCCTCCTGCGACCCTCCTATCTCGTGATTCACCAGGCCCGTTGATACGTGGCATCTCCTCGTCGGTCTGTTGGTCACTTAAATCTGACTGCACCGGCAACATGGAATGTGGCCCCGCCAAGACACGTGGCACACAGGCGCTATGTCGCCAATGTTAACTCCTGGGAAATTCTTGATAGTGAGACAGCGCCAGTCATAGATCCCTGTGAATAGGACGATCGTGAAGAATTTCCATTCCTTCTGAGACTACTGGGCCTACTGTATGTTGTGCACTGACTCATACACACATGGCACTTCCCTATTTGGTTCGACAAAACATCAGCTAGCAACCCAAGACCTAATCCACAGAGTGACCACGTGTCAGCTAGGCATCATGTTGCTATGCAAAAATCGAGACCAAATTCCCATAGTGCCATAGCACCCACTGACAGCATGCCTTGAGATTTACACGTGTCCCCACTTGATTCACTATCTTGATGTCGGGCTGACAAATTACATTGCAGAGTACCGACGGGACCTATCTGCCTGATCCTTCCTCGCCGTGGTGAACTTTCTGTTTGGGCGCTATGTCGCCATCGAAAAATGCATTGGTTTTCCGTTGGCGCCATAGCGCCTTGCCATTTTTTGAAACCTCCAGGCCGTGAAACTTGTTTGCCCACTGCCATGAAGCTTCTGACCTGCCATACTCTTCGATCTTCGATCAAACTCTAAATGACACCTAGCAATCCTTGTTTAGACCTGTCCCATGTCGAGCCACGTGGCGGATGGTCGCTATGTTGCCATGATAAAATCCATGCATCTCTGCCATAGCGAGATGATGCTTACCATTGATCCGAGCTGATCTGACGGTGGTGATCATAAACCTTGACTGTGTTAGTCATGCCGATAGAAACTTTGACCTGGCACACGTGGTTCCTTCTAATTTTTCGCCACGATACCTGATTCTGTCGGTTGTTGGAACTCGCCACCATGAATATTTCTGCTAGGTGCTATGTCGCTATGGAGATTTTTTGGCCGATATGCGATAGCAACATAGTACCAAGGGCATCAATGAACTTTTCTGACCCGCCGAATGCCGGACCCACCCTTGCAACATGTCGACAGGGCATCATCATGCTATCATAAATAATGTGCATTTCATTTATAGCGTGATGGCGCCAACCATCGGTACCGCTTAGATCTGACGGCCAGAAACTTGTGGGTCATAGCATTAAATACTAATTTGAGACTAACCGTTGCATGAGCCACGTATTCAAATTTAAATCCTTGGAGGTAAAACCAAAGGTAACAAGAACTTTGGTAGAAACTTTGGGAGCCACACTTTAAGGGGTTGAGATGGGGCAACATAAGGATCACTTGCATCTTTCCTTCTAGAATCTTGCCTTTGCTGTTGTGAAGTACTGGTTCGTTGATTTGCTACTTGCTCATGAGATGTTGCCTTTGATGTTGAGGCCTGATTAGGAGGAGGAGGGACAACATCTTCCATAGCTCTTTTTTTGCTTCTAGTGTTATGAGCAATGGAATCCTGGTTTACATTACAATGCTCCCCAATCTGATGATTCATGAAAGAGCAATCATCATGCCCTTGAATATATTAGGCCTCCTTGGAATGATCCTCCTTTGATGATTGCTTTGCTACAGGTTCTTAGACAGTTAGGGCTAAATAACATTCTGCCTTCTGGCACATGCAATAGGCATAATAATAGTTGCAAGAAGGACAAAAATCTTTTTCTTGGGCCAAGTCATTTTGAGGGACTATAGCTCTGTTCTGATTTGAGCTTGAAGCAAAAGCATGACTATTTGGCTTACCCTAATCAAAAGAGCTATTCCACTAATTAGGAGGCCTACCACCATTTGGAGCTTGATATTGCGATTTGGGAGGCTTGCCGCCTTGAGCTTGGTGCCTCTCTAAGGCCACCACCTTGTTACTCATTTTTTGTATCATAGAAAAACTATCCTCTAATCTCTTTTCTTTGTCTTTCAACTCCCTCCCCTACTCTTGCAATTTTTTATCCAGGGTCTTCTCTCTGTTATCTGTATTCAGCACTAGACCTCAGAGCATTTCTTTGAGTTCATCTATCCCATTTGAGGATGTGGGCGCTTGAGGGACTGGAGGAAGGGCTTGTGATGTAGAAGTTGTAGGAAGAGGGGCCATTACTGGTTGGTGGTTGGGAACATCAAGAAAGAAAGGCATAGGGGGCCTTGGAGCCAACTTTCCTCCTTGTATTAGGATGTTCTCAGCTTTTATGGCTATCTCGTAGGCAATAGGCAAGGTATCTACTCCCATAGTTTGGATTGTAGTGGCAATATCACTGTTAAACACTCTAAGGTAGTGCAAGAAGACATTACAAGGGGTAGGTTTCACTGTAGTAGGTATTCTATCCCATGTCTTTTGAAATCTATAGTTAAAATTATTCATACACTCATGGGGGCCTCTTTTAATAGTAGTCAACTACTCTAAAAGTGGCAGATAGTCACTTCTATCCTCAAAATGTTTGCATAATCCTACTCCTAGTCCATCCCAATCAGTTATAGAACCATGAGCTAAGCCTCTATACCACTGTAACACTTTTCCTTTTAAAGATGAGGTTAGAAGTTTTATAGCAACATCATCCTCTGTAATACCATGAATATTATAGACATTTGCTACTTCTTAGATATGCTCTAAAGGGGAGATGGAAGTTTCACTAGTAAAATCAGGTATACTTTTGAGTGCAGATACTAGTATATCATGTCTTTGGGCTAACAATGGAGGACTTCCACCATTAAAGGTGGAAAAAGCATGAACTCTTAGTTGTGCCATGTAAACAAGTGTTCTATTGATGAGTGTTGATGGCAATCTAGGCTGAGTTCAAACAATAGGAGGAGTAGAGATAGATCTTACAGGTATATTGACTATTATTACATCCCGAACTGGTGATAATGAAATTCTAGTCCTCCTTCTAGGATTTAAAAGAGAAAGGTCTTGATATTGAAATTTACCTCTAGAAGATGCCCTTGTTTTAGCTCTGGGCATGAATTTCTACAACTTTGGCCTGGAACTAGATTTGTCGAAGCGCAGAGTCACCAAGTACTTTGAAGAATCAGCCTCTTGAAGGCTTAAACACCGAAGCCAGTACTATCTCTTTAGTATTAATCTTGAAACTCTTTCTTCTTTGACACCAGTAGACTTTAAATCTTTAATGGTTGGGTCCCATCAGGTGTGCCAAAAATTGTTGGTATGACAGGTGGAGGTCTGGAACTTATTTGAATCTTAGATGTTGTCCCACCGAGCGTGCCAAAAACTATTGGTATGATCAGTGGAGGTCTGGAACTGATTTGAATCTTTGATATTGTCCCACCGGGAATGCCAAAAACTGTTGGTATGATCAGTGGAGGTCTGGAACTGATTTGAATCTTTGATATTGTCCCACTGGGCATGCCAAAAAATTTTGTCACCTAGGTTTGCACCGTTGTCCAAGGCCTATGCACGAGGACAACCTAGTGAAACATGGAAACAACCTCCAAGATGTGGGACTTGAACTACGAGGTTGAGTCTTCGGAGAAGGCCAGCTTCCTCTTACTATTAGGGTGCACCTAACTACTCTTGGAGAGGAAAAGGGAGAAGGAGAGAACGAAAGAAAATCTACCTAGTTCTAATCTAAGGAGGTGATGCACCAAAATAGAGTGTTTGGACAAATCTCTACCCATACACGCACTATTAAACCAGAATGAAACTAAGGATATACACATCCAGACTTGCTTTAATCAAATAACCACATACAGATCAAAAAAACCAAGATGAATGACACAAGGAAGAAGTTCACTTATATATCATTCATAGGCCAGCAGAGATACAGTCATGCAGATTATAGATTTCCACAAAAAAATGGCATAGGCAAAGAATTCTTGCACTTTAATACCAATGGCTGAAGGAGATAAGTGGAGAATCAGATAGTTCAGAGGCACAAGGGAATTTTTACTAGAATTGCAGAGCAATAGCAAAGGAAAATCAGAGAGAAGTTCCTCCCTTAAAAATTTACAAAATCTGCCTTTATAGTTTAGACATAACTAAGATCTTTTCCTACTAAAGTGACTTCGCAACAACCTGCCATTAAGACCTACATAAAAATCATGGGGATCTGAAGAAAATCTGATCTTCCCTGTGAAAAGGTGTTCTGAGATGATAGAAAATGGTACCATTGATGCTCTGACCAGGTAGATGGGTCGACTAAGATAGTGGAGTGTTCCTCTTCATTCTGCATTCATTCCAGGTAGGTCAGGATCGATCATGAAGATCAGATCGCACAACAAAATAGATCACCTTCATTTTTTGGTTCATGAATTAGTAGGGTTAGTGAGTCAACTTAGGCTCATAAGCCAACTGGGCCACGTAGGCCAATTTCTTCTTTTCGTTCTGCCACCTAGGAAGTCTTCTGCAGTTGACCTCCTTTTATTAAACTAACCGTACCACCCTTCAAACTGTTATCATTAACTATGATGATCACCTAACTGCTAGCTATCAACCGTCAACCTTGGCTGAGCTAGCAAGACACGTGTTAGCAAGGTGCTATGTCACCATGGTATCTACCATGTAGCTTCTAATGGAAAGATAGCACCAACTATCGATCTACCTCAAATAGGATGATCATGAAGACTTGTCGTACTGCTATGCTATTCTTCCCCTAGGCCCATCATACCTGGCACCACCTCAGCAACTACACCACACTCAAATGACACTTGGAAATACCTGATAGAACTACCTTGGTGAGACCTGGCCCCACTAATCCACGTGGCGAAAGGGCACTATGTCACCATGTAAAAGATCACGCCACTTCACCATAGCGAGATGGTGCCTCCCATCGATCTGACGATTGTGAAGACTCATCATGCTTCACACTTTTATCCTCCATTGTCAGCACACCTAGAATCACCCTTGAGGTTTACAGGATAACACGGCCCCACCTAACACATGTCACTGAGGTGCTATCGCACCATGGTAAAGACCGCACAACTTCACCATAGTGAGATAGCGCCTGTCGTTGATCTGAATTGATCTGACCACGAGCAAGACGGACCTTACCTCTCAAGGTATCAATGAATAGGAACTAGCCATGTACCAAGTGACTGATGAATCCTCACTGACATCTAATGGAGCACATCTAAGACTCATCGAACACGTGGCAGGAGGGTGCTATGTCACCATCATATTCGTCATGCAACTTTCAAAAGTGACATAGAGCCAATCATCGATCTGCGTTGATCCAAGGGTGAAGAAAGTTGTGTGAAACATTAGAAGATGGCAGGTCCAACCCTACTAACATCAAGATCCACTGAGCTGGCGATGTGTCAGAACTTCAATGCAACCACCCCTCCACATCACCCATAGTTCCACCATGTCTTTGGCCGGCTAGGCGCTATGTCACTATCGAAAAACTTGTGAGTTTTCTGATGGCGACATGGCGCCCCACCGGCATTTCTCATCTTCGAACCGTGAAACTGAGTGCCCACCATGAAACTTTTTCGACCAGCCAAAGAACCTTGGATGAACTACAAACTGGACCCACTGGACATGCATCGCCAGGGCGCTATGTCGCCATCCTATTCATCGTGCAACTTCTGAGAAGCGACATAGCGCTAACCATCAATCTCCTCAGATCTAACGATGGAGAACTTGCGGGCCACAGAAACCATGTTATAAGGCTTGATTGCTTAGGCATTAAAATAATATTAACTCTAGGAATTAGCCATTGGATGGGTTGGACATTTGAAATTTGAATCTTGGCGGGGCGTAAAAAATGATAATAGTGACCCTTAGGGATGTTTTGGTTCGGCAATCTCGAGAACATTCAAGTGCTCAATGGTATAAGACAAGCTTGGGGATAGGTTTTACCCAACCACGCAGAGCTAACAAAATAGACAATTCAATCTGACGATGAATGGTGAGGGAGATTTAACAGTTGGCCACTTTGTACTAGCCAACACTACAAGTTTCAGCATCACCTGAGATGGTGTTGCAAAATCAAAATGGAGTAAGATCTCCAAAAAGTGAGAGAGGTTATTGTAGGTCTCTGCAACATGGTCCTCTAGCACTTAGAATTGCATCCATATCTTACAGGAGCTCTAAGATATGCCCTATCAAATATCGCTACTCTATTGCATTTAGTGACCCTTAGGGATGTTTTGGTTCATTGTGCTTGAGAATGTTCAAGCACTCAACAAGATGAGACAAGCTTGGGGCTAGGGTTTGCCCAGTCACTCAAAGCTAATAGAATAGAGAGTTTGATCCCATAACAAACAATGAGGGTGATTTGGTAGTTGGCAATTGTGTGCTAGCCAACACTACGAGTTTTAGAATCACCCGAGATGGCATCACAAAATCAAAACAAATTAAGATCTCCAAAAAGTGAGAGAGATTATTGTAGATCTCTGCAACATGGTCCTATAGGATTGGAATCGCATCTATACCTCACACGAGCTTTGAGATATGCCCCATCAAAGATGATTGCCTTATGGCATTTAGTGACCCTTAGGGATGTTTTGGTTCATTGTGCCTAATAAAATTCAAATGCTCAATGGGACTAGATGAGCTTGAAGCTAGGGTTTACCCAACCATCTAGAGCTAACAGAATAGATAGTTCAATCCTACGATGAATAGTGAGGGAGATTCGGCAGTTGGCAACTTTGTATTGGCCAACACTACGAGTTTTAGGATCACCTAAGATGGCATCACAAAATCAAAATGGAGTAAGATCTCTAAAAATTTAGAGATTTTATTGTAGGTCTCCATAATACAGTCCTATAGGACCTAGAATTACATCCATACCTTGCACGAGCTTTCAGATATGCCCCGTCAAAGATTGTTGCCCTATGGAATTTAGTGACCCTTAGGGACATTTTGGTTTGGCATTCTCGAGAATGTTCAAGCACTCAATAGGATGGGATGAGCTTGGGGCTAGGGTTTACCTAGCCACTCGAAGCTAATAGAATAAATAGTTTGATCCCACGATGAACGGTGAGGGAGATTTTCTAGATGGCAACTTTGTACTGGCCAACACTACGAGTTTCAGCATCACCCAAGATGGTTTAGCAAAATCAAAATGGATTAATATCTCCAAAAATATGAGAGAATTTATTGTAGCACCCCACAACATAGTCCTGTAGCACCTTGAATTGCATCCATATCTCACATGAGCTCTGAGATATGCCCTGTCAAAGATCATTGCCCTATGGCATTTAGTGACCCTTAGGGACATTTTAGTTTGACATGCCTGAGAATGTTTGAGTGGTCAATAGGATAGGATGAGCTTGGGACTAGCATTTACCTGGCCACTCAGAGGTAATAGAATAGACAGTTTGATCCCATGACAAACAATGAGGGAGATTTGGCAGTTGGCAATTTTGTACTGGCCAACACTATGAGGTTCAACATCACCTGAGATGGCATCACAAAATAAAAATGGAGTAAGATCTCCTAAAAAAAGAGAGAATTTATTGTAGGTCTTTGTAACATGGTCCTATAAGACCTAGAATCCCATCCATACCTCGCACAAGCTCTGAGATATGCCATGTCAAAGATCACTGCCCTATGGCATTTAGTGACTCTTAGGGATGTTTCAGTTTGGCATGCCTGAGAAAATTCAAGGGCTCAATAGGATAGAATGAGATTAGAGCTAGGGTTTACCTTACCACCCAGAGCTAATAGAACATATAGTTTGATCCCATGATGAATGGTGAGGGAGATTTGGTAGTTGGAAACTTTGTACTGGCCAACACTACAAGTTTTGGCATCACCCGAGATGGTCTTGCAAAATCAAAAAGGAGTAAGATCTCTAAAAAGAGAGAGAGGTCTCTGCAACATGGTCCTATAGCACCTAGAATTGCATCCATACCTCACACGAGCTCCAAGATATGCCCCATCAAAGATTGTTGCCTTATGGCATTTAGTAACCCTTAGGGACATTTTGGTTCAGTGTGCCCAAGATTGTTTGAGCACTCAAAGGGATAGCATGAGCTTGGGGCAAGGGTTTACCCAGCCACCCAAAGGTAATGAAATAAATAGATTGATCCCATGACGAACGATGATGGAGATATGAGAAAGAGATGTATGCGTAGGCCACTTTGTGCAAGATATGAGAAAAAGTTGCTAATTAGGCCAAATTGAGTCCTTTTGAGTTTTTGGTCAAGATAGCCTAAGATTAGGTGTTTTCAATTGTTTTTTGATAGTTTGGAACCTTTTCCAAGTCCTAGAAGTGAAATCTAGTGAACTTTGCATTAGTTGCACTTTTTGTGCAAAATTGCAAAAGTTGTAAAAGTTTCTTTAAAATGAAAATCTAATTGGAAACCTTCTAACCTTTAAAAAAAAATTCCCATGCTCATATACCCAAGCATGGATAGTTCCAACTTCCCAAACTTCCATTTGCAACATTTTTTGTAAAAATTGCAAAAGTTGCTCAAGCGACTTTTTGAGCAACATTGCAACTTTGCACTTACAGGACTTGGGATGCTAGGATGCTCAAGTTGGGCATTATCCCTCAAATTTTTCATCAAAATATATTAATTATCTTAATAGAACAACAAAAATCTCATTTCCAACTTTAAATGGAGACTTCAACTTAAATGGAGATTGTTAGTTCCCAAGCATGGCCCAATCAAGTAGATGATTGGTTTACAAAGCAACTAGTAGGAATTAAGGTCGTGGAAATGAACTCAATGATCAATAAGGTTTGAAAACACTAAAATAAATTATTTCCAAATGCTTGGCACTTCACCAATTCCCAAACTCCTGCCATTCACAAATCAACATCCTACAAGAGGTCAAATCCTTCATGGTACTTGACCTAGGGCTTGATTGGAAAAATCACAAAACACATCCTCCAGTCTTGAAACCCTGGAATCTTAAAAAAGACCCTACTAACTACCATTTCCCAAATGTGCATGAAATTTCAACCAAGGAAATTGTAGTTAGAGGCCCATTTTTGCTGTGTGCACCAAAATGTTGTCTTATAAACCTAGTTTCACTAAAAATACAATAACTTGAGTTAGAAAACATGTAGAATGATGAGACTAGAAGAAAAAGAAAGATGATTCAAAGATCTATCTCAAAAATTTATCACATCTAGTCTAAAATTCCATACATTTTGTGCAGCATGAAAACAACAATAAAAATGACTCAAACATTAAATTGCTTTCTTTACAACTTCTAACAATCTGTATATTAATGTCCTCCAGACCTCACAAATGAGATATATATATGTCTTATATATATTTTAATGGTTAGAACCAATATTTTAATAGTTATAACCCTTTTCCCACTAAGTTGCAAATTTGATCAACTTTTACAATTTTCAACAATGCAACTTTGCACAAAAAGTGCAATTTTCACATTTTTCACTTGATTCCACGTATAGGACTTGGAAAAGGTTCCAAAATACCTAAAACTAGATTAAAAAAAATTAGTCCTAGGATTTCTTGACCAAAAACATTAAAAATCTTGAATTTCCCTAATCAGAAACTTTTTCTTATAAATTAAATAAAGTGCCTTAAGCATACAAAATGGCGTCTTTCTTTGACAACCATGGACTCCTCATTCAAGAGTTGTTTATTCTAGCCTAAGTAGGTAAAAAAAATCATGAAAACCAAAATATTTAAACCAAGTTCCTTGGTGCTATGCACCAATAAAATACCCCCAAACATGAATGAAAAGAGAACAATGACCATGGACACAGTGAGATTGGTGAAATGCAACAAAAAAACTCTTTGTGTTTACAAGTTTGCAATAAATGGCATCCAATAACCATACTATCACACTTAGGTCCAATTTGATGTTTTCATTTATTAAGATGAAGTTTTGTAGATAGTCATTTTCACATTTTTTCTAATGTAGATCTTACAACCTTCTTTCACCAAAAGCATCCTAAGTGTCTAGTAAAACCCAACCCACTGCAAGATGCCAATCAGGGTTAATTTCCTTTACCCAATGCTGACCACAATCTCTCCAAGTGGACTCCACTTTTCTAAGGTCTTTCCCCTTCTTTGGGGCTCTTAGAAAACTTGGGTCAATTGTAGGTTTTAGGGACACTAGCCCTCAACTAGGCCAAATAAGGCAAAATGTGAAATCCGGTTTTCAAACACCAAACTTAGGCTAGGACCAACATCACTAGGTTCATACCACAAATATTCATGCCCTTTTAGGGTTCTAATACCCCCAAAAGACCAAATTCCCAAAATCAAGCCTAGAAATCCTAGTAGGTCAATTTTCAATTTTCTATGGCTAACTTCCAAACTTTCCAAATTAGGTATCAAACAAATTTTCCTTTTAAATTCCCTTTAAAAATTTCTTGAAGAATCCAAAATATCTTGGGCTGAACCTACTCCAGCATGTCCTAACTCCCACTTGGTTCACAGACCTAATAGGCCTAATTAGGTTGGCTTTCCAAAGCAAGTGTTAGGATATGGATTCATAGAATGATCAAAACTACATGGAACTCTTCCTCCCCATACCACATCTCCATTTCAGCCTTTTCCTAGGTTAGATTAGTTGGTTTGGAAGTCTACTCACCACTTCTCCTACAAATCTAGGTTGAACACATAGGGATGTTCAGCCTAGGGCCGGCTGGTAAAAATATGAAACCTTCTCCTCCAAGCCTAAAACTCTACCATATTAAAGTACACTCCCCTAACTTGCATTCCTCTAAGTGGCATTAAACTCTGACCATGCATATTTCCCAAAACACTCAAACTCAGCCCCCAAACAAGCAACTTGAACAAAAAATGCAATAACTTGAACAAATGAAAAGATAAATCATTCAAACCAAAATCAAATGAAGCCTAGTTCATCAAGCTATCCAACCATGTCAATTAATCCCTTCTCCCAATCTGTACAGTTCTATACAACATAGAAAAATAGTGAAAATGGTAGAAAATCAGAGTTTTATTCATGCAAATGTTCACTAGTTTGTACCATCATGTTGTCCTCTCCATGTACAACATATTTAAACATGTCCTCTATGTCTTCAATGGTCATAACCATATTTCAAATGGTTATGCCAACATACAAAAATTTTTGTAACCATATTTCAAAGTTTTTAGCATTTTTGCAATTTTGCTTGACAATTTTTGCAATTTTTGACAATTTTTGACAACTAACTTCCTATACACCTAGGACTTGACCAAATGACCCTAATGACTATTAAAACCTTCTAAGGATCAAAAAGATCCTATTTGCATTTAAAAACCACCAAAATTGTTTATTTTTGACCCATTTGTACAATTTGACACTCTGGCTTATAATGGCACCTAGAGCCCAATTGACCTTACATTTTGGTCTTATTACAACATTCTTATTAATGTTCCAAATCCAAAACTAGGACCACTATCCATTTGCCTTGGTGCCCTGCACTAGTTTCCTTCAAGCAAAATGGTGTAACCATCCCCTTTCTATTCTAACTATGACTTGGGGATGGAATATTAAAATATATCATAAGTAATTATGCATACTAATGTAGGGAACAGTTAGATGATGCAGATGATCATTCAACTAGACAAGTTCTGATTGCTTGGGTGCATAAAAATGGATTAAATTTGATGTCATAGGTATAGCAGAAGGAGATCTGCCTAAAGGAGGCCATGGTTTTATGTAAAATAGTAAAATTAGTCATCATAAACATGGTGTAGGATCAATTAATAGGTCCTGAAAGTGATTTCTTAGTTAGATTTTAAGAGGCCCTAGTTTTTGGCCTTGTTTGGTGAGGATTTCATCAAAATCACATATAGAAAGTTTATGGGTTCAATCCAATTGAAAAATATTAACTTTAGGGTCATATTAAGATACTTTACCAAGTTGTATGGTTGGGGGATAATTATTCCATATAGTTCCTTTGTAAATGGAGGGGTTTTTATGCTTAAAAAGTGGCCCATAGTGTAACAACAAAGACTTGGTCCAAAATAACCATACCTTATCTTTTGATATGTTATAGATAAGAAAAATCGGTATCCTAATATTCAACCTATTTTCTTTATGTTATGAAATAATATGGAGAAAAATGCAAGAGGACAACATTTGAGGGCTAATTGGGGGCTTGTAGGCCTAGTAGGCTAGGATGATTGGTTTACCTTAGAGATAGGCTCTTGGTATTTTGAAAGCTAGTTATTTGGGGTGTATTATGGTATTCAAAACCATTATATTACTAAGAAGTCTTTGGATAGTTCATTTACCTGATTTGGGAAACTTAAGCCTTAAGGTTGCATTCGAAAACCTTTGTCAGAACACATTGTTTAGAGTATTTTCTCATAGAACTTGTAAGGGCCCATCTTGCTCTAAATCACTTTTCCTAAAAGTTTCTATAAAGAAGATATGTAATCATATCATAAAGACTTTTTTGTAAGTGTAGAAGAGATACAATATGTAATTGGGTCCTAGAGCTACCTTACAAGTTGTAAGTTCAATACATGTTCATATGTAGTCAAGTCTCAAATACTTAACTATGATTGTGTTAAGAGGGTGATATGAAATTAGGTATTGAAGACTAGATTTTAGGGATGCAATACTTAACCCAATGACATGTGAAGATGCTTAAAGAGCTTGCAATCAATTCCTATAGACTTGATTATAATACATGCCTATCAACATAGAAGGATGACTTATTGGTTGGGTCTTAAGGTTTGCCAACCACTTAGGCATGAGAAAACTTGCAATCAAGTTTGTGAGACCCAATTCCATTTTGATAATTCATGTAACTTATGACTTTTAATTGATGTCAAGGACCTTGACTACGTATGAGAACTAAGACAAACTATTCACATGTTGAGATTCAAATATCAACCTATACACTAGTAACTATGAAGATAATGCAAGGGAATTAAAAGACATACAAAAGGGCCTAAGTGATGCAAGTGGTAAGGTACTAACAAGGTAGATTGGGATAGTACAACCTACAAGAACAACCTAGCAAGGTTTGATAGCCCAAACAAGGCTCAAGACCCCACACTTGCACCTTGACAAAAAATACTACTTAATACAAGAAACCTACACCAAACATGGAACCAAGAACTTAGACTCAAGAAATGATTTTATTACATTAGAATAGGCATATCAACTGGAATTGAAGACCCTAAATTGAGAAAAGAACATAATTCCTTCATTAACCTCTTGGATTCCTAATAGCCCAAGGAATGAGACTTAGGACTACAACTTGTATGCTCAACATGAAAAGAAAAGAATAACACCAAGATTAATTCCTATTTCTAATTTACTATCAGATTCCAAAGTGGAGAGATCACATTAGCAAGCAATTTGTCAAAACCCGTGGGGACAACATTTAGACACAAGGGCTAATTAGGCCACATTTAAAAAGGAGGTACCATGTAAACATGTGCTAAAAACATGAGACCAATTGGAGATGTTGACGAATGATCCAAATATGTTTATTACCAAGTTACAAACCATAATATGGAATGTTGAGGCCTTAAAATGTTGGGACAAAAGGTTTGTGTATTGATGCATACAAGGTATATGTATCTAGGGCATCATGTTTCTTCCTTCTCCCTACATCTTATCACTTAAAACAAAAATCATCTTAAATTGCATTAAAAATACAAGGATTCCACAAAAGGCCATAGATTTCCTATGGTGGAGTCTCACATTATATCTTGATTTCAATCAAAACCCTTGAAACCCTTGAATTTTGGGTTGTTGGCACTACAATAGGAATAACTTGAGTTCTACAATGTTTGAAGACCTCAAACTAATTGCATTATAAATATTATTCAAAAATCTATCCAACCATACCAAGCATAGATCTCGAGGCATCTATACACGACAGTACCATGCAGAAAAATAGCCTAGAATGCAGAAAATAAGGTTCTTTTTATTGATTTCAATGCCAAAAATGTACAGTGTATCTTCCACCCACCTGAAATAGATATATGAAGGTCTTTGCAAACTAATCCAATGATATTTGAAAGTTTGTGACTATTGGAGGAAAGATTAGAAGGATTTTTGCTTAGTAATGCAAAAAGTTGCAAAGTTGCGTAGCAACTTTTGCATTTTTAATGCATTTTTTACATTTTAGTCCCTAAAAGGCATTTTAACCATTCAAATGAGTTTAGATTGACCCAAAACAACTAATAGACCCTAGATTATAAGTATATGCATTCAAATTACATAAATTGTGCCCTTGTGATCTTATTGACCAACGAGTTCATAATATACCCAAATTGCTAATGGGCCACACAAAAGGGTTGATGGTGAACCTAAGAGGCCCAAACACCCTTATTTCATCATTCCATGTGAGAGTGCTCCTACACCACTAAGAGACATGAGCCACAATTCAAATGGATTTTTGTGTAGATTTATGCTTAATTATTACCAAGCAAAAATCAAGAGCAACATATTGAAAGGTTATGTTAAACAAAAATAATATTGATGATGACCTTCAATCTACCTTTGAACCCTTTTTAAAAAGGTCAAATCTCAATATACTTTGTTATTAAAGATGAAACAATATGTGCATTGTTCAATTCACTTGCTTCATATGTTTTTTACTCTTTTCTATCCTCACCAATATAACTCAAACTTCTACTACATGCAAAATACTTTCTAACACTTCCAACTTGTTAAATGGGTTATCCCTTAGCAATTCCATGCTAGGGACCCTTCCTTAAGCTAGAGACTTATCCCTTAACTTGATCATTTCCCTATGGTAAGATATGCCTTTAATTTTAGACCAATTAGTGACTCTTCCAAATATATTGTGACTTCCTACACCCTAGCTATCACAGCTAGGTCTAATGACCCTTATTGATCCAAAGTACATAGCCTACTTCTACCACTTGGTTCTTAAACCTCTAAGGGTACCCAAACCCACTTCAAGATAATATCTTGGTTACCAACCTTTGCCAAATGATGACCTTTACTTATCCAAGTGGACTCCACCCTCCTAAGGTTCTTCCCTTTTCCTAGGGTTCTTGGAAAACTTGGATCAAAATATGGCTTTAGGGACACTTGCCCTTAACTAGGCCAATTAAGGGAAAATGAGTAAAAAGGTTTCAATACTTCAAACTTAGACTTGATTCATCATTTCTATGACTAAACCACTAGGATTCATGCACTTTCAAGGCCCCAACACCTTCAAAGGATCAATATCCCTAACTTAGGCCTAGAATTCCTAGTAGGTCAAAATTAAATTTTCCTTGGCAATCTTCCAAACTTTCCAAAGGACGAGGCCAACTTATCACCTTTTAAAAAACCTTTTACCTAGTTCTTGAAGACTCAATGAATTCTTAGTTATCTTTGGATTAAAATATTACAAAAATATTAAATATTTAGACTTTTAAGATAGATATCAACTTTAAACAACATATAAAATGGCACTAGCTTTTTATGTAGAATTACCCATCTCTGATGAAAACAACAAATAAGTTCTACCCAAAAAAAAAACACATGAACTATATAAACAAATTATAACATAAAATATACTATTTAGATGAAACCATGAATGATGATAATGTATCTTGATTGGCATGCACGTCATCATCAACTTTAACATAGAAATCAACATCCCATTTAGTGAGTGTTGTAGAGAAGTAGGTCTTGGTCTTTGTTGAGGGCTGATGGTAGCCTTCAACATGTTTGAGTCTAAGGAAATCATTATGCTCTACATCTTCTTCTTCAATTACATGATCCAAAATGCCACCTAGTGTAGCATTGTGCCCAATCACAAACCTTATCACTATCCCCTTCTCCTCCTCCAACTTCTTCAGCTTTGCCCTTGCCATTCTCATTTCCCATTTCCCATTTTATTCGTGGGCTTCAAACAAGACATAGTAATATTCAAATTTAAAAACTTAAAATTGTTACAACTGTTTTTATTGAGTATAGTTGTTGATCTTTTGGCATCTAAGTGCGTCGAACAGAATCACATCATTTTCTACTGCTAAAAGAAATGTTGATTCCCACCACAAAAATTTCTTTTTTGGTTGAATATTTATTTTCTTTCTCCACTCCATTCACCTTCATTCCATTCACAACTCTTGCTGCTCCTAATTTCATTTCCAGTGAAGAAATTGTTTTGTCTAATGACATGCATCACTTATGCCCCTTTATATTCTTCAAATGAATCTTAAAACCATCTATTACAATACCACTTATCCCAATAGATTTATCTAATTTAAACTTCTCATACATTTATATATATCTTATATGATAACACATCAAAATTCAATCTAGCATTATAGGATAGGTTTTATAAGTTTATGATTCAAAAATAAATTTGTTTTAGAGTTTATCTGAAATAATTATAGATAGAAAAGCAAATAAAAGATAAAATCATGTTAGTCATAATATCATTATTGGTAACAATGTTCCAAGTGCAAATAATTATTTGTTTGAGCTTCTAGCAATGATCAAGTGGCTTACTGAATGGCTTGATGAGTCCTAGAAAGTTTTCCCATTATATCCTTGCTTTCGCCAGTTTCAAGTTTCTAGTTACATGCACACAATAATGACTTTACATCACAAAGCATTCACATTCTAACAATATTCATGTTCTTTCATTACATTTTGATCTAAACAAAAAATTCTAACCTTTCTCTTATTCAAATGACTAATCTAAAAATGGGTCCTATTACAGAATCTAATATAAATTAAAATAAAATATCTAGATTTTAAACAAATCAAAACATAAAATTTGTGATTTAAACTTATCTCATCACTTACACATAATAACAATACCCACCTTATCATGTGGATAGTCTTGGGGGAGAGGTTGCAACATTGTTTTGGGTGAGGGACAGTCCACATTTGGTATGCAAATAACATACCAATGCATAAACAAGCAAGTTAGAGGAATACAATGAATTTGGAGGGAATGGTAGAAAGGGAAACTCCAACTCCTCATAGCTTCTTTTGATCTTCTAGACACCTAAATATTTTTCCAAAGACCCCAAGGCATTTAAATCTATCTAAACACCTACAAAGTCCTTATTGCATATAAAATAACTCAAATTCCTCAAATTTGACCTTTGGTTCAATTTTGTATCTTGGCTTATAATAACACCAAGGATCCAATTGACCACTCTTTCTCTCTCTCCATCTCTCCCTATTCAATCTAATGAACCAACTAGATTTTCTCTACATTTTAATGTCTCAATTATTGCCTCATGGTCTGACTCACAAACTTTCCAAAGAATCTTACTATGTGGTTTTCCACCATATTTTATCAAGTGGACAATTGATGAAACAACAAGGTTTGAATAATGAAGAACCTTCCTCTCTATTTGCCAATCCTTGAATAACCACAAATTAGGGTTCTTCATAGAATATCATCTAAGCCATGTGTCAGTTATAACGACCATACTGATATGGTACTCTTAACCTTCACCATCTATAATTAAGTGATCCAATTTTTGTTTGGCTTGGACACAACATAAATAATAATATGTCCCTTCTTCATTATATTCAGGTGCAATAAAGACATGGCCTACAGTGATAAATGTATAAAATGTGGTCATTAATTTAGAAAATACTTAAGTAAAAGTTATAAAGTTACATATTGAAATTATAAAGATATATATATATATATATGGTTGCACTAGATCAGACAAGTGGTCAAATTCAATAGATGAATCCATCTCTACCATTTCTAGTGCTTGTGGGGGATGATAGGTGTCAACTGGGTCCAAAACTTGCATATGTGATTTGTTGACCCATTCGGTCGACTCACAGTCATCCCTATTTTCCTCTACACATGATGGACAATAGCATGCCATTTTTCATGTGTGGATACTCCATGAACCTACATCAGAGCTTCTAAAAGAGTGCAACTCACTTGATCTTGTTAGTGTGCAACAATCCTCATATGGTGCAATGTTAGTATTATCTATCAACCAAAAAAAATGTGAACCATAGACTCACCTTCCTTACCTAGACACATTTTAGTGTTATACCATTGGATCATGGATTTTGCATGTCAATATTATTCCATCTTTGTACTTTAGTTCTTCACGAGCTAAGGCTCTTTTGATGCATGTGCTTGTACCATCATGATCTCCCTTTTTATGACCAACCTTTGTGAAATTTCACATATATTGAATTCTATACAACCTGTGCATCCTACCCAACCAATAGAACATCCGTGCATTCTTGAATTGAAATGCACACTGGTCTAACCAAATAATGTGTTGACGATATGGTATGCCCTTGTTAACCAAATCTCCATAAAATAGTTGAAAACAACCATGTACAAACTCCATAGAATGTGATCGATCATTGCTGATGTAAAAATGGTACTCCCTCAAAATCTTCTTGTCATCCTCTGTACTTGTAGGTGAATGCATGAATGTTATGTGAACAAATATGGAAACTTGTTGAGAAGTATAATACTTTGGTTGCACCTCATTTTTTGGTTGTAGTGTGTAGTTCTCTATGAAATCTACAACCAAAACAATTGTATCTAGTGGAAACATATCCTTGCACAACTTGAATTGCAAATCCAACCATCAAGCTCTATGTGTATGCCTTGCATACTCATAAATAATCTTTTCACGAAAAATCTTCATGAACTCATACACTGGAATCTTTTCAATTACTAAATCACATCTTTTACCCTATTTCCCATCTTTTAGAGCATATTTCACTGTCTTAAATTTTTCATAATCTATTATTTCATTTCCAATTTAATGTGTACTATCCATATGTTCACAAGTTGATAAAAGTTGCAAAGAACCACAAAATAAGCATGTACAATCCAAGCATGATGTCTTTTAAAAAATTTGGCTGTCCCCTATTTCACATAAAATATTGGATATGAATTTCCTTGAAGATCTTGGTGGCTCATTCATGTCACAATCCTGTAAAACAAACTTAGAATGCAAAAACACACATATATGCCTAAAAACATCAAAATGGTTAGAAATTTCAATATGTATCCTACAAGAACAGGTTGTGTGTGTGTGTGATTTATCTTCACATAAAAAGGTTTACCCATCTCAAAAAAATTTTGACTTATTTAAATTTGAGGATACAAACCAATAAATTTTGCAAAAAATTATGTTTGAGTTGAGTCCAAAAAATGTTTCGCATGTGGGTCCCAATTTTGGCTACCAATCCTCCTTACAACATCTCTTTGATTAGGGGAAACACGTGTTATTTTTCCAAAAATCTTCAATCAATGATTTTAAAGCTTCACTAATTTCTTTATCCTTTTGTGGTAGTCTACTACTAAATGTCCATAACTCATTTTTTGTTCGATCTTCCAATCTCTCATGCCTTAACATGGGTCTCCTTAGAGTACCTTTACCAATTTTCAATATTTTTCTTGTCTTTCTCATGATTCAAGATTTTTTCATTTGGGTACTTACTATTTTCAATGTAAGTACTCATCTTGTGATATTACTATCCTTTATGCATGATTTAGAACCCACTTTTTCATAAGCACTCATTAGATTCTTTACAATACTTTTTTTAGTTGAATCGTCCATTGTTCTTAGCCCAAGAATCTTCATGATAGGCCTAAATTTCAAATTCATCATCATTTCAACAAATAATTGGCATTGACCTATAATATTTAATTCTTCAAAGAATAATCTCCACATACAATTAACTTTTCTTTGATAAGTACACTTGTTAACATTGTTAGGCATTGATTTCAAAATGTTAGTATCAATATCAATCAAATATTTTGGTCTTCTAAAATGAATTCTAGAAGGTATTATAATATCTTCCATTCTCTCAACATTTTTAACATCAACATAAGGTTGAGTATTTTGTGTACCTTGAACTAAAAATGATGTGCCTTGGCAATAAGACGCAAAAGATGGAATATCATGTACTTGATATGTTGATGTTGTGCCTTCAACATGACATGATGGAATGTGTACATCATTGGATCTACAAATTAGTGTCTCTTCAACATGAGAGGATGATATGACTCCAATATTGGAAGACGGTGTAGCTTCACAACTTAATTATCTTTTCGAGCATAGCAGTCTCATTCGTTCTCTTTGTCTTTCTAATTCTTCCTCTTTGTTTCTTTGTATCGGTGGTTCTTGTTCCTCTTCGAAAGTCAATTCTTCATTATTGCTTTGCAATTTTCTTTCTTCATGTAGTAGTTTCATTTCATCTCTTTTAATTGCAAAATCTACCTCCCTCTCTTCTTTTGTTTGAGTTTTTGGTTTCTTCCTTGGCATGATGATGATTTCTATATGTCAAATTATTCAAACATTTAAATTACTTACAATTTATAAATTACAAATGATTCAAATAAATATAAAAATTACAATTATTTCAGTGAATGCACAATATATATCAAACAACTTGCCAAATTTCTAACCATTTCTAAATAGTAATTCAAATTATAATGAAATTTGTCTCTATATATCAACAAACCATACTTAAAAAGGACTACATTAACCTTTTTTATAGAAAGAATATTCAAAAAGCCTTCAAATAGCATATCCAATGATTGAATTTGATGTTTTCTAGCTTCAAAAACTCTTCAAATAGTGTTTTCTAACTTCCATTTGCTTGAAACCCATGTTTTCTATCAGAACAATAGAATGCACAACAACAAAAAAAGTAGAATATGGATCAGCAGGGACTCAAACTTTCTTTATGACTATTTTTTGGGGATTTCACATAGTGTGTATGCACTATAAAGCATGTACGCACTATAGTTCGTATGCACTATGTAAAACTAAATCTCTCCCTAGCCCACCATCCTACTTCCTACTCTCTCTCTCTCTCTCTCTCCCATCCCGTATACTCTCTCACTCTCTCTCCTCTCCCATCCCCTACTCTCTCTCTCTCACTCCTTCTCCTACTCCCTCTCCCACTTCCTACTCTCTCTCTCTCCCATCTCGTACTCTCTCTCACTCTCTCTCCTCTCCCATCCCCTACTCTCTCTTGCTCTCCCTCTCCTACTCCCTCTCTCATTTCCTACTCTCTCTCCTATCCCTTACTCTCTCTCTCTCTCTTGGGGTACTCTCTCTCTCCCCTCTCCCATCCCCTACTCTCTCTCTCTCACTCGCACACTCTAGTCCTCCTCTCTCCTTCTCACTCTCCCTCTCCCACTCCCTCTCCCACTGCCTACTCTCTCTCCAATCCCCTACTCACTCTCTCTCTCTCCCATCCCATTCTCTCTTTGCCACACCCTACTCTTTCACACACTCTCACACTCTCTCCCATCCCCTACTCTCTCTTACACACACTCTCATCCCCCTTTCTCTCCCTCTCCCACTCCCTCTCCCACCACCTACTCTCTCTCTCTCCCACTTGCTACTCTATCTATCACTCTCTCTCCCCTCTCCCATCCCATACTCTCTCTTTCACACACACACACACACAAACACACACACACACACACACACACACTCCCATCCCCCCTCTCTCTCTCCTCTCCCATCCCCTACTCTCTAGATCTCTCTCACACACTCCCATCCCCCCCCTCTCTCTCTCTCTCTCCCACCACCTACTATCTCTCTCTCTCACTCTCTCTCCCTCTCTACTCTCTCTCTCTCTCCCATCCCCCACTCTCACCCTCTCTCCCATCCCCTACTCTCTCTCACACTCTCTCCCGTCCCCTACTCTCACTCTCTCTCTTACACACATTCCCATCCCCCCTCTCCCTCTCCCTCTCCCATTCCCTCTCCCACCACCTACTCTCTCTGCCATCCCCTACTCTCTCTCTCGGGCTACTATCTCTCTCTCCCCTCTCCCATCCCATACTCTCTCTCTTTCACACACCCACACACTCTCATCCCCCCTCTCTCTCCTCTCCCATCCCCTACTCTCTAGATCTCTCACACACACTCCCATCCCCCTCTCTCTCTCCCTCTCCAAATACCTATTGTCTCTCTCTCACTCTCTCCCTCACTACTCTCTCTCTCTCATCCCCTACTCTCACTCTTTATCTCCCATCCCTTACTCTCTCTCTGCCACCCCTACTCTCTCTCACACACTCTACCATCCCTTACTCTCTCTATCTTACATACACTCTCATCCCCCCTCTCTCTTCTCCCTCTCCCACTCCCTCTCCCACAACCCACTCTCTCTCTTTCACACACACACACCCATCCCCCTCTCTTTCTCTCTCTCTTTTCTCCCATCCCCTACTCTCTCTCACTCACTCTCCCTCTCTCTCTCTCTCTCCATCTATCTCTCTCTCTCTCTCACACACACATACAAACTCTCACTCTCTCCCTCTCTACTCTCTCTTTGCCACCTCCTACTCTCTCTCACATTCTCACACTCTCTCCCATCCCCTACTCTCTCTCTCTCTCTCTCTTACACACATTGCCATCCCCCCTCTCTCTCTCCCTCTCCCAGTCTCTCTCCCCTCTCCCATCCCCTACTCTCTCTCTTTCACACACACACACACCCATCCCCCCTCTCTCTCCTCTCCCATCCCCCACTCTCTCTCCCCTCTCCCATCCCCTACTCTCACTCTCTCTCTCCCATATTGTACTCTCTCTCTACCACCCCCTACTCTCTCTCTCATCCCCTACTCTCTCTCTTACACACACTCACATCCCCCCTCTCTCTCTCTCCCTCTCCCACCACCTACTCTCTCTCACTCTCTCTCCCATCCCCTACTCTCTCTCCCTTCTACCATCCCCTACTCTCTCTCTTTCATAGACACACACTCCCATCCCCCCCTCTCTCTCTCTCACATCCCCTACTCTCTAGATCTCTCACACACACTCCCATCCCCCCTCTCTCTCCCTCTCCCACTCCTCCCACCACGTACTCTCTCCCCCTCTCTACTCTCTCTCCCATCCCCTACTCTCTCTACCACCCCTATTCTCTCTCACACTCTCTCTCATTTCCTCTCTCTCTCTTACACACACTCCCATTCCCCCTCTCTCTCCCTCTCCCACTGACTACTCTCTCTCTTAGGCTAATCTATCTCTCTCTTAGGCTACCCTCTCTCTCCCCTCTTCCATCCCCTACTCTCTCTCTTTCACACACACACACACATACCCACCCCCCCCCTCTCTCTCCCCTCTCCCATCCCCTACTCTCTCTCTCACACACACTCTCATCCTCTTCTCTCTCTCACTCTCCCTCTCCCACTTCATCTCCCACTGCCTACTCTCTCTCTCCCATCCCTTACTCTCAATCTATCTCTCCCATCCTGTACTCTCTCTCTCTTCAACTCCTACTCTCTCTCACTCACTTCCTCTCTCTCACATCACCTACTCTCTCCCCCCTCTCTCCCATCCCCTGCTTTCTCTCTCTGCCACCCCTACTCTCTCTGAAACTCTCACACTCTCTTTCATGCCCTACTTTCTCTCTCACACACACACCCATCCTCCTCCCTCTCTCTCCCTCTCTTGCTCCATCTCCCACAGCTTATTCTCTCTCTACCATCCCCTACTCTCAATTTCTCTCTCCCATCTCGTACTCTCTCTGCCACCCCTACTCTCTCTCATACTTCTTCTCTCTCCCATCCTGTACTATCTCTTTGCCACCCCTACTCTCTCTCACTTCCTCTCTCTCCCATCCCTTACTCTCTCTCTCTCTCACTTCCCCTCTCACCCATCCCCTACTTTCTCTCTCCCCTCTCCCATTCCCTACTCTCTCTCTCTCTCTCTCTCTCTCTCTCTCTCTCTCTCACACACACACACACACACACACACACACACACACACACACCCATCTCGACCCCTCTCCTCTCTCTCTCACTCTCACTCTACCTCTCTCCTTCCCTCTCTATGCACTATTTAGGTGTCAATAGTGTGTGCACACTAAAGCATGCACACATCATTAAGAATTAAATTTAAAAAGCTTTAAATAGCATATGCACGCTATAGGGTGCACGTGTTATTCAAAGCTTTGTATTCTACCAAGCCTAAGGTTTGGTTTTGCCTTGGGGATCCAACCCAAAGGTTTGGAGTCTGTAAACTAGTTTGAGACATGTTTTGCTACAAACATTCAAAAAATAATTGATTTTTCTTGTGTGCTCTCCTTCAAGTTTCCTCGTGGTTGAGCATCAATAAAATCAAGTTACATGACATTGTAGATCTCTGTGTTAGCTATATAGCCATATTATTTATTTTTTATTTGAACTATTTTAAGCCTTTCATCTATAATTTCTTTTTAATATATTTCCATTTTTTTGTCAAAAACAAACATATACTAATTGGGCTATAGATTTTAGCTCATTCATTGAATTTTGTAACAACTTAGTTTCTTAGAAACTAGACTGCATTCTACACACTTTGAAAAAAAGGAAGTTTTGATTTTAGATTAGTTTTCAATCATTTCTAGATGGATCACACATATATTTCATATTTTTGGGATGTGTCTAATTAAAAAATTCATTAAATAAAATACACATTATAAAATTACCCAAAAATCTAGGATAAACTACATAGTGTTAGATAACTTTTGTCTAGAGTGATTAAAGAATTTCATAAAGAAAGTTAAAATTTTAGGGGGGTCACACTTTGTATTGTGTTATATTTTTTTGAAATAAATAGTAGCACTTTCTGTGGCCTCCTTTTTTGAGGACCTAAAAGTAAACCATTTTGAAAAAAATTAGTAGTTTAGAAACTAGATTCAAAGGGCTACTACTTTTGTTTTTATCATATCTTAAAATTTTGAGCGTAACTATCTTCAAATTCATGTTGAAGTTTAGAAATTGCTTATTTAGAAAAAAGGTGTCCACTTATGACCCCCTTTTGGCACCACAACTTGGTGCACTTACCCAATATCAAATGAGTTAATTTTCAAATGTTAAATGAGTTGACATTTACCAATTGAGTTGGCATTCTATAAACCAGGATATCAAATGAGTTGACATTTTAGAAACCATTTTTTACATTGAGGTAATATGTTGTTCATGTTCTTGCTTATACCCCCTAGCTAAGAGGGAGTGTTGATGCTTGGTAGCTTCATTCAGTTAAACCTATGAGACTATAGTATAAGTATTCATATATGGGTTAGTGCAAGAAGTTGGTCTCACTTTTGACCAAAAAGTTGAAGTGTTTTTCCTATTTTTGAAATATATTGTCAAATGATGCCAAAATTTGAGCCATTTAGAGATTAAATATAAAAAAAATCAAAAATAAAAATTGTAGTGCCTAGAATCTTCTTTTTGAATATGTAATTTATTTGTATACCCATAAGATAGATTATATTTTTGGTATGGATCTTTAAAACCACTTTTTCAAAATGTTTGTTTCAAGAGCATACCATGCTCATGTACTGACACCATAATTTGACACAACTAAATGATTTTTTGTGAATCCTTTTAAATGAAGTTACATAACACACCAAATATTGATGAGAATAATTTTCTTCAATTTTTTAGTGGATTTTTTAATTAATTTTTAATTGACAATTAAGCTAATTTCTAAAACCTCTCATGTACGGACGCCATAATTTAATCAATTTTTTATTTTTTTATTTTTCTTTTTAACCTCAAAAGAATTATTGAGAATTGATGACATGTAAATTAATTTACAAAATACGAAAAATTAAAATGATATTAAAATTTTAGTAAATGTCATTATTTAATGTTGAAGAGATACTTTTGATTGATAAATAATGGAAAAATAGAAAATGAACTCATAACACTATAAAATTTACAGCTTTGAAATTAGAATAGTAAGACCTATAATGGGTTTTAATTTTGTCAAAAAATTCAATCGGGACGATCATATAAAAATTATGACAATCCCTAAAATTGTCAATTAAATGCCTTAGTCAAAAATTGGTTCATCAAAGCATAGGCTTGGTCCCACCAAGCCTATGCCATGCCTTTCCCCAAGACAAAACCCGATGTGAATTCCCACCCATGGCAAATTCTTGCCCATGTCACTAGAATCAAGCACCTAATTTGAATTTAGTCGTTAACCAAATCAAACACTCAGTTTTTAAATAATCAGCTACCCGATTATTTAAAAATTAGGTGCTTTATTTATAATGAGGTACACAATTTTGATGTACCCGTTGGGCCCCAAAAGATGCCCCACAAAGCATCTTTCAATTATTGCAATGAATGAATCACAGTTTCAAACTGCAATAGTGAATGTCTATCATAATTATTTTATTTTCTTGTCTTCTTTTACAATTTGCAAGTTGTTGATTCGAATTCAAAACTGGTGCAAACATGGGGTCACAACATCAATGAGAGAGAAGACAAAGAATTAGAGAGTTGAGCAATTTTTTAGAGGAGAAAGACATTGAGGATACCATGATGGATGAAGAGGCTGAAGAAGAGAACCCAATACAAGGAGATTCAGGTGCAAATTCTAATCAAACATTCAATATAGGTGTGTCTCCAAACCCTTGGGTTTTTTCTCGTGATGAAATTGTTGATTTTTTAGAAGCAGGTTATGATTTAAACGATTTATATTTTCTTCATTAGAATAAATTGCCAAACAATCATACACAACAAACTCGAATAGAAATGCATGCCCTGAAAGAAATACTAAGAAAAAATGAAAATAAGATTCAAATTCCAAATAACATTGAAAATGAAATGACAATTGAAAATAAAAATGGTATGAATATAGACATGCAAACACCAAGTACTGAACAAACATGTTAAAATGATATGGAAGTGTATGAACGTAATTTTCATTTTTCTAATGATGTGCTAGATATTCTTCATGGATTGGTTTCATGGAGACAAATTAGGACACATGCTAATAGATTATATAGACTTTTTTTATTATAAGAAATTTGGGTTTCAATGTCAGTTGATGTTGCAACTAATTAAAATGTCTAAAAAGTTAAAAGTAATGAAAAGATTAGGAATGTATGCAAAACCTAAGAATAAAAATGAGCCTTTAAAAAAATTTGTATCCACTATTTCTAGTGCCTTTGATGTTATCGGAAAGAGAAGTCACTCTAAAGATAAGAATGCAGCATGACAAGAAATAACAAGATCTTTAGTTAAAAATCAACAATTGACAAAAGATTGATTAGTAACATAAGTGGATATCTTAACGTGAATCATAAAACTTTAGAAAGAGATGTAAAGAGAATGGTTAACTTTGAATGTGATCCAAAAAATATTTTGTGGACTTCTAGTGGTATACTCCTGAGATGTGATATGAAACTTACTAGTGAAGTCAAAAGATTGGTTGAAAAATCTTGGCACGATAATACAAGAGTATCACCTAATTTAAGAGATGTTCTTAAATTGAGAGTTGGCTCAAAAATACATGATCCACATCCTAAAAACCTTTTGGATATTACTCAAACTAAATTGTTCAAAATAATTGTAGATGGTAAGGTGTTAACTATTACCATTAGTCAAAAATCTTTTGAAAAGTGTAAACCATGGTATGTAAGGATTAACAAGGAAAGAATCACATGTTGTTGTAAAAATAATGTTCAATTTTGTTACCATTATGATGTATTTCGATCTATACATGGTACTATACATAGTAAAGAAATGTTGCAAGAATGTGGTATAAAAATACCACCTCAAACTCTAAAGGATTTCATATCAAGTTTGTTTTCTAAGCCACCTAATGATCAATACTTTCTTTTCAATGCATGTCTTTCTGGTACATGTGATATGTGTGGAAATCTTTCTTTGTTAGATGAATGTTTTGATGAAAATGTTTTGACCACTTTTGGACAAAAATTAGTTGCTGTAAAAAGATTCAAAACTAATGAATATTTATTGAAGGATGGGAAGATTGGAAGAAGGTGTGATCTTGATATAGATAAAGTTAGTTGTCATACATTTATGGATGAGTTTAAGAGTGTGATCATACCAAAATATTTTAAACACTCTCAATGTGCTAGATGGCTTGATTGACACATTCACATATGTAAGAATATATTTCCAATTGGTATTATACTTTTAGTTGTTGACTTTATAGAGAACTACTCACTTGCACTGCAAGACGGGGTACAACCACAATATTACAATTTAGTGCAAGTAACAATTTATGTTCATATAGTTTATAGGCATGCACCTAATAGTACAGAGGAGGATAGAAAGATATTAAGAGAGTACCATCTCTATATGAGTAATAATAAAATTTATTCATCTGAGTTTTTATAATATTGTTTCAAGGTCTTTTATGATAATTTAAAAGAGAGACAAATTCAAATGACACAATATTGGATATGGTCAGATAATTGTATAGGCCAATTCAAGAATGCTAGAATGTACACATAGGAAAACTAATATCCAACATGTGGAGATTTTTTGAGGCTGGACATGGTAAAGGAGAACATGATGGTGTCGTTGCATGTGTGAAGAGAGCCCTTAGTAGAGAGCAATTAAAATTTGAAGAAAAAGCCAAATTCAAAAATGCATGTGATATTGTGGAATGGTGTAACAAAAATTTATACACAAGATCAAGTCAAAACTCTACAATCAAATTTTTCTTCTGCCTAGTTAAAGAGAAGAATATCCTTTCAAGATATGACTATTATAAGAGCTATTGTACCCTACCACCATCTCTTGATTAGATTAGGGCTCAATATAGTTTAGCATTTTTTTATCCCTAATTTTTAATTATGATTTGAGTGAGGATTCATTATAGTGTAATTTTATTTAGGGAAATCAATTTGGTTAAGATTAGTCAATGTTCATATTTTTTCACTAATAGATACATGGTTCTATTTGGATTCAACAAATAGTTTGAATACTATCATAATAGTTATTATAAAATTTGATTTTTTATTACACTTTACTTTGATTTATAATAAGGGTTACAATTTAGTGCTAAATTTTAATTTACCTTATGAGTAGTATAAGGTTTTATTCAATTTTAAGATTAATATTGGTTAATGATGGTAATCTAGTTTAATGTAATACTTTAATTTAATTTAGTTTAGTTAGGATTTTTTTTCAATATAATTTAGTTTATGGTTATAATTAAATGTTTCGGAAAAGTTTTTTTTTAAATTTAAAAGGTTTTGAATTTTTTAAAAAACAATATGTTAAGATACTAACATTATATTTATATTATATATTATAAACTACTTTTCAATGATAAATAATTTTATATTAAAAAATTAATGAAAATTTATAAATTAAAAATATTTTTTTAATTGAATATTAGAATATATATATATAATAAAAAACATTAAAATTTAAAATCAATAATCCCATATATTGTGATCACCATCAAATAAATTGATTCTTTTAAAATATTTAATTATTATGCTTAATATATTCTATCTAATTAAACTATTAAACTATGACTAACAAAAACCACTACATAGTAATTATGTTTTTCTTACAGTTTACTAAAATTTGTATTACTTGAATATTTTATATTCCAAGCATAACGAGAAACTCTTATAATCAGGGTAAACTTTAAGAAAGTTGCCTCCAAAAAAGACATAAAATATTGGTGAACCTTTCATTATTTTGAAAAAAAAAATTATTTCTATTAGTGAATCTCTCAATGTTTTATTCCATATATGATAAATATTAGCAATTATTTTCAAATCATAACATTTTATATAAAATATTGACGAATCTCAATAATAATAGGAAGTTCAGTAATCACCATGGAATATTACAAATCAAATTTGAACATTTTTTTACCTCGTGTAATATTATGAAGATCGTTACATATACTTTAAATCAATAGAGAAAACTAAATATTGGTGATATATTCTTAAAGAAACTAATAATTATGATAATTATTGATTATTTCAATTTAATTTCTACAACAATATATAGTATTTAGGTGACTCAAATATAATCATATATTGAATATTGTGGCAAATAGTTGAGTTTAGATTTTTCAATAAAATAAATTATTGAGTGATTTTAAATATTCTAAAACTAAATTTTATAAAACTATGGCAATTTAGGTTGTGTCAAATCTTAAATTATTAGCCAAACTACTAGCCAAAATTTTCTAAAAATAGTCAATTTGCGAACATTAGCCACTAAAATATACCTTGCTTATAATAATACATTGCAATGTTAAGAGTCCTTCAAATTTTAAGATGTGGATTAAATATAGCGCTGGGAAAAACAAAATTTTCTATGAATGATAAATCATCAAAGAATCAAAGATATGCAAATTTTAGGGTTACCACCTAGCTCTTGCCAAACATCATTTTAAGACAACAAAAAAAGAAGTGTCATATATTTAAATATTTAAAATATTGGATAATTTTTTTAATCTATCTAAATTGAAAATTATATTTTTAATATAAAAGTATATCAAAAATATTCAAATATTAATCAAATATTCAAATATTAATAAAATATTTTAAATTTATAAAATATTTTAAATTTATAAATATTATAAAAATTATTAAATATTATTAATTATTTAAAAAATATAAGACTTCAATAAAATTAAAATTAATAAAATGTCTCCAAAAAAAGAAATGAATTTAGATTCACTAAATAAATTTGTAATATTTTATTTTTAAATAGCTAAAAAAACATTTCTGACAATAATTAGATTGCTAGTGATCGTCTCCTCAAACAAATAATAGGTCATAAGAGAAACCTAAATAATAGGATTTTTTTTTTTACTAGAGCCTATGAGAAATAGAAAGAAAGAAATAGTTCCCAACTACAAACCTCTTCTTGTTGTTCCACTTAGTTCCATGTCAATGATATTTAATTAAGATTCATGATATATTAAATTATTTCTAATATTTTATTTGTATATTTAGAATTTGTTCACAAAGAATAAAAATAAATTCTTCTTGTTCTAGCTAGATTCACAAATAGAAAATATTATACTAGTAGAACATATATGAGAAACTTTATTTTAAAAAATCTTAAATAAAGAATCTCTTCTTATTCCAACTAGGCTTACAAAGAGAAAATGCTAGTAGTAGACCATTGGAGAAATCAAAGAGTCTAAAAAAAATTTAAATAAAGTATTTCATCAGGTTCCAATTAGTCTCACATCATTGAATATTGAACACTATATTTTATATTTCATTTGTATGGTAAAAATTTGAACTAGTTGCATGTTTGAGCATACAAATAGACCATAAAAGAAACCTTAACAAAAAGTTAGTTCCAAAATAAGAATCTCTTCTTGTTCAACCTCACATCATTGAATAGTAAACCCTAAAATTTATATTTCAATTTAACTTGTACTATTTCATTTACATAGAAAGAATCTCTTTTTGCTCCAAATAGTCTTACAAATAGAAAGATTATAGTAGTAGACTTCACGAGAAATCAACGTAAATAATTAATTTCTAAATAAGAATTTCTCCTTGATTCAAATAGTTCACATCATTTCACATTTAATTAAGGTCTACATTTCACATTTAACTAGGATTCACATTTCAAATTATTTATAGTAATCATTTAAATAATATGATTTTTTTCTCCATACAACTATTCTGATATCATTTACTATTACACCCAATGCTTTCATCAAGAACATGTACAAGGGTACAACCTATAATTATATGAAGTTGTTGATACAATATATATGATACGAGACATCTCTGTATTTATTTATTGATTCATGTAAGTATCTATCATTAGAATTTATATAAATTAAATAGAAATAGTCATTGTAATAGAAGATTATGAAAGGCTACACTAGCCAAAACAAGAGCTACATGTAGTAGGAGTCCCACCATTTGTTAAAAAATATAAGAGTTGTGTCATTGCAGTTATAAATCACCCCAAGTAAGAATGTTATTTCAATTTAGCTTTGCACATTTGTTTACATTTTCTATGGCTAAAAAATATCATTGATATGGTTCTATTAAATAGATATACCAAATGTGAGAGAACTGTGAACTATTTTCAAAATGCCCACTAGAACATCTCCTAGCCCATTACCAAGATGTTTGTTATATATTATAGAAGATTTTCATGAATTCATTCTCCTCTTGCACAAAACAATTCTAACAATCTCATGTCTTCAAAAGTGTGAATCTAAACTAAGTATTTTCAAAATGCTCACTAGAACATCTCCTAGCCCATTACCAAGATAGTTGTTTGTTATCTATTATAGAAGATTGTCATGAATTCATTCTCCTCTTGCAGAAAAAAATTCTAACAATCTCATGTCTTTAAAAGTGTAAATCTAAACTAACTTACTAACCTACAAAGATCGAAGTAAATAAATCCTATTTCCTTGAAAGGGATAGAAAACATGTATTGTATCTTGCAAATAAATGCATGTCCATCTTCTCCAAGAAGTTGCATTCACAAAGTTGGGAAGAAATAATATACCATGAATGATCTACTTGAGTACCTTGGAGACACATTATCAAGTGAATGAGCAATATTCATCTTTAAGCATAAAGTACTGTCCCTGAACTAAGCAGTAGGTTATCATATAGCAATATCTTTTTATCAAAATCCAATAATTGCATTATATGCACAAAATGACAAGAAGTCTTGACTGTATAAAATAGCACTAAAAGTTATCTATTCAATGGAATCCTTCAAGAGATTTGAATTATTAAAGCACTTTCAAATTGCATTGTGACATTAGAGGAAATAGATCGGTGATCAAAAGGACAAATTTCTAGAAGTGATGAACAAAAGTAATAAAGACCATTGTTAAATGTTGTATTTTTAGCCACCTGCATCACATGCATATATAAGGTAGATTTATTTCACTAATTATGAACTACTTCAAAAGATGCTACATCTATTTGTATATCAAAAGTCTTAGTCAAATATAGAGATTTTGAATGCTCTAATAGACATGCATGCAAAATGACTTGAAAATTAGAAATCAAGAAGAATATTTTTCATTCGTGTATTTACTTAAAACTATACAGGTACATATATAGTTGTGTGCCAAATACATAAACCTACAGGAAAGGAAATAGCTATAGGAAAAAGAGGAAAGAATCAATTTAGGAAAGAATAGTTTAGGAAAGAATTAGTTCAATATTAGAAACAATCCAATATTGCAACACTCCCCCTCAAGTTGGTGCATAGATATCCCACATGCCCAACCTACCCAAAAACTTTGAGAACACTCCACTTGAAAATGCTTTGGTAAGAATATTAGCCAGGTAATCTTCTGATCGAATCTTAGACAGCTCCACAATTTTCTCATCCAACTTCTCCTTAATAAATAATCTATCTACCTCCACATGCTTTGTACAATCATGTTGAACCAAATTATGAGCAATATCACATGCTAGTTTATTGTCAAAATATATTTGAATTCGCCACCTAGGCAAACAGCCCAAATCTCTTAGGAGAATTCTTAGACACAATGCTTTGCATACTCCAAGTGCCATACCTCTAAATTTTTCTTCCACACTTGATCATGAAAAATCATTTTATTTTATTTCTTCTCCATGTAATGAGATTACCTCCTACAAAGGTGAAATAACCTGAAGTAGAACGCTTGTCATCTATTGCTCCAACCTAGTCAACATCAGTATATGCATCTACACTTTGATAATCCTCATTTCTAGTAAATAAAATTCCTTTTCTAGGAGTAGATTTTAGATACCTCAAAATGTGCATAACTGCATTCATATGTTTCTCTCTAGGATTATGCATAAATTGGCTAATAATACTTGATGGGTAAGGAAGGCCTGGCCTTGTGTGTGCTAAGTACATCAATCTTCCTACAAGTCTCTGGAATCAGCCTTTATCAACTAGTACCTTATTAGACTCAATACATAACTTCAATCCTTCTTCCATGGGTGTGTCAGTGGGTTGACATGCTAACATACCGATTTCTTCTAAAAAGTCTAAGGCATGCTTTCTTTGAGATAGAAAGCTCCCTTTATCAGATAAAGACACTTCAATCCTAGGGAAATATTTGAAGGGACCGAGGTCTTTCATTTTGTATTCTCTGAACAAGTAATCCTATAGAGCCCTCCTTTCTTTAGGATCATTTCCTGTAACTATCATGTCATCCACATACATAATATGTGTAGTGATCTTACCCTACTAATTCGTTATGAATAAAGTATGGTCTGAATTTCTCTAACGATAACCAAAGGCTTTCATTGACTTTATGAATCTTCTGAACCATGACCTCGGAGATTGTTTCAACCCATATAGTGACTTATTTAATCTGCACACCTTCAAACTATGTATTTATGGTATCATGTAGCTAGGTGGGAGTTCCATGTATACTTCTTCAAACAACTCTCCATGTGGAAAGGTGTTCTTCACATCAAACTATTGTAATGGCTAACCCAAGTTTGCAGCTAGAGACAACAAGACTTGTACTGTATTAATTTTAGCTATAGGTACAAGTGTCTCTATATAATTGATCCCATAGGTTTGGGTGTACCATTTTGCTACCAGTCTTGCCTTAAAGAATTCAATTGTACCATCTACTTCGTACTTAATAGTATAAACCCGCTAACATCCAACTAGTTTCATTCCTTGTAGATGGTCAACAAGTTCCCAAGTATTATTTTCCTATAATTATTTCATCTCCTCATTCATAGTGGCTTTCCACCTTGGATCAGTTAAGGCTTCCTACACATTGTTAGGAATAGATACAATAGATAATTGGTTTACAAATGACTGATTTGATTCTGAAAAATAAGGGTTAGACACATAATGACTCATAGGATATTTAACTTTACTAGAAAATTTGGGTTCATATGTGAATTTAGGAATACCTCTAGTGAGATGCTAAGGTAGCTATTTTCTAGATGGTTTGGGAACATCCTTGGTAAGTGATTGATATGGTGTGAGGGCCTTGGATGGAGGTGGACCCATAGCTTTAGTTTCTGGGTGTTTATCACTACTTTGATCCAAAGTTTCACCTTCTTCTTGATTAATAGTTTTAGAGAGTTCCCCTTCTTCAGAGATGTCCAAGCTACCCACATCTTCAGGGATGTGAACATCCACATCTTCAAAGGTGTTATCCACATCTTCAAATATTTCCAAGGTACCTATATCTTAAGAGATGTGAACATCCACATCTTTAGAGACGTGATCATCATAGTCCAGAGTCTGAATTTCCTTCGAGTGCTCCCCTGAAGTTTAGGCTCAAAGGAAAAATATATCAAGTCTTTGTGAAAAACTACATCCAATGTAATAAATAGTCATTGGGTTGGTTGATGATAGCATTAGTAGCCCTTTTGATAAACAACATATCCTAGAAAGACAAATCGTAGCACTCAAGGAGATAACTTGTTGTGTTGATGCTTATGGATGTGTACAAAAGCTACACAACCAAAGACATGAGGAGGTAAATTTGGGATAGCTAGAGCAACAACCACCTTAGTGAGAGCCTAGGATGGTGTTTGGAAATCAATAGTGCTAGAGGGTACCTAGTTGATCAAATATGCTACAGAAGTAAGTGCTTCGCCCCAATAGGATAATGGCATATGGGCTTCTATCAGAGAAGCATGCACAACCTCCAACAATTGATAATTTTTTCTCTCGAATACCCCATTCTGCTAAGGTGTATTGGAACAAGTAGTTTGATGAATAGTTTTGTGTGCTTCCAGATACTACTGAAGTTTAGAACTCAAATATTCACCTCCATTGTCACTATGAAGAACTTGAACTTGTGTATTGTACTGAGTACGAATCATGTTATAAAATTTTTGAAATAACAAGTTAATATCACTTTTAGACTTCATTAAGCATACCCAAGTCATCCCAGTACAATCATCAATAAAAGTAACAAACCAATGTGATCCACACAAGGTTAATGGAATTGGACTTTTATTCAAAGTTAATGGAAAAGAAGCATGATGGCTTTTTGCAAGTTCACAAACTCCACACCGGAAGCTAGAAACATGAAATTTTCCAAATAAACTAGGAAATAATTTCTTTAGATAACCAAAGGAAGCATCTCCTAGACGTCGATGCCATAAGCAAATTTTAGATTTTTGCTTGTCCCCCTCATAGCCATCCATCACTAGAGCTTGACGCAACTTGTTTGAACTCTTTGACACCAAGTCCAAGTAATATAGCTTCCCTCACCTAACACCACAACTAATCATTTTCCTCAATTGGATGTCCTTAAAAACATAGAAATCAAGCCAAAAAATTACAACACAAAGTAAAGTAGTGGTGATTTGGGAAACTGAAAACAAATAGTAATCTAAAGATAGAACCACTAAAATAGAATCTAGATACAAAGTATCAGTGAGAGGTAAGGATCCTTCACCAATAATTGGGGCCAAAGAGCCATTCACAGTGGAAAATTTTTTTTGTGAGGATGGTTTAAGGGATGAGACATATCTAGAATCAAATGTCCTATGATTTGTAGCACCATAATCAATTATTAATGCACTATTACAAACAAGTGTAGACATATTTAAAGACTTATCACCATTACCTACTACTGTTGCTAATGTTGAGATTTGTCTAGCAACATTATCCTTTGTCTTTGTTTCAAGAAATGATGCACTAGAGGTCTTCTTGGAATTCTTCTTCCGTGAATGCGGCTGCAATCCCACCATTCTAGATACCCAACAAGTTCAAAATAGTGACTTTTGGTATGACTAGTTTGATTGCAATGGGTGCATTTGTAGGTGGATTTATCAGCACCATTAGTGATCTAAGGTAAGTTTTGAGGAGGCCCATTCTAATTAGATCGGTTTCAAGTCACCATGGCTAAAGTTTTAATCTTTTCTAGTTCTCCAATCATTGTTGTGCATCGAACAAATTCACAATGGACCAATGCATAACATGCTTCTAATTTGAGAATAGGATCCTTTCTCAAAATTTTACCAAAAACTTGTTCGAAGTCACCATCTAATCCAGCAAGAAAAATATACACCCTTTGTTACTGAACTAATTTTTGGTAAGATTCTACATCATTCTCACTTTCCATGATCACTTTATCACGATGATCCAACTCACCAAAAATCTCGGTTAATTCTCCATAATACACAAAGAGTGTTCTACCATTATGTTTGGCTCAGAAAGCCCTCTAATTCAAGACAAACACCTCAATTCATCTGCAACATCATAAAAAGCCTTAGAAAGAGCTTTCCAAATATCTCAAGCAGTGGGTAAGCGAATGTATCACTTCATAATTTCTTGAGACATGGATATCAATAGCCATCTTTTAACCTTTTGATTGTCTGCATACCACTTCTCATATTCATCATCCTTCTCGATAGGTGGCTATGAGTTTGTAATCCTTGCCTTGAACGATGAACCTTTGGATTGAATAATAATGGGAGTAAATTTGCTCTCAAATACTTTTGAATATAAATCAGCCATTGTTCAATAAAGGGATACAAATGATTCAAGCTTCAAAGCTCTTATACCAAATTGAAATTCAAAAATCAACAAGAATATTTTTCATTCATGTATTTACATAAAATTGTATAGGTACATATATAGTTGTGTGCCAAATACATAAAGCTATAGGAAAGGAAACAACTACATGAAAAAAAGGAAAGAATCAATTTATGAAAGGATCAGTTCAAAGAATCAATTCAATATTAGAAACTATCCAATATTGCAACAAAATGTAGGATTGCAAGCATGGAACACTAACTATTTCATAAAATGTTCCAAAGAAATGGGAGATTGTGGATAGAAAGGATTGTAAGTATCGAGGTTGAAGCCAATTCCTTATTGATACAAAGAGAGAACATGGAGAGCCATAACCACTACTTTGAACTATTCAACCATGTCCCTTGTTGATCATAGGTTACTTTAGAAAATATGTTTGCACAAAAGAAGTGTGGTGGTTGCTTGACAAAAGCCTTCAAAGGAACATCCATTAAAAATTATGTTCCAAGTTGTCAGAAATGAGAAGCACAAAAAAAGGAATTTAAATTATTTGTTAGAATGGCTCATTTAGATGCCATCTCATTATATCATGATGATGTGGAAGTTTTATGAATATAGATTATCAGCAAAGCTAAGGATCTTTAAAGAAAACATAATTGGTGAGGTACAAAATATGAACACATAATCAGTGTCAAGTTTGACCATATACCTACAAATTGTGTTGGGTCTATGTTTATATGTCTTAGAAACTTTCAAAGTAGATGAAAAGTGGAATCGTTAAGGATGCACATCAACTATTTGATAGAATACCCAAGTATATAGAATGTGGTTGAAGTGTGTGTATGTCATTGAATATTAGGAAATATTTTGAAGAATATAAGAAAATGTAGTTGACGGTGATAAAAAGGAGCCAATTCAGTAGAAAATCTAAATAAAATATTCACTCCAACAAATGATAGTATAGATAGCTAGCACAAGATTAGAAAATACCCAGATTAAAAATGGTCTACAATATATAGTTGGGTAGATTATGAACATCAAGGATGACCAACTAGTTCACATATGACATAAGTAGAAATAAAATGTTGGCCTAAAACATAGTAAATTACATATATATCATATTCAACATTAACATTAAGATGAAAAGACCATGGTTATTAGCATAGAAAGGACTATCTTTATATAGATAGATGTCGACATATACCATAGAGTTAGGATGTTTGAGGATTATGGAATAGAGTATTTTATCTATCCAACTATTATTAATTCAAATTCCAACTAGGAGAAACTCCTACTTCTTATGGATTTTTCATCTATGAAATCTTGTATTAATCTTAGTACACATTTGAAATGGTTGATGAATAAACCAATGAATTTGTAAAGCACAATGCAAGAACAAAGCCTCTTTCAACATGCCATAAAAGTAATTATAGACAATTAACTACCAAAGAACTTATAAAACCACATATTCAATCATGTAATATAAAAATTTGTAGAAGCCATCTTAACAACTATACCTTGTATTAGTAATGGAAGAAACGCTTTATTTTTTAGTGAATCCTAGGCTACTCGTGTCGCATTCCAAGAGATGACTGTTAACCAAGACTTACAGAATTGGCTCTAATATGTTATAGGTATCAAAGTAGAAAAATACCTTTCTTGGAGGAATGCAAAGGTTCTTTGGATTGACCTAAAAAACCTATAGTTGAGATAAAGGGAGGTAAAGGGAGTTAAGGAGAATTGTTGGCATTAGAAGGGAGGAAGTTGTAACGCCCTGCTTGGGAACCCAAGAGAAGTAAACCTAACATGTTACAATATTTACTGAACTATTTTTTTTTTAAAGCTTAAACAACATCAAGATAACATTAATGTGGAAGCAATAAGAACATACACATCAAATACACATTTGCAATTACAAATATAGTTTTAATCCCTCAAGGGCTCCTTTACATTGAGTCACATTTAATAATTTTAAATTAATTAGTTTAAGTTCCAAGTACAATTTCTCAAGATCATAAAGAAATAATAGATACATAATTGCATAAGAAAATGCATAAGTATAAACAATACAATGCAAGTACATCCAATTAATAACATCCACTGCACATGTCACAGGGTATGTGAGAATAGATTCAATACATCAGAATACATGATAACATATATACATCATCTGAAAAGAAGTCTCTGAGATAAGAAATAATAATGATAAAGGTGCATCTTCTGCAACGAACATCCAACAATATAGCATCCTTAAGGGTTTTAGGTTGGAAAACCTTAACACCCCAATGATGTTAGCATTAAGTCCTCTAATGAAATGTTGGACCATCCATGGTGAACTATCACTAACTCTTGCATAAGACATAAGCTCAAAGAACTTATTCTCATACTCCACCACTGTCTTGTTACCCTGTCTCAAGTCATGAAACCCATCTACCCTTTGTAGTTGCCACTGTTTGGATAGAAATCGCTCATGGAAGTGTTCAAGGAACAACTCCCATGTGACAGTTTGCATATTTATCCCAAGTTTCTTCTCCTCCATATTCCACCAAATCGCTGCAAAGTGCTCTAAATGGGTGATGGCAAATCTTGCTTTGACATTGGAGTCTAAGTCTTGCATGGAAAAACATCTATCTAGATCAATCAACCAATTCTTAGCATCATATCCAGTACCTTCTCCATTAAAAGGTTTTATCTTAACCCATAATAGGTCCTTCATCTGGATGGACTAGCTTGACCACCTTATGCTCTCTAGGTTCCTCCCTCTAGGACTCATGGACCTATCTCTATCTCCATGCTTTGAATTATGAGCTCTATCCTGCAAAGGTAGGCATGCTAGGATCTCCTTGACCAAGTCTCTAGTAACCGGTCCTTCTGTCTCAGCATCTTGCTTAACACTAGCATCCTCTCTAGCCTCTTCCTGAATAGGGTCCCCTGAATGGACCAAGGAAGAAATACAGTGACTAACTCTCCCACGACTTCTACCACATCCTAAGCTATGACCCCAATGGATCTAGAACCAGAATTCATCTCTCCTACAACACCCAAACACAACAACGACATCTAAGAATCCAACATAACCATAGGGTAATAACTTACCGACATAAAGCAATAATCCAAAAAGTTTAATAAGTTTTCCAGTTCCATGTTCAGAATTTGTATCATTTCAGAGTTTGTTGTTCAATAGTTTGGTTTCAAGTTTGATGTCAATATAAGTTTGTCATTTAAATAAGTTGAAAGTTTACTAATTGCTCAAGTGATGGCGCACATAATGCCCAGAGTTCCCAATGTTGAAACCCAGGCTCTGATACCATATGTAACACCCCACTTGGGAACCCAAGAGAAATAAACCTAACATGTTACAATGTTTACTAAACTATTTTTAAAAAAAAAGTTTAAACAAAATCAAGATAACATTAATGCAGAAGCAATAAGAACATACACATCAAATACACATTTGCAATTACAAATATAGTTTCAATCCCTCAAGGGCTCCTTTACGTTGAGTCACATTTAATAATTTTAAATTAATTAGTTTAAGTTCCAAGTACAATTTCTCAAGATCATAAAGAAATAACAGATACATAATCGCATAAGCAAATGCATAAGTATAAACAATACAATGAAAGTACATCCAATTAATAACATCCACTGCACATGTCGCAGGGTATGTGAGAATAGATTCAATACATCAGAATACATGATAACATATATACATCATCTGAAAAGAAGTCTCTGAGATAAGAAATAAGAATGATAAAGGTACATTTTCTGCAACCAACATCCAATAGCTAGCAATGTGAAGGGGGACCCAAATGGTAAGAAGACACTACCTCCCAACCACGTGGTTACCTAGTCAGGCTTCCACTCCCACCGTGCAGGGAAGATAATAACAATCCACCTACGGCTATCAAACATAAAACATTCCTAGGAAAGGTACCCCTAATAGCCAAAACTACCTCAAAGGTAACACATACTACTCAAGAAGATAAAATAATCCAAAAGTAAGAACACTCAATCCAATACCGACAACACATAACCAAAAATCATACACGAACCAAGTATAAACCAAATACTAAGATCATAAGATAAAGTCAACGAAAGATATCCTCCTCAAGTTAAAACCCACATATCAAGAGTACATCATCCATGAAACACCTATCATCCTCAATGAAAGTAATAACCACAATAAACACATCCAACAATAAATACACCACCAGAGGTACACATAATCTACCGAGGAGACTCAGGCTACATACTAGGGAGTGTCATCACATGGCTGCTTGAGTTACCCTGGACCAATCTCTTAATAGACCCCGGACCCTCAAGCATTGAGTTACCCTGGACTGGTTACTCTGAACCCCGGACCCTCAACATCACACATGTGGAAACCAAAAAGCCCTCTCAAGAAAACGAAGCACTCATCCCATTCCCATCCTTAGTCTATACAAGAACTCAAGGCATGGTTGGGTCAAATATCTCTAACTTATCTTTTTTAGTGTGTTTTCCCCCCAAAAGTTTTACTTACTAGATTATCACTTATTACATAACCTGCATTAGGTTACCCTGGCACTGACCACTTTGGGTCCTGGACCCCTATGCAAGCCACTCCCAAGTCATGTACCTAGACAACCTCTCCTAAGCACATAAAAATACAGTTGTGTCCCATACCACAACACCCAGAAAGATCAAACTATGTTCCTCAATAGGCAACTTGATAATAAGATGGTTCTCCCATCCAAGTACACATAAATGCTCCATAAAGTAAAACTCATAAATATAATCTCAATTTGAATCACAAGACATATCATGACATCCAACCACATAAATGGTATAAAAGAATTTCCATAAAACCTCTGGTGATGTCCTAGACTGGTCGAGATCTAAACAACCCCAAAATCCAAAAGCATAAACAATACAAGAAAATAGTACAGTTTCATAGTTTGCATTTGATATGAAAATACACAATAGAGTCAACGGTAAAGTTTCAGTTTACATTTTGATGTACGTTTTAAGTATAGAAGATTCTCAGTATCGCCCTTATAACTTAACCAAATCATTTATTTGATTTAAGTATGGAATTACCCCTAATCGATTTAAATCAATTTCCAGTAACAATTTAGCATAACTATTTACTAAAATTATATTAGCAATACCTATTGATCTTTGAGTAAAATAATTGTAATTTTATAAAAAAAAAATCAATGTCAGTAATTAATAATAAAATCAATTCACATCTTCTTAAATAATTTATTTAACAATCTCGAATAAAATAGCAATTATATTACTATCGTTAATTAATTATTAAATTATTAAATGTTAATAATATTTATCAATAAAATTATTAACAAATAATAATTTAAATTTAACATAATCTAAACTTAACAATTTAAATTTAATATAATTTAAATTTAATAATTTATAATTTTTTTTGATATGATTTTAACGATTTAAAAATCCTTTAATAAATTAAAATTAATATAATATAAATTTAATAATTTAAAATTTTAATTTAATTGAGCATTCAATCAACCTTAAAAAGGTTGTCGTAGGCTTTTAAAAGCCAAACCGTGCGGCAGTTATAATAATGCCACCCCAAACTCATCACAATACACTGTGATTCCTGCAGATGCATGGGGAATGCCACTAGGGTTAGGTAAGTGGAAAAAGGTCAGTGTTAGTTTATTATTAGTTTTTCTAATTTTAATTTTAATTTTTTATTTTTTTTTGTTTTATTAAAAACTTTATAGAATGTCCTTGTCAAGTAATATATATATTAAAATTTTCTCTCTTTTTTTTAATATAAATTTTATGAATTATAAAATTAATAATTCATTTACTTTTACAAAAAAAAAACTTCTTCAATATATTTTAAATATATTATTATTATTATTTTAAATTTGAATAGGTTAAAGTTTACTAAAGTTCAACATCATTTTTAAAGAAAAATATGTAAATACATTTAAATTTAAATTTTATTATAATTTAATAAAATTAATTCAAACATATTAACATATAAATATATATATTTTTAAAAAGTATATATATATATAATTTTCTTTCAATAACATTTTCAATATTAATCTGATAGGAAAAATAGGTTTGACCATTTAAATTTATAATTTAAAAATTTTCTTTTATTTCAAACCCTTTTTCTCAAACTAATTTTCATTCTTTAAATCTATTGAAAAAAAAGAGAACATTTATCTTTAAAATCTTAAACCTGATTTCAATATCTAATAGATTCTCGTATTTGATTGATTTCTTATTCAATGTTATTCATATTAAGATACAATCCTCTAAAGTAAACTCAGTGTAGGATCCAACTAGGTCCATATATAGATATTTCTCAAACAAGAACAATATTGCATACCAGAAAAACAACACATGTAAAAGACACGGAGCAAACAGAAACTTGAAGAGTGAAACCCACTATACAGTCAAGCCACGAGATCCTACCTGGATCTGATGCTAACCTCTGACAACTAGATGCAAATTCCTACCACAAGCAAAATCTTTCAAGCCACATAAAATTCTTTTCTTTCCAAACCCTTCGAGTTGCTCTCCATAAACCTGTGTGTGCCCTGAAACCTGTGTCTGCAATAATGACCCGAAAACCCCTAATATAGAATCTAATTACCTTTTAGGGTTTCTATCCCCACAACTCTACAATCATAATTATTTTATTTAATTAATTCATTCATGCACAATTAATTTTCTTTTTAATTAAGATATTCTTTTATTATTCCTTTCATGCACGTTAAGTGAATTATTAAATTACTTTATTTAATTTTCCACTTGACTTCGCTTTAAATTAATTTATTAACTTTTTTAATCTCATGCGCACTATAATAAAATATCTTAATCAAGTTCATATATTTTATCTTTTAAATTAATTTCTATATTTTAAACTCATTCATGCGAACTTAAATCTTTTCCATAAATTAATATCTTTTAACTTCTTAATTTATTTATTTTTTGAATGTTTATTTTGATAAATATTTATTAACTTATATAACAATAATATTTAGCATTTATTTAAAAATGAACTCTAAATATATTATTATTAAATTAAATAAATATTATCATGTTCTAAATTTATTCTTTAAACTTTTATCTTCAAATTCAATTCGTTATATTTAATTAATTTCTTAATTAATTAAATATAATTAAATATTCAAAATTTCATAATAATTTTCCATTAAATTAATTTATTAATTTAATCTATTAATTAGACTTAATTAATAGAAATTCATCAAAGACTCACAAAACAACATACGCACAAAATACTCATGGGTTTAAAAAGGGGAGACAGTCTGTTATGAGTCCTCCTTGCAAGAAAAGTATTTTAGGCTATGGCTAGGATTGGACCTGATCATTATCTTCCCATTCTCACCATTTGAGTATTTGTAATAGGGCATGCTCATCCTGGCAATTCAGGGAAGTCGATGCCCAGTACTTGCATCCTGCATAAAAGACAAGCATGTACATGTATATAATATATCTAAACTAAACAGACAATGGTGGGGAGTTGTTCATCGTGTAGATCCCAACTAGCAGGTGACTACGACTCCCTCTCTTAACCACATCAAACATGTTAGACAGAAAGATAAAATAAACATGCACACCATACACATGCAAGTATGGGGTAAGTATCGTAAAAATCACAAGTCTAACATCAAATGTGTACATATAATAATGCATCTCTATCAATACAACATAATCATCATTAAAGACATCATGTTAACACTTTTATGAAAGAAACCACACTTACTAACTAGGAATCGTCATTAATGTCATGTGAAATGAAATCAACTAAACAATTATAACTGATATATTTGTAATCAAAGTCATGAAATAATATCATAGTATTGTAAATCTAGTATCTCTAAAACTAACCAATGCATAAAATCAGCCTAAGGAATTTGACAATGATAACAGAAATGCGGTTTAGGGGCAGGAACTACAGAAGTGTGAACTCTTAAAACCTGGCTTCCTGGTGAATTGTTGTCATTAGAAGGGAGGGAGTGTGCACTCTAAAAAGCTAGTTTCCTAGCCCTTCTGTATTAAACATTATGTAGGAAGAAAAATGGATTTGGAAACATAATAGTAATGGTGTCTTCTTAGTCAAGTCTACTAACTCTATGATAGAACTGGTGGGAGAAGATTCTAATTTGTGGAAAGAAGCTTGGGTGGGTAACATTTCCCCAAAAATTAACTGCTTTTGGTGGGCAGTTGCTCATGAGAAAATCATAACTTTAGATAATCTCAACAAAAGAGCTTTCAACTTTGCTAATAGATGTTTTTTATGTGAGAATGTCACTGAAACTATCGACCATTTATTTATTCAGTGTTCCTTTATTAGAGATATATAGCTTTGTGTTGTAGGAAACAAGAATTAATATAGTGATGATGAGATCAATTAATCTTCTTATACCATAATGCAGCAAAGCTTCTAAACTCCACCCTATCCTTCACAACCTATGACCTCTTATTCCCCCCATTATTGCCTAGTCTATATGGAAGGAAAGAAACAATAGAATCTTCAGAGAAGAGAAAAAGAAAATCCCTCCTATTTTCTATATTAGTAAGAGAATTATCAGGGAGAGAAACAATAATTGTCTACTTCCCTAAAGGGTTGTTCTATCCTACACTGATAAGAATCAAACAAAATTGGAATGTCACACAAAGCTTGGTCAATTTAAACTAGAACAATATTTGGAAAATAAAGTAGTATAAAAGGATTCTTCCTTATGAAAATTGGGTAATGCAACATGGTTGGTTGTTATAAAAGAAATTTGGGCATATCGGAAGCAGGTAGTATCATAAGAAACAATAATGGTCTTCTTCTCATGGGATATTCTATGAACATTAGAGTTAACTCTAACAAATTTTAATAAGGGAGTTGCTATGTGGTATGGAGTTAAACTCTTCCAAGACTATGAAACTAAAAATATAGAATTGGAAGGAGACTCAAAACTTATAACTAATATCATTCTTAATAAAACTAAGTGTTGATGGTGCATTTAGAGTCTTATGGATGATTGTAAAAGACATCTCCAGTCATTCCAAAATGTTATAATAAGACATACCTTAAGAGAAGGAAATAAAGCTACTAATTTTATGGCTAATTGGGGGCTTCTTTTTTAAAATTGGGGACAAGTTTCTGATATTGAATGTCATGAGGAGTTAAAGATTATGGTATTAAATGATAAAAAACACACCCAATTCTAGAAAGAGAATGAATGGAAAAGATTACTCTTTTTCCATAAATATCAATGTTAAGAAGGAAAAAATATTTGGTGTCTTTAGTCAATTTTGTAATTTCTCAAAGAAGTGGAATCTAGTTAGAAGGATGAATAAAGTGTTGAGTGAGAAACTTGGTCGAATTTGTTTTTCTAAATAACATATTTTACATTAAAAAATTAATCCTAAATTTAGCGGAGATACCTTTTGCATTTTAATCATGAAACTTTTGTGGAAATAATCTATAATAAGGAAGACTATGACACATGATATTGTAATAATTTTGAAATCTAAGGAGACTTCGATGAATCATTGAAAGTAAAACACCTATTTATGGAATGGGGGATGTGGCTTAATGCATCATAATGACCCCTGTCATTTGAAAGGTCTAAAAGTTATCATTTTTTATGTCAAGGATTTCTCAATTAATGTGGTAAAAAGTTAAATTTTGTACCACTTCTCATTTTTCTCTTTGCCTGTATATTATCATTTACTATTATTGCTTGGTTTTAGGAGGTTTGAGGAGGATAATTAAAATGCAGAAAGACATTGAAAGTTAGGGTAGGTTTAATACTACTACTTTTGATGAAGCTTGGGGTTTTTTTAAAGGCTTATATTTGGGGGATCCTTTCAAATGGGTCAAGCCAAGAAGCTACAAGAATTTTTTGCAGAATGAGGAAATATGGAACTACTTTGTGAAGGCAAGGTTGAGCAATTACATTGCAGTGATGAAAAGTCACATCTCCATGCTTTCTACTAAGTTTCCAAATTCTTGGTACAACGATGAGGTGCCATAGGTAGTGTTAAGTTTATTGTGACTCCCCAACTAATTAGCGAGGTGATGAGATTGAGATGCAAAGGGGATAAGGTGGAGAGGAAAGGGATAGGAAATTATAGAAAATTCAAGAACAAGTTTTTTGAAGGTATTGAATAGCCGGTTAGAATTAAGTCTAGTAATGGGTACGATCATACTTCTCTGCCTTTCCCTTTGCAATTGTTTCCCTTTGGGTTATGCATTATTTTACTTTAGAAAGACGGTTTACCACTTATCATGGCTACCACTTCCCACTCTCGAACATGTTAAGACATGGTGAAAAGATAAACAATGCTTTCATTTTATTTTCGTCTTTAGCCAATAGTATAAAAATGGGGATAATCAACTCATTCACCAGGATTTGATTTTCATCCTCTATCACCATGTGTTTTCCCATCATCTAGGTTTAGGTAAGTGTCTTATTGATAAACAGAGCTCTCTAGAAACTCTTGGAAACTCTATGGTTATTGAAGAAATTAAGTCAGATAATGAACTAGAAACCCATCTTCTTGAGCTTGGAGAATCAATTAATCCCAAGCAAGAATCTAAAAAAACTAAGGGTAAAACAAAAACACTTGAAGAATCCTTTATGTTGGAAACCCCAACTAAATGGAAAATGCCACCAAATCAAACCTTGCTAGTACCCCTATGAAAAGTAAAATCCTTAGAGAAGTTATTGAGGTGGATAAATAGGATTCTAAGGATTCCAATAGGGAAGCTTTGGAGACAAGAATTTGAAAGCTCAAAGGTACCATATTGAGGCTAGCTTTAGTGAAAGGAGGTCAGAGAGATTGAGTTTTGAAAATGGCAATAATTACAAGGAAGAAAGTACAGAGGAAACCCAAGATAAAAATGAAGAGGATGCTTAGTATACTAAGATCAAAGAAACATCTAAGTAAGATGAGAATAGTACTACTGAGCAAGAATTCAAAGCCAATGCTGATGGAAAAGACTCAAATGAGGTCGAGAAGGATTCCTAGGAAGCTTGCATTGAGGTTGTTTTAGGGCATGATGTTGAGATCCCCAATGCTGATAACCCTACTGAAGAACAAATTAAAACCCTGGAGATTATTTCTACTAATGAGGAAGGAAAGGTTGAAAGATAAAAAATGACCTAGAAGACCAGATTAAGGCCCTTAATGATAAAGTGGTGTCTTTGAACAACACATTTGATAATAAAATCACTTGCATTGAAATGGGTGTGGTCATCTCCACTTTATGCAAGGTCCAAAAAGAGACGATGTAGAAGGCTATCTATTACTAGACATAGAAAATTTTAAAAAGTTAGAATTCAGAAGAATAATGTTCAAGTAGAAATGCAAAGTGCAAAGGATGTTCACAATTGGGCTGAAGATCTTAGGTACATAATCAAGGAATGGGAGAATATAACTTGAAGTCCTAGCTTTCTAGGCCTTGGGCTTCCTTTTCTCTTTAGCTTTGGTGTGGGTTATTGTGCTCCTGCTTATAATTTTGGGACATAGTTTTAATATTCTTAAGTTTAAACTAAATTATGTTAATCTGTAGTACTCTAAGACTCAGTTATTTTTTCTGATTATCCAAAACAAATTGGCTTATAAGTTAGACTCTAGAATTAGTAGTTATTACTATAGTTTTTTATTAAGTTTTGTTTGGTGGTGAATCTCTAACAATTTGTGTTAGTGATGGTCTTTTATGTAGCTTGGTTGTAATAGCCTAACACATAAATGTTCTCTAGTTCTACAGGTTCAGGACTGCCTTCTCACCGCCTTTAATAAAAAACAACTATAAATAAAAACCATTTTTTAATTGAATGATTTTTGGAAGATCTTTTAAAGGAATTTTAGAGAAAATGTCTACCATGTTGAGATACATCTTGCGGGCTTGTAAAATATTATTACATCTTGAGATACTATAAAAGTTGTTCAGATTAAACATAACCTTTAAAGGATTTGATGAACCCAATACAATGGTTGAAGTTTAAAATATGGAAAAATTTTGACAAGTCAATGATGAAAAATATTTCTCATGCTTCTTGTTATTATTATTTAATAAGAACTGGAAAAAATTTGACAAGTCAAACTCAAGTATTAAGTTTAATTTATTGTTTTTTTTTGTTAGTTAAGTTGGTCTAATTGATTTATTTATGAATCTTATTGAAAACATTAAATGTTGGCAATTAAATTTATTTATTTTCTTGTTTATAATTCATTGCAAAAAATATTCGAAAATCAAAATGAAAAAAGTAGTATTTAAAATATATAAAATAAAATAAGATAATTGCAACAGCTAATAAAGACGTACTATTCATAGAAAATGAAGTGAAAACATAAGCCTCTGCTACATAGGTGGAACTAACAATAAGTGTGTCAAGGTTTTATTTTCATCTATTAAATAAAACAGAATTTGAAGAAAGTATAAACAAGTATCATGTATTTGAAAAAAATATGAATTGTAAATGATAAATTGTATTAGAAAATGGTATAATGAATATTTAATTCTATTTGAGTATATTAAAGTGTGTGTATGTGTGTATATATATATACACACACTTTTCTGACTCCTCTAATAAAAAATGAAAAATAGATAGTCAACTAGACGAGGACCTATGAGAATTCATCTTCATAATGCAACCATAGTACTCCAGCTCCTGGCAAATAAATAGATGGCATGGGTACTGGATTTTGTCTTCTCAGCCCAGCAATCTCTGTCCCTGGTCGAGGGCGGTGTGCCCGATTGCAAGCACTTGTATAGAGTTAAGCAAGACAAAGCATTATATATTTTTGTATATGTTTCTTAGCATGCTCGAATCATTCTTATTATTTTTATTATTAAGATGATGATATTTGTATTGAAAAAAGTTAGGAGCGGTTGCGACTGATCACCCCACCATTAAGATCTATATAAACATAAGCCCAGAGTTTCATGTCAGCATAGAATACCCATCCACCTTGAAGATACCTTGAAATTGATTGAGACAGCAATACCCTAAGAAATGGAGCACTACTCATCATACGAAGCGATCAGCAACGAGAACGAGAAGCCCAAAGCTCCACAGTCATCTCCCAATATGACTACACAATCTCTGTGAGAGGCCATCAGGAGCACTCAGCCCCAAGTACAATCACACACTATGTACAGAAGAGGCCCGCAATAGACCTTCTGATGGCAGAACTGGTGAGAGTCAACTATGAGATAATAATATTCACCTCGGCCACCAAAGAATACGCAGACGCCATTCTCGACAAGCTACAAATCGACATTATTCACAAAGCCAACATAGATATCCGCCTCTACAGAGACTCCTGCCTCCTCTCTAACAAAGACGGCTACGTCAAAGACATCACAATCCTCAAAAGAGACCTCAAAAATGTCATAATTGTGGACGATAATTCGGCGAGCTATAAACTTCACCTGGAAAATGCCTTCCCCGTGAAACCATTTTTCGGGGACTTAAACGATCGAGAGCTGTGCCGAGTAAGAGACCTCTCCATCATTCCGGCGCTGTTGTGCGATGTGAGAGAGACCGTCAAAATATATCTAGCCATAGGTGTGTTGGAATAACATTAATAATTCTTTTTACTTGCGCAATGTTTTGCATTTAGTTTTCTAGTTGTCAGTTTTTTCCTTCATCCTTAATAATTAGGGTTTCATTGATCTCTCGAATTAATAAACTAACTTAAATTTATATCTGGTAATATCTTGAATTAATTTATATGTATTCAAATGTGTATTTTTTGTAGGTGATTGTCACAATTTGGAGTGTGAGTTTTTACGGGGACACCAACGTGGATTGCATGCAATAGCACCGCAAAAGAAGATTATTGTTCTGGAGCTGATGAACACTTTGGTGAAGAGAAGTAAGGAGTTTATGAGGCATGATTTCACTATTCTGGTTCGTATCTCTAGAGAGCTTTGCACGACTTATGTAAGGAAGAGGCCTGGTTTGGACAATCTTTTGGCTGAGCTGGAGCAAAACAATGAGATTGTTCTCTATACTCGTTATACTCGGGAACAGGCACATCCCATTCTTGATAAGCTGGACATTGGTTTTCATCTCAACCGCAGACTTTACAAAGACTATTGCCAAGATTATTGGCTGTGTAAGGATATTGGTCTTCTGAATAAGGATTTAAACATGGAATATGCGAGTGTGAAGAATGTTGTGATTGTGGACTGTGATGCTTCTGCATTTAAACATCATCCTTATAATGGGTTTTTGGTAACTCCATTGGAGGAGGATGATAGTTTGGATATAGAGCTATGTAAGCTAAAGGGGTTTTGTAAGTGGGCTTATCTCTATGATGATGTCAGAGAAGCCATTGCTAACTTCAAAAGGAACGGTAGAAAGCCTATGTCCTATTTTCGTTAGGGTTGAGTTTGAATGTGTGTTTGTCAACTCTAGGTTTTCATTAGGGCCGCGTTTCCCTTTGTTATTAGTTATTATGAGGTTTGCAATTAGCTTATCCATATTGCAATTATACCATCCATCGCAAAACCTGCTAAATAATCTATTTGTTTGTGACTTTAAAGAAAAGAGGAAGGAAGCACAGATCTTCTCTGGCTTATGGATTGAAAAATATTTTTATATTAATATATTTTATAAAGCTTTGATATTTCCCACATAAACAAATTGAATAATATTAATTTCGAGTTATTTAACAATTAATTTATTGTTTTAAAATTATATATATATATATATATATTTAAATTTAGCATTTTAATAAATTCAGTAGTACTTTAAATATATAGTTATTTGATATTTAATATCAAATAATTAAGTGAAGAGGCTTTCTACAATGGAAACATTCATCAATGTAAACTTTTGCTATTTTTAAAAAAATTAAAATTCATATTAAGTGTCATATATTTTTATAATTAAATTTACATCTGTTCATTGCAAATGTAATTGATGAATGCAATCAAAATGTAATAACAAAGATTAAAGAGTCACCTGTTGCAAACAATAACCCCCGTGTTTTAATAATTTTTATTAATATTTAATGAGAATGGACGAGAGTGGATGGAGTAGTAGATTAAGTTTATTCATAACCAATGCCTCTAAAAAGGATGATTGGATAGTATTATTCAGCTCTGCAATAGATTTCATTGCATATTTTGGATAGAGATATCCTTCTCAAGGCACCTATTGTCATAAATTATCTTAGTACAACAATGCCTGAGAAGGATATCTTCTCGAGGCACTTATTGTCATAAATTATCTCAATATAGAAACGCTGAGAAGGATATCTGTCGACTTATTTTATATATATATGCTAGTTTAAATAACACTTTAAAGAACTAGAGTATATTTATAGGAAGAAAATAAGCAATATCAAAATAATAATTTATATTTATTGAAATTTATAAATATTATTTGAAATTGTTCATTTAAATTTTAGCTTAAGTGTAAATTAACCATGTTTGATTATTATAATTTGAAATATGTATGATTAATAGATTTTACTCTAGAAAATTATGACAAACAATTGAATGATATTTGTTTTGATTTAGGTGAAATTTTTTTGATAAATGAAAATGGTCTAGAATTTCTAGTCACTTGGAACCTATTTGCCTTTGAATTTATTTAATAAGTGGTATTCATAAATAGCTTGGATATTATTAAAATAGATTAGGTCAAGATTGAAGGGCCATTATGTGAAAAGATTATAAGCACATAGTCAAGGATGTGTGGATGGTTTTGCATATTATCATTAATGAGAGAAGATTAGAAGTAAATAGGGCTATATTATACAAGAAATAATAGTTATAAATTAATTTTGAAATTCTAGGTATCATATCCTTACAATTCAACATAATTTATTCACTTTTGTCTCTCTTTACTCTTCTATAGTTTTTTTCTCTCTTCTTTCTCCCCTTTACTTATATATTATCTCGTATAGCTATTAAAGGAGGATAGGATTCATGATATTATACCTACTTACAAGAAGTACTTATTTCCTAGCCTATTTAGATGAAAATCTATAAGGATTCATCAATGATGAATTCATGTCTCTTTCAAGGGAAATACTTTTATAATGTCAAATCTATGAGATCTATGGGATGAAGCTCAGTTAGCCTACAAAAGCTGTTCCCACTTTTTATCCATAATGTAAAATTGGCACTTAATTATTTGTTTTCATTCTTTACACCTTCAAACATACTGGAGGCTTCATTTAAAGTTTCCCAAGGAATTTGTTTAAAGATTCTTATGTGAATGTTTGAATGAACCCCCCTGAGTTGATTATTTTGTGAATTATGGTAATGAGGGTCACTTTCACCAAAAAATTAAAAAAAAAACCTAGCTAAGATACATTTAGAGGAAATGAAAAGTTACCTATGATCAAGGGTAATGATATTAAGAAGTGATTACTACCCATGTATATAAGAAGATCCCATGAAAATATGACAGTTTCTTAATATTAAAAAAGGAAAGGAAGAGGGGAAATGATGAAAAATAAGATTATTGTGTTTATAGTAGGGATAATAAACAAAATACACACAAATAAATGCAATAATCTTATTTATTATCCTTGTTAAATAAATTCAATAATCCCTAATATCCCTAATAAAGTATGAAATATTATACAATTTTTGAAATAAGGTAATTGTCGCCTTTGTAAGAACCTCTAGCTCAGTAACCATTGGTGATAGCTATACTTTTTGGATAGAAATAGGCTATCCAATCATCTGAATCACACTTTGATTTAATTTTTTTTCTTATCTCTCTATCAACTTTCCCTGTGTGTCAATATCCAGTGCATTCACCTTCTCCACAAGTAATGCTAAATGATCTACCATTGGTGCTTTTTCATCCAAAGTTGTAAATCTAGCACAATTTGCAAAAGAATATCCTTAACATCTATCACCACATGTTTGTTATTAAATTCCTTTCATAGTTTATCTTGTTTATCTTTCCTTGTACACAATTTACTATATTCCTTCAAAGCTTTAGGATCTAACTTAAGGAGTCATAATAATGAATTACAATTAGCTCATCTAAAGTTACACCATATATTCATGTCTTATTATTCTTGGCCTTATCCTTAAAGTTTTTGAGCTTGTGCTCAAGAATAATTTTGGTGGAATAGGAGCCTCATGCTCTTGATTTGTCTTTGTTGGCGCATTCTTCTTCTTATTCTCTAAATTGTTCTTCTACTTCTCATGGGATTCTTTTTGAGTGTTATTCTTGGGTGGAACTTGAGGTTGTTCCTCAGTTGTCTTACCTTTTTCTTGCTTCTTTAATCCCTCATGTTGAGGTCTTTGAGCATTTGACCTTTTACTTGTTCCAATAGAAGAAGTATCTTCAATATTTGCATTGGTATCTCCTTCGTTTTATATCGTTCCACCATTTCCTTTGGTAGGTCACTTGATCCTTTTAATTTCTCCCTTTTTTATTGCTAAGTATTAGTGTTGTCTACATCCATATGAATGTTAGTGGGTAAATAATTGAAAGAATCATTTACATTCATATTTATAATTGGTGTTTCAATTGGTGTTGTAGTAGCTTGATACTCTTGGACTTGTTTAATAATAAGTGAATAGCCAAGTATATATACATCGTGGTTGACTCAGGAAATAGTTGATCATCTAGATTTTTCTTGGTAGTAGCCATAAGATATTGATCATCACTTACTTCTTAATCTAGATCTTTTACTATCAAGTCTACAATTACCACATTTTCTTCTATACTTTTTACTAGTGTTGGTATATCATCAATAACATTTTGTATACATGTATTTTCATACTCATCTTCTTATTATCCATTTCAAATTTTCATGTCAGCTCAATGTTTGACACATGAATTGTATCATCAGTGTACTTTATGTTTAAAATTTTCTTCCACATCTTGATGTCATCTTCATCATTTTCATGAAATCTTCTAGTTAACACCTCTAATGCTCTTTTCTTGTGCATAAAGTTGCCCTAATATTTTTGCATTATCTCATTCTTTTCTGGTACTAACAAGTTTGGTATTGTGACTACAAGAGTAATCTCTCTCATTGTTCTCTCAATTTTCAACACATATCTTTGTTTTTGTAATAATTTGGTTATAGAAATCTTCAGCAATTATGTTGGAAAATTCAATAGGCACGTACTTGGATTTATACATCATATCAATAATATATTATTCAAGCTTAAGTTTATCTACATCACTTAATGTGTGATAATTAAAATGTCTAGAAGTATAGCTAAACCTCTAGTTGCTCTTATTGAATCTATAATCTCATTAACTGTATTGGGCTTCTTACTTTCTGCCCCTCTAAATTGGCTTCTGTCATCTAACTCAATTTTATCACTATCTTCGTTAAAAATCAGCTTTCTTCTCCTCTTTGTCTATTTTTGAGTGGATTATTAACTATCCTTTCTCTTTTAATAGCTTTTAGCTTGAGATTGTATAGCTTTGGTGATGTTTAAAACTCCTTTCTTGACATATGGGGTGGAAAGGGTAGTAGCTCTAATCCTCAAACAAGTAGCTTTAAGATTTTAAGGTGTGGCAATTTGTTTACTATTCTCCTTTCTTAGCCTTTGGTTTTTCAATATCAACTTCTTCTTCTTCTTTAGCTTCATCACCCCTTTCTCCATCATTGCTCTTGGTTGTAACTTTAACCAACTATCCTATATCCTCTTCTCCGCTGGAAATACCTTCAACTGTATCAATCAATTTTCTTTGATTTTATAATGAACTTGGGTCCAAAAATATCCATCTTAATTCTTATTACATGATAAAGCGAAAATGAGGGTTTTCCTTAAACCCATTTGGTTACATGTTTTGGAAACCTTTTCTCACAATGTTAAGAAACACAAGAGGAAATAATTTTTGGAAGTGCAAAGTCCAACCTTTACCCTCCCAAGTGACATCTTGACTTCTAAGGCCAAAGATTTCAATTCCACTTAAATGAAAGGAGGAAGGAAGGAAAAATCTTCTCCAGTTTACTAATTGAAAAGCATTTTTATATTAATATATTTTATATAGCTTTTACATTTATCATATAAACAAATTAAACAATAATAATTTAGAGTTATTTTTATTTAATAATTAAGGTATAATTTTAAAGTTAAAAATATATATGTATATATACATAAATTTATTATGATATTTATTATATAAATAATACATTTGGGTAAAAGCATAGATCTGTGTCACCGTTTGTGATACAAAAAACTATTTTGATAAAATCCCATTTCTCTATCAAAACTCAATTTAAAAAAAAAAACTAAAAATACCCTTTTATAGATTTCAGATTCAATATCATCATTATATAAATTTTTGAGTGTTTGAATTAGTTATAATATGTTATAATCTAAAAATATTATAAGTCGATATTTCAACATTTCAGAAGATGCTCTCTCAAAAAATGAAAAAAAATAGTAAATCATATCAAAAAAATAAAAAATATATATTTATCACTAGAGGAGAGAATCTTCTTCATGAATATGTAATTTTTTTTCAAGAAGGTATAGATTTGATAGGGAAGTTTTGACGGGAGGAAAAAATTATTGGATTCTGAAAAGGTCGAACTTGAGTACTTATAACAAAGAAAATATACATCAAAAATAATTATTTCTTTTTTTGTGCACTAGCTATACATGTCATCTATAAAATATTTTCAAATCATAACAAAAAAAGATGATCTGCACATTCTTGTTTAACGGGAACTACATCCTATATTTTTTACAGTTAAAAAAGGGACTTCAAAACAAAATAAAATGAATAAATTCTTAGTCAAAAAATAATAAAAATTATAGGCATAAAATTCTACACATTTCATCAGTTTACATCATCTTCATATTTTAAACGCAAATACCATTTTTTTTGTCATTAATGTTGAACTGTCACATTTTGATATCACTTTTCTTTATAAAAGGTGACACAAGTTTGTGCTTTTACCCATTTATACTTAAACTTAGTACTTTAATATCTATATGGTTGGTTATACTCTTTTAAATTAAATTATATGTGAAGTTTATTAATTGTATAAGTTGTAAAAACAAAATTATAAATGTAGATGACTCAAAAATATGAAATAAACAAAATTTTATTTAGACATTGTAGTAACAAATATTTTTCCTTCACATTAAAAATTATTAAAAGAAAGTACTAGTAAAATATTAAAATATAAATAAGTAAAACGTAATAATGATTTAAATAAAATTAAATTTATAAACATAGTTTTGTGTTATTATTGAATCAAAATTTAATTTTATTTGTAAATTAATATTGTTTTCTTATTATTGATCTTAGATTGGTTTTGACAAGTGAGTATCAACACACTTAAGTTATTTAATTAGTTCATGTCAAACAAGTAACATATGTCGAGAAAAACATAGACCATGTTGAGTCATAGTTAGCATCAAGCCACTTATGTGCCGAGTCACTCAAGTGTCAAGTAGATAGTATATGTCGAGTGACACAGGAGCTGAGTAAACATTGGATGTCGAGCAATGTAAGTGTCAAGTCATAGCAAAAAGATTAATGCATGTCGAGCATCAGAGACGTCAGATGCTGAGTGACACAGTCTTGACATATTTGTTTTTAATGGCACAAACAACTATGTAAACCATTTTTGATCTAACTTAAGATTGAATTTTGATATTTTGGAGATAAGGACGAATCTCTAGTTGAATTCCCTATGCAATTACATGTAGCCAATCAGAAAATGGCAAGGATTAAGTGGAAAAATAGATGAATCTCAGTTGTAGTTTCATACCTAACCCTAAGTCACTAAGTCTTCTTAAGGAGGACAAAACCCTAAACTCTCTATGTGTGTAAGGAATAGAATGAGCTAAGAAGGAAGTTTGCATGTGAATCAGGGCATTCATGGTGGCTTAGAAGTTATGAAGTGATATTGAATTGCAAAATCAGTTAGAGCATAATAGAGGCTAGAGAAGAGTATACAACATAGAGACATTTGATCAAGAAGGATCAAGAAGAGAAGTGCTTAGAGGTGACATGTTATTAGGCAAGCAAGTGTTGACTGCAGGATCAAAGCTAAGATATTCTAACAGGTGATTTCAATCAAAATATCTTAACATAGTAGTCCTAATAGGCTATATGAAATCCTTTAATAGGGTGTTTACTTAGTTGTAAGTTAAAGTCCTTTAACAAAGCACACTTCTAACAAGGTGTTGAAATCCTCTAACAAGATGAGACCTAATAGTCTTTGTAAGTCTTTAATAGGGCAGACCTTTCACAGGGTAGATTCATGACTCATGATCAAAACATTGTAACCTTAATTGGATACACTTTATTACTATAGTATTGAAGATTTACGGGTGTCATCCTCACCCTAGTTTTACCTTTTCACTTGGAGGGTTTCTAGGTAATCATATCTAGTGTTATGTGTTTGAATGCTTACATGTTTACATGATTTAGATGTATATGCTTTGCATGTTATTTCAGTTTACTCATTGAATGTATGAGATGGATGTGTGGTGAAAGTTTTATGGGTTCAAGGTTAAACTACTGATTCACCCACAACCCCTCCCGTCTCTTAGAAGTTTTCCATTCCTATTGTAATTCCAACAGGCTATATATTATTATTCTAATTTAAAGTATATATGATTAATAGATTTAATTATGAAAAAATATGAGAAATAATTGGTTTTTATTTTTTCATTTAAATCAAAGTTTATTTTTATTTTTCCAATAATGGCATGTTGTGATGGTTAAGTTGTTGAGTTGTTATCATTTCCATCAAGGTTCAAATATAATGGGGATGAGGTCCCCTATTTGTTGCCTCACTAGTTCATAGCTCTAGGTCAAAGCGTTTACCCCTCTTTAAAAATAAAAAGTCAAAGTTTATTTTATACATGAAAATGGTCTAAAAACTATAGTCACTTAGAACTTTATATATATATATATATATATATATATATATATATATATATATATATATATATATATATATATATAGAATAAGTGATCTTGATAGTTGATTTACATATTATGAAAATAGATTAATGTGTGGAGAATCTTACAAATTATCAATAATGAGAGAATATTAAAAGTATATAGTAGTGCATTATTAGTCAAAAATATTATAATTTGTTGTTTTAAAATGATTGGATGTGTTATTTTTAAAGTGGTGTCATTTTCTTTTTTATTATGCTAGGTACAATATCCTCATGGTTTAAGGTAATTTATTCACTTTTGTCTCATGTTAATATTACATGGTTTTGTTTTCTTCTTTATTCTCCCTATACTACATAGTATCTCATATAGTTATTAAAGAAGGATAAGGAGCACACTCTATTATACCTAGTCTTAATAGATACTTATTTCATAACCTAGTTAGATAACAGGATTTGCACCCCAAGTTAGAGTCCCTACCTTGAGTAGGAGCAAGGTGTTATCATTTGGCTAGCATTGCACATAGCAGTGATTGAAATTAGAGGAATTGTTTCCAAGATTACAAAAGGCAAGAAATGTGATGAATTAGGACAAGAAAACCTATCCAAAAAGGACACATATGGGATTTTGTTTTAGCTCAATGTGGTGCTATAATAAATAGAGGTGCATCAACATATCGTATTTTCTAAGAATCTCTTAAATAAGGTGTACATGGTGTGCACCATTTAGTATGATGAGAGACTATATTTTACTGATGCTTCAAACTTACTTTATATTTACTATTAGTGTGTTTAACATTATTTCATAAGTGTATACCATTTATTTGTTACCCTCAAATGTAAATTGTAGCTAAGAAAATATAATTCATGGCAGTGGTAACTTCCTTGCCTAATCCATTAAATCATTAGTATCTTCCTCATTGTTTCCTAAACATATAGTTTTGGCAGTGCCTCTTCACTCTATAACCTTCTTTTCTACTCCCGTGCTTTTAAAAAAATAGCGCAGATAAAATCCCATTGAAAGGGGAGGATTGATGTGGCTGTTTGAACAATTAAAAATAATTTATAAAGTTGGTTGTTATTTGATGCAAATTATCATTAAACAAAGTTATCCTACACCTAGCATGGTAGAGTACTCACTTAGCATATACATTTTCTTTTATTGTGTGTCTAAGAATGACCCACTCACCTATTTGATCTAAGGAGGGTGAATCACCAAACATCGTGAGAGGGAATCACCATAAGACATTCTCACTACAAATTCACAAAAGCTACAAGATTTTTGTTGTATAAAAAATATCCATAGAAAAAAAAATATGACTATTTAGATTTTTGAGAAAATAAATTCATTGATCATTACAAATTTAGCAATTCATAGGGAAAGGCATTTAATTGAAAATATTGATAAAAATTTAGAGAAATTTCTTTTTTTATTTGGTTAAAGGTAAATCTCAAATTTAATTTTCTTCATAGTAATAATAAATCATATAATATTAAATAAACCTTAATGAAAATTACTCTAAATAGTCAAATGTACAAATATGTATATAGAAATATCATTTTTCAACTATAGGGTCATTTGACATAGAACTATTTATTTCTTCTTATTTTTTTAAAATTGAGATTTAACTTTAACCAAATATACAATGATATTATTTGGTTACATGCATCAAAGAAATGAAAAACCAAATGAAGAGATTGGTACTCAACAAAATGAGTACCATCATTTTTAAATTACACAACTTCCTAGTGTTTTTTTGTTTTTTTTTTATTATTATTAGTAAACGGTCAAAGCCTTGTATTATATTGAATAAAATAAATTTAATTTATAGAATTCTCTATCCAAGCAGGCACTGGTAGGAAATAATAGAGCAAGAAAACATCCAGTCTTATCGAGGACTGAAGTCCTATTTAATATAGTTTAAAAGGGCCATGCCCCAATTTATCTGAAGCTTCATACATGCTAATATAAAATTTTATGAAGCAAGTAATAAAATATAGACATCCTTTGAAAAGGGGACATAAAACTAGAGAGAGGAAAGGTTCTGAACAAAATTTAGCAAGAATCCTGCCATGAAGAATTAATCCATCTGCCATCTGCATGACAAATTACAACTATCTTCCAATATGAGACTAGTACCAATTCAATGTAATCATAAAAATGGGAGGAGTAAAGAGGTGAATCAACATACTAAGAGACTCTTCATACAATAAGAATCTTGAATTGTACTAATAGAGTTAATCAGAAGATTTTATAATATGCATTATGTGAATCTTTATCTAAAATCTCATCTCATTACCTAATTAGTTTACATTTTATACTTAGAGTGGATTAGATATTTAGGGCCCTTATCCAATTTGAATGAAAAGATTCATCAAAATTATATTAACTAAATTCAATAATTTTAGATGTTCATTGATTCTTCTTATTCCTATCATATACTTATGAGCTTAAGAGGAGAATAATTAGACAACCTCTCCCCAATTTCCCAAGAGATTTCCATCTTAGAACATCATCTACTGGGTTAAGGATCCTATTTCACCTCTCCTATTTGATAGCCCGTCTGAATATGACTATCCTCACTTCCAAACCATGAGAGAGGGCAATAGATGACTCCATGTTCATAGAGAAACAATAGGGTTTGATAAGAAAGAGAAGCTATAAAAATATTTAGTATTCCAAGCCACAAATAATAGATGGCTACTCACGATCATTAAGCATTAATTGATGCCTACTCATATGTGTGTGGAATTATTGAGATGTACTAAAAGAGACTATACTTAATGTTTCATGATTATTTCTCAAATTTCTAATAAATGTAAGTAGATTTTCTTACTATGAATGCCTGTCTAATAAATACTTCTAATAAAGGTGCATCATATTTCTACTAAATTGTCCTTTTCTCTAATCTTAGTATTCTACTTAAATTAATTCTATTATGTTAAATATATAATGTCTTCTCCTTCCACTTCTTTATTTGCCAATTTATCAGCTTCTAAATTCCCTTCATGATAAATATTTTGTACTCTAATCTCCTCAAATTGATCTATAAGATTAAGTACACTTTCTAGTTTAACATTTGATATCCAATTTGGTATTTTTCACTTTCTAATTGTATTTAGGATAATTTATGAATCACCTTCAATAATTAACTTTTTAATATTATTTTTTATGCTTAATTTTAATCCTTCTTTTAATGATTTCAATTTAGCTATATTATTAGTTACATTACCTAATAGTTTAGCTTGTTTTAATATCCATTCTTCATGTTCTAATCTAACTATATAGCCCAATTTCACTTTCCTAGGATTCCCTCTAGAAGCTCTATCAAAGTTTAATTTCTTCCATCCTATCGGAGGTGCTACCCATTTACATTCTTTCCTAGCTATATTAACCTATTTAGGATAAACTAAGGGAGAACTAATCAAGTGAAGCCAATTTTTCCTCATAGTCTCATCCCATGCTAAGAATGTACCTTCCCCCTTTGGTGTGTTCCTGAGATGGTAATTCATAACTTCTATGATGGTTGCCTCAATTTTATTGAGAAAAGTTATTTTACTATGTTCTAAATTTTGAAATATTTGACTATTTCTTTCCTTCCATATTTCCCACATAATGATTGTAGGTCTAATATTACATAGTTTCTCATAGACCCTTATCCTATTCTTAATTGGTCAACCCCTAAGAAATCTCATAATATGTCGAGGTAAAGGGGAAGTACAATCCAATTTATTCTTAACCCAATACTGACAGTCTTGTGCAAAGGGGAACTTAAACATAGTATGCTCCATATCTTGAGATTCATTTTTGCATAGACTGCATTTGGATGGTCCTTCAAATTCCATTTTAGAGAGTCTATCAGCTATAAGAATTTGATTCTAAATTGCTACCCCCAAAGAAAGATACCAGCCTTAGGTAGGCATGTTGAATCCTAGCATAGATCTAAGGCTAAAGAAATATTATTCCATCTTTGTGAATTAATTATAAGATCATATCCTAGCTTAACTTTGAATATTCTATCATTAGATGCTCCCCAGATGAGTTTATCTGCTTGATTATTTTGAGTCACAGATCTACCCTTAAGGATATTTTCAAGGATAGTTTTATCTATACTTGGAATATTGATATTATCCAAAGATTTCCATACCAAAGTCTTGGTCTCATCAATCTTGATAAGTTTTTTGGCATTAGAAACCTTGGGTCCCCAAATATCAGTAATGACATTGATGCTATTTTTGGATATTCTAGAATTAATAATCAGGGTTTGATCATCCCATGAATCATACCAAAATAATGCCTCATTACCTCTAACTAAATCCCAAGATATTTGCTAACTAGAGGCCTACATTTCATCATAAAATTTCAATTTTCTGAACCTCTTAGTGGATTTCTGATTCTAAAGAGAGAGGAAGGATCTAATAGATTGAGATATTAATTATAAAGTATTTTTGCCCATTTTTTTTTATCTTTTTCCTTATATAAGAAGCATACTAGCTTTTCTCCTAATGCCTCATTCTGCCAACTGAGATTTTTTATGCCCAATCCTCCTTTATTCTTTGGCCTACATATCTTATCCCATTTTATTAGTGTTTTTTTCTTTTTCTCTTCTATTCCACTCTAGAAAATTTTCTAAATTTTCCTTCCAATTTTTTATTAACATTATTTGATAGTGGAAGGAAAGATAGAGGATAAGTAGGAATAGCTAACAGAAAAAATTTAATTTTTGTTCATCTCTCAGCTTTAGTTAGCCATTTCCCTTTCCATGATTCTATTTGTTTTTCTACTCTTTCTAATATATTGTCCCAATCTTTTTTTCTCCTAACTCCTTTTTCTGATTATATCCCTATATATATATATATATATATATATATATATATATATATATTCTTCTTCCATGTTCCTTGGTGTGTTTAAAAAGAAAATTTCTGATTTTTCTTCATTAACCTTTTGTCTTGATGCTGCTGAATAATCAAATATAATTTGTTTTAAAGCTTTGATTTCTTCCTTTGAACTACTTCCTGGGAAGAATGGTATCATTTGCAAACTGTTGATGTGTAATGTTTGGAACATTTTTAGTGATAGTAATGTCTTTAATTAATCCTACACCTTGTGCCTTTTGAATAGCTCTACCAAATATTTATTCCTTAATTATAAAAAGAAAAGGTGACATGGGGTCTCCTTGTTGAATACCCCTCGAAATCTTGAAGAAGACTTTAGGAGTACCATTAATAAGTAGTGAGATTTTTGGAGTAGATATATAGTGATAAATTATATTTTTCCATTGTTCGGAAAATCCAAACTTTTTGAGGCATTTACATAAAAACCTCCAATTTACTATGTCATATGCTTTTTCTTTATCTAACTTCATAAACATATAGACTTCTTTGTTTTTAATTGTTGAATGTATACTTTCCTAAATGATGGATATTCCATCGAGAATTGATCTACCAGATACAAACCCAATTTGTTCTTCTTAGATAATTTTTGGAAGCAAAGTTTTAATCCTATTTTCTATTTCTTTAGAATAAATTTTATATTTTTTATTACATAATGCTATGGGGCAAAAATCTGTTGCTGACTTTACTGTAGCTTTTTTTGGTATTAATGCTAAAAAGGTATGACTAATTTTAGTTAAGATTGATCCCCCATTTCTAGTTGCTTCTATTGCTTTCCATAATTTTTTCGTAAAGATTTTCCAACATTTTTGGAAGAACAAAGCTTGGAAACTATCAGGCCCTGGAGATTTATTTAGGCTAAGCTTAAAAAGAGCTAATTTGATTTATTCTTTTGTAAAAGGTTTATTGAGCTCCTTGTTGTCAAATTCTATGATAACTTTAGGTATATTATTTAGCATAATTTTTTGTTTAGTTAAATTAGATGAGTCATAATTGTTTAATAGATTCTCATAACATGTGACGAAAGTTTGAGCAATTTCTGTTGGATTATCAATAGTACTACTATTATTATCTTTAGTTTGAGTAACAGTTTTAAAAGCTCTATTGTGTATTGTAAGATTGTGAAAGAATTTTGTGTTTCTGTCTCCTTTTACTAACCATTTTTCCCTTGACTTTTGTCTCCAAAAGACTTCTTCTTTTGCTAAAATATCTTCTTATATGATTAGTAGTTCTTTTTCTTTAATGTATTTTCATTGTCCGTGCCATTTTTAAAGATTTCATTATTTAACTTTTTAAAATCTTCTTCATTATTCAGTTTGTCCTAGAATATATTATTGAAATGTGTTTTATTCTCTTTTTGTATGTTTTCTTTGAGCATTTTAAGTTTTGATACAAAATAATACATCTTTGATCCTATAAACTTCACTTCATCCCACCATTGTTTAATATTCTCCATGAATGTTTTATATAAGAACCACATCTTTTCACATTTTAAAGGATTCCTATTAGGTTTTATAGGTTGTGTTAATTCAATTTTAGCAAGATAATGATTTGATCCTGCAATATGGTAAATTGAGGCAATGATTGTGAAATCCACTTCTGTTAGTTCTCCTTTGAAAAAGAATCTGTCCAGTGTTTCTACAATATAATTGAAGTCTTTTCTTTATTATTCCATGTGAATACTCTATTACTGGTTGGTATTTGTATCAATTTATTAACTCTGACCCATTTTCTAAATTCTACTATATTTCTTGTTAAAATCTCAAAACCTCCAAATTTTTCTTTGAGGTCGAGTATGGCATTAAAGTCACCACCTATGATTATGTTTGTTGTAGGATATAGTTCCATAAAGGCAAATATATCATTCCAAATTTTTCATTTGTCTAAAGTTTGTATTGGGCCATAAACATTAATTAGAATAAATTAGAGATTATGCTTAATGCTTGAAACCATACTCCCCATCCAGTTGTTTTTTGATACTATATTTTTAATGTTTGTTGTCCTAGTATTCCAAATGATTCCCATTGCACTTTGTTGATCTCAAATTGGTTCTGACAATTGAGTGTTAACACACTTAAGAAATTTTCTAGGTTGAAGCTGAGTATAATATAGATGTTGAGTTACAATATGTGCCGATCCAGAAACTCAACAAGTGCCTAGTCATTTAGATGCCAAGTAGATAGACAGTGCTGAGCAAGTTTCAACTATCAAGTGACTAATAGATGTTGAGCTAGTGTATGTGCCGAGTAAACTATAGGTGCTAAGAAAGATAGAATTTATATGTGTCAAGCATCAATAATCAGTAAGTGTCAACCAACATAGAATCAACATAAGAGTTTGTGCCCTCACAAACTAAGATGCAAATTGTTTCTAAGCCAACATATGATGAATCTCAGAGGATTAAAAGATAAGATTGAATCTATTTGATTCCCTATAAAATCAACATGCAACAAATCAAAAAATGGAAAGAATTGAGTGGGAAAGATGGATGAATCTCAATCATAGATTCATACCTAACCCTAAGTCATGAAACCTTTTTAAGGAGGTTGAAACCCCATAATCTAAAAATGTATGAGAGAGTATGAGAGAAGAGAATGCATGCAAGGATAGAATACTAGCAAAGTTTGAAGAAAGTTAAAGGGGTGAAATGACTTAGAAGAAGGACAACATTGTAGTATCAGTTAACAGAATAGAGTATCAACACTTTGTATAGAATCATATTAGATCAAAGAGGATCTTATCATAATAGACTAAACATCGATATGATATCAGCAATTGAATATTATAAGTTATCAAGTCAACACATTCTACTACGTTTTCGAGCCATTGTATTAGGAGAATGAAAATCCTATGAAGATAAGATGGTTTAAGAGCCATTTTGTAAATCCTTTAACAAGGTAACATTCCAAGTGAATGTTTGTAAAATTCTTTAGACAAGTACACCATTAACAAGGTGTTGGAGCCTTTAACAACGTAGGCCTCTCACAGGGTAGACCATTGATGATGGTCAAACTTTGTAACCTCGACAAGTTACATATTGTTGTAGTGATAAGTTGTGGGTGTAATCCCCACCCCAGTTTTACCTTCTCATTTTGGAGGGTTTTTGGGTGATCAAATATTGTGTTGCTTATTTTCATGCATGCCTCAACTAGGAAAGAGGGTTAACCCCTTAGAAGTAGACCATAGGGGTGTTTTTCGAGTCGGCTCCTTAGGATTTTTCCCTAGTCGGCTAATAAAGAGGTTTTTAAAAAAAAAAAATTGTATATAAATATGAGTTTCATTTTTTACAATTTTCATTTATGTGAAATCAAGTTATTGGCTTTTGAATTGGGTAGAAAGAAATATTTGACAAACTTCAACCTATTTTTGAATTTTGGAGGAAGAATTTATGACATGGGCAATAAAGATAAAAGAGCAAGTAAATATGCATGAAGAAGAACTATGGAACAAGAAGATGAAAATCATCAAAAAACGCTAGCAAGATACTATCTTAGATCAGGTACACATGCACAATCTTTTTTCCAATGTATTTAATTAGTTTATTTAGTTAGGATTAGGGTTTGAATCCAGTTAGGAATATCATATTTATCTTAAATTAGCATTACTAGATTAACTTAATATTAAGAGTTTATTTGAAATTATGTTCATATTTAGGCCATTAGGGTTTATCCAATTATGTCCATATTAGTCCTTAGGGTGAATATTACGTTATAAATAAATTTAAATTATGAATTTATTTAGCATGGGAATTACCTTGTTTATTCAATTATGTTAATAATTTATAGTCCATTAAGGTTTATTAGATTATGATTTAAATTAAATAAATGAATTTATTTAGGACGTAGTCAACCAGGACAACCTATCGACATTGGAGAAGGTTCATCCCAAGTTCAAACAGGTACATGTGCATCTCTTGCAAGTATATAATATAGATCTTTCTAGAATTCTAGGTCTCTATCAAACTTTATATCTTTAATTTTTAAATTTAGTGAGTGATATTTCCCCTTATAAACTTACTTGATTTTATTTGTTATATCGTGCACGTGCAATTCTAGTAGATGATGAAAATGTTGGACATGAGGAAATTGAAGATGAAGCAATAGATATTGAAGAAGGACCATCTAAAGGTTAGATAATTTAATCAAGTACATAATATTTCACTCTTGAGTTAAACATGTATATATGTATACATATATGTCCCCTAAAGAGATTGTATCTTAAGACTTTGTTTCATTTTTTCTTGTGCAGCCCGAGATCAAACAACAAATGAGAATGTTAATTTAGCTCAAAGATTGAAGAGAAAAATTAATCATAGAAACATAGATCATTTAATTGAAATGGATGTGGAAACATTGAGAGAATATGCTAATCAACCTACACATACTACGAAGAGGAAATTGAATAAAAAGTCTAAAGACATAATTGCACAATTTGAGAATCTATCAACAGTGGAGAAAACTCAACTATTATCAATTTCACTTCTCAAAGATGAATTAGAAGAGCCACTGAGACTATTGGGTATAGATAAAAGTATAATAAAGATGAGGACTTCTAAACTAGAAAAAGATATTGTTGAAAGTGTTAAGGAAGGGTTACATTCCATTGGGAAAAAAACTAGATCTGCAGATAAATCCATTGCACAAAGAGTGATACTAACATCTATTTTAAATAAGAAAACATCCTAAAATAGACAGATCTCTTCATTATCATCTCATTTCGGGTATAGTCGGAAGACAATACTACATTATCTTAAAAGGAGAAACAATTTGAATGATAGTACATTAGAAGGCAATTGGGCACTAATGTGTAGAGCTCCTTGATCTGACATGATTGGGGAAACAGTTAAGAACTTAGTTATTCAATTTTGGATTGATAATACTCATCCTTCACCAAATAGAAGAGATATCATCAAGCAGAGGATTGGGCCTAAGGAATATATTCAACACGCAAAACATTGGTTGGATGTCACTCAACATGAATTGTATCTCTCATTTTGTAATTTAAATCCTAACATAAAGATTGGACAAACAATGTTTGAAAGATTGAAGCCCTATTTTGTGAAGATAAATAAATCTTTTGAAACATGTTGTTGTCAATATCATGTTGAATTTGATCTGTACTATGAAGGGTTTCGAAAGATGATAGAAGAAAGTGGTGAAACTTCTCAAAATACTTTTCCTAAATGACCGAGTCAATTCATAACATCAATCTTATGTGACAAACCAAATGATTGTGTCCGTGAAATAGATTGCATAAGAGGAACTTGTGAAACATGTGGTAACTTGACTAAATTTCCTTTGAGAGAAGAAGATACTAATACGAAAAGGATGGTAAAATGTAAGAGATATAAGTACATAAAGTCAGAAACAAAAGCTGGAAAAGAATCAACAAGTTTAGAATATGTAGAGGATGAGATATCGGCTGGAGAATTTATGTCAAATTTTCATAAATTGATTCAACCATATATACGCCATGCATTTTTTGCTAAGTGGCAAGAAAAACAATTTCAAACACTAAGAGAAACTTTCCCACTTGGAACAATTCTATCTGTTGTTGACTTTGTAGAGAATTACTCTTTCGTATCTCAAAAACAACTTCAAGCAAAATACTACTATACATAGCAAGTTACTATTATGGTTCAAGTGTCTTATCGACATGCACAAATTGATCTAGATGGTGTGGAAAGTACAAATCAAGCACGAGTCATTAAAAAAGAGTATCACTTTTATATTAGTGATGACAAAGAACATGACACACATTTTGTGGAACATTGTTTTAAGACATTTTTTGAATATTTGAAAAACAAAAACATTAAAATAGAAAAAAATTTGGTATGGTCAGATGGATGTGCAACACAATTTAAATCAGCTAGACCATTTTATGCATTATGTAGATATCATCGATACCTTAATATACCACACATTTGGAGTTTTTTTGAGAGTGGACATGGAAAGGGGTAGCATGATGGTGCAGGAGCTTGTATCAAACATACTTTAAGAAAGTATCAAATGGACTATAAAGGATATCACATTAATAATTCTCATGATGTGGTTGAGTGGTGCAAAATGCATTTTTCGGTGCCAACAAATATAGATAACACATCATTAGAAGCGGATCGAGTCATACCATTTAGAGTGTTTTGGGAGGTATCAGGTATATATAAATTAATTTTTTCATATTTTTAAATTGAATCTTAAATTTATATTTAATATGTTACCTTAGATTATCTCTAACTAAATTATGGACCTTGTGTACACATTCAGGTGTTGATAGAAGATCAATGCATGCATGCAAGAGGGTAGAGAAGACACGATCTTTGCATTCAGTCATGAGTACAAATAGTAATGTGTGGTCATTGTATACAAGAGAATACTCATGTTTTTGTCCTAATTGTATTGATGAAGACTATGGTGGTTGCATTAATCAAGAACGTGGATATGTGGGTGAATGGACTTTGGTGCCACTAGATGTTATTAATACGAATGTGTTTGAGGACGAAAACTATCATGATATTCCATTGATTTCTAGTGATTATAACCATATTTCAGGATTGATCAGAGTTGGTATGTATGAACTATATATATATACCTAGATCATGTACATGTATACATTTTTCATAATTTTGGTTTATTTTTATTATATATATGTACTTATGTAAATGACGTGTATCCAGAATTTTGACATATATAAGTTTGTGTAGGAAATGTTTTTGCAGTCATAGCATAATTGAAAAATGTAGAAGGTGCTAGCTATTATTTATTACGTTGCACCATGGAAAGAGAGAAGCTAACAAAGACTGAAATAAGTGATGAAACTTTTTCTCCCACAGGTTAGTATATAGTTGAATTATGTATATATGTATGTCAAGTATCTATATTTTTAATGAATTCAAATTCTTTGACTTAAATTCAAGATTAATGTATTTTTTAAATGTGTACATGTGCAGGTTTTGTTGTTGTACAAGGAACATATTTGAAGCAAATAAAATTACTTAAAAGTGGGATTCATTTCATCGATTATCAACCTAACAATAAGGTATATCAATATAGTAACCATGTTATTGCCACTGGTCTAACTCTTCATCCAGTCAAAGGACCTAGAATATGTAAGTTGAGGCTCCATATTGATGATCATGAGAAAATATTAAATGTTATCCAAGAACGAGTTGATCCACTTGATATGAGATAGAAACAACTCCTAATTTGAAATGTAACTCGAGAACAATTTGAAATTTGGTTCAAACTATTTGAAATTTGGTTGAACAATCATTTGATCAATTTGAAATTTCGTGGAATAACTAATTTTCTAAATTGAACTTTTACTCTTTCATTTTGAATTTTCTAAAGTAACTAATTATAGAAATTATGAACTTATATGTACATGTGTGTACACTAATTACCTGACATGTGCACCTTGAGGGAAAGAAATTCGAACACCACTTGTCTTAAGAGGATGAAATTAGGAGTTTGTAAAATTAATTATATTGAACTTTCTATTTCACTTAACTTGTCAATTTTTGGACACATGTACGCTTTCAATTTAACTAATTAGGACATGTGCTTTCAATTTCAGGACATGTGAGCTTTCAATTTAACTAATTACCTGACATGTGAGCTTTCAATTTTAGGACATGTGAGCTTTCAAGTTCAAATTGCAATTTGTTTAACTAAATTTTGAACATGTACATGTTTTAAGTTGGACTTGAATTAGAACATTGGGCTTAAGGGGATAAAATCCTAGGATACATGTGTGCACTTGAATTAAAATTTCACTATGATTAAAATTTGAAATGTAACTCAAGAACAATTTGAAATTTGGTTCAAACTATTTCAAATTGTGTTGAACAATTTGAAATTTGGTGTCCAATAACTAATTTTCTAAATTGAACGTTTACTCTTTCATTTTTAACTCAATGCAAGAATTCATTTAACTTTCTATTATATTGAACTTTCTATTTCATTTAACATGTCAATTTTAGAACACATGTACACTTTCAATTTAACTAATTAGGACATGTGCTTTCAATTTTAGGACATGTGAGCTTTCGATTTAACTAATTACTTGACATGTGAGCTTTCAAGTTCAAATTGCAATTTGTTTAAACTAAATTTTGAACATGTACATGTTTTAAGTTGGACTTGAATTTTACAACATTGGGCTTAAGGGGATAAAATTCTAGGATATGTGTACAAATAAAAGGGATGAGTTCTATAGATTTACTCGAGTTAGGAATTATGTACAACTAATTACCTGATACTTTAACATTTAATACATGTTCAATATATTACCAAACATTTAAATTACATGAACTATATATATATATATATATATATATATATATATATATATATATATATATATATATATATATATATTTAATCAATATATTAAACATGCACGTACATATCTAAATAAATTACTTACATATCTTAGATAGAAACAATTTATAATATACTAGATCTAGATCTAGTATGTACATTAGATTCTACAACATAATGCAACATGTATCAATCATCTCGAGAACAAATAACAAAAACATGTATCTATCTAGAGATCTATCAGAAGATAATATCAAATATAAATATAGCATGCACACATGTAGACATGTAAATCCAGGTACATCTATATCAAATCAAATATAAATATAACATGCATCATGTGTGTATATAAAGTGTCTATCTAACATATGTGAATGTCTCTCTAGATGAAAGTCTACAACAAATCATCTAGATAAAAAAAACTATAGATCATCACGTGTAGGACTATCATCGCCACACCTCCTCACAACGCGCTCTGAAGACTGACTAGTATCAAGGTGTTCACTAGGATGTGCTGACCCCTATATATAAATTCAAGAGAAAGTGATATCAATACATACATACATTTAATCAAGAGAAAGTGATATTGAAATACATGTACATGTATTTAATCAAAACATAAATAAACATTACCTGTCCACTACTGACATCATCCAATGAGTCTCGATGACGTACATGATCTGGCATCAAATTTGGAGTAAAAATAGGCGCGTCCCCCTACATTGTAAACGTGCACGGGCAACACATCAAATTAAAATTTCTCTACATGATTACATTTGAATCTACGTGCATGATATACATGTACATGTGCACACATGCACATGTCTAAATTAAATTAGTTTGAAATGATTGAAATTTTAACATGAACTTGAAATTTTTTTTACCTATGTAGATGGTGGCATCTGATAATACTTGGATTGCCTAGCATCGATCGTGTCCACTAATGGATCCAAATTTTGTTGTGTCGCATCAAGCTCAATCTTTGCATCTATGTGGGCCCCATGGCTAGTGACTGGCACATGTCCTAATAATGACGAGCCAAGTGGACTATGTACATGAGATGGCATAGAAGTAGAATCATCACGTGTCAACAAGTCCATCCACCCTGTGGTCGACAAGCTCAAATCAACATCATCAAGGCCCACATCTGAACTCTAAGCCTGCACTGTAACACTGGCTGAAGGGCTTGTGGTATGTATATGTCTCTGTGGAGCAAAAGAGTGGTCAGTAGATGGATCATCATGTGCACTACCACCATGACCACTACTTGATCGATGAGAGGAATATGGCTGAGGATGTGTCCTAGTACTACCATGGACATGACCTCAAACATCTGATGTGGGTATGCCAAGATGCTTTGATACAAATCTATATATATCTAATAAATCCTTAGTGAAACCAATCATAGTATCTCATGCCAACACTCTAGTGAGACCCTCTAAGCTAGCCACTGAAGGGATGCCTGCTGCACTGTACAAGTCTCCTGAAGATGAAGCATAGGATGATGATCTGGAATGCCGACGAGGCATCAAATATTGACCAACCTCATCACTCGAAATAGATCTGACAACTTCTGCAATCTCTCCAACTCCCTGAAGGACCCCACGTAACTGAGTGGTATGCATGGCCTCATCAGCTGATGGACCTAACACAGGGGAAATAGCAGGTGCCCTCTCTCTGACAATTGATCTATGTGCCAGTGGGGGACGACCTGGTTGCCTATCAGCCAATCTACCATGCCCTTGTCCTAAATGTCCTAGTAAATCTATGTAGTTCACCGCCCTGTATAAGTGAACCTCTGCATAAAGTTGTCAGGCAAAATAGAGTGGAATTTGGTCATTATTTGGATAATGACCATGGGCAGCAAGGAAGCATGGGTATATCAATGCAGCCATCTGTGGATCTATACACTTAAGGGGAGAATACCCCTTCACATACTTTTGTGAAAGATAATGAGAGAAACATTCCCTCTTCAGGACATCTTTGGGCACCAAGCGCTGCACCTCCTGGAGTGAAAGACCAAAGGAGACCTCTCGTCTCTTACTATCAAGGACATCCTGTATAGTATGTGCAGAATATGGGACAATGACATGAATCTCATCTCGAATAAATGTCAGGCTACATAAGATAGTTTGGCATGTACCACTATAAACACTAGAGCATGTGCCACTAGTAAGGCATTCCTAGAGTCTATGAATCTCCTGGTTAGTGCGATCATAGAGCTCCTGAGGTGGGATAGGTAGCTGATCATGGGGGACATGATGCTGCTCAGGGGGGATAGGCTGCTACTCAGGGCCTGGGATAGGCTGCTCGGGCCTGGGTATAGGCTGCTGCTTAGGGCTCAAGATAGGCTACTCGGGCTCGGGTATAGGATGCTCAAGGGGGATAGGTTGCTCGGGGGGGATAGAAGGTTGTTGATCAGCCATGTCAATGTACAATGTAGGTGTGTGTATAATGTGTAAACCTAAAAATTAAAATTAAAATGTATGACATTTAATAAACTTGAAATTTATATTAACATATATGTATGTACAATTTGACAAAATTAAAAAACTTGTATCTAAATTGTTTTAATAAAATTAAACATGCACATACATGTCTACATATATATATAAAAGTCCTAAAACTTAAATGAACATGTACCTTAAAAGAAAACTAAATTTTAAAACATATATGTTGTTATATATATAATGTTTGTAACTCAGGGACCTTTTAAGAACTACATGTGTGCAAGTTATATATCTATCTAAGTTAGATTGAATGTTCAAAGGTTTTAGACATATGTGTGCACATAAACTTGTCAGATGTAATTTAGATCCATGAAGTTTAAATATGTGCATATATATGTATATATAGATATATGTGTATATACATGTACATGATATGTATATTTGCACATATAGATCTATCATGCACATGTGTATATATACATGCATACGTGTGCATATATATATACACGTGAACATGATACATGTGCAAATATATATATCATGACACATATGCATATATAGATCTATTTGTGTACGTATATATAACAGTGATGTATCATTTTGAGACCTTGATATCAATGTTTAATTAGTTTTAGGATTAGGGTTCAATTTGGTTTGTACTATTTGATTAGGTTTACATGCTTAGGTTTCAATTAGGACAAGAGTTAATAAATTGAATTCAGGTTTCAATTCAATCTTAGGGTAACGGTTCAATTTTGTTAATGGTTGGGGAAAGGATTTAAGGTTAAATTCAAGGTTTCTACTATTAACATGGGAGATATAATTACCTTTTTATGATCATGGTTTAATTCAATTTGGTTTATAATTATAATATTAATTAGTTAAGGGCTAGGGTTACCTTTCAATCTAGTTTGATATATTCAATTTGGTTTAAGGTTGACCCAGGGGTTAGTTTATTTTAGTGTTAAATATTAATATATAATGCTAAATTATGATATCACTCATTTTTTGATATTTTGATATGATGGACATGTCATAAATGACATTTCTATATGATTCTTTTGATATGATATGCATGGATTATATATATATATATAATCTTATGATTTAGCCCGTAAATTATCATTTGTAATATAAGGGTTTAGAAATTAAATTTTAAGATCTTGAGGTTAGGGTTAGGGTTTGGATAATTAAATTTTAGTTTTAGGTTTAGGGTAAGAGTTAGAATTATGGTTAGGGCTATGATTTAAGATTGAGACCACGATTAAAGGGTTAGGATCATGTGGTCGGAGGACCCAAGTACCTAAGTAGAAATTATAGTCTAGATCAATTAGGGTTAGTAAAGTAGGAAAGTTAGCATTTAGGATTTAGGGTTATAGTTATGATTCTAGGGTTAGGGTACATTGGGTTTACATAATTTCTATTAGTACTATTTATAGGGTTAGGATATGGGCTGACATTGGTATTAGTATTATTTTTAGGGTTATGGTTTGTACATCAGGGTTTAAATTTATGGATCTAGGATTATGATTAGGGCTTATAATTTAGGATAAGGGTTGGGGCTTATCATCTAGTATAAGGGAACTTACCATTATAATTTATGATTAAGGTTAGAATAATGGTTTAGTACTTAAATTAGTTTATATCTAGCTAGCTTTTAAAATTAGAGTTTAGCATTTAAATTTAACAAATTTTAGGATCTTAGTGTACATACATCTTGATTCTAGGGTTTAGTATAATTTAGGGTCATGGTTTAACATTTATGATTATAGCTTATAGGTTTGTACATTATCATTGCTAGAAGTATGGTTAGAGGGTTAGGGTATGGGTTTACATCATGTTGAACTAGAAGTATGATTCAGAGGGTTAGGATTTGTATTAGCAATAAAAATTTTGATTATGGTTTTAACACATAGTTTAAATAAATTTATATAATTAAAGTTAGGATCAAGTATTAATATGATTTACTATTTAATGTTGGGGTTTATCATTTAGACCTCTACGGTTCAAATTGAGATTTAGAAAAGTTTTATGGTTTCAAGTGTGCATCTAAGATTAGGGGTTATAATTTATGATTAAAGGGTTTTGCAGTTAGGATTATGACCAGGTTTAGTATAATTTAGGGCTACTGTTTAGCATTAAGGAACTTAAGACTTAAAATTTAATTTAAATATATTTAAATTTTACATGAACATTAGATTATATGATGTACATTTTTTTATGTAACTTGTATATTATTTAATCAAGTTATGTTCTTATAATTAAATTTTATTAATTAAAGGTTGTAACATGTATTCTTTAGGTCATACACATTCTAAGTTATATACATTCTTATTTATGTATATGTATGTTATATTCTTACCTAGATGCAAATTAATCTTTGACATTCTTATATATGTATTTAATTTAGGATCTGGACCCAAGTTAAGACATGTGATTGAATTATAATATAGTTAATTATATACTTAGATTATTTTTAAATTCAATTTACAAATTGACATTATAGTTAATTCTAAATGAGGCCTAGCCAAGGGATCCAAAGAACTAATCAAAATTTTTACTAAGCAAACAATAATTTACAATTATAAAAAACATAAGAGATTGCAAATTCCTTAATGAGCACATTTACATTTCATTTTTAAATAATTATAAGTACTAAAAGTAAAATAAATAACACATCCACATGAAATAATATTAACTAGACTTCAGTTCAATCCATTTAAATAATTTATATACATTTGTTCCGAATGCCACTTGGCAAATTAATTCGGAATGCACAATCATCCACTGTACATGTCACAGCGTATGAAAGGCTGAAAGAATATACATTTATAAAATAGTTTACATCATCCATTTTCGATTCATGAAACAAAGTATAATACAATTTAAGTAAAATTATTTTAAATAGTATTAGAAGTTTTTTGTTTGGATCCCTTGGCGAGTTGTTATGTGATTAAGTACTTAGTTATATATGTTTAGGGTTTTATTGTACATAACTATATGGTTAGGTCATGATTATAGTTTAAATAATGAATTTAGGTCAAGGTTATATGGTTTTAGGTCCAGGTTATATGGTTCTAGGTCAAGGTTATATGGTTCTAAGTCAAAATTATATTTATTTGTAAAATTACATGTAACTTAAACAATAAATTTACATCTAATCTAATCATTCAACATTGTAATAAATACATAAATTAAATACATTTCAAAACATCTAAAATAATAAATTTTTAAATAAACTTTAAATTAAAAGACAATATTATATACTTAGATCTAATATAGATGAAAATTATCTTTAAAAAAATTTTATTTGTGCATTTAGAGATTCATAATAACATTAGAGGCTTAAGCATGAATAGTAAAATAAAATATACAAAGAAACATATATAAAAAACAATAAAATATACGAAAAAATATATAAATTTTAACTTAAACAATAGAAAAAAGGAAAAAACAAATGTTTCATACCTTTTTCAGACGGTCGATAAAGCGGATGCCAGTCTCTCTCCAACTTTCGATCGAAATAATGAGGAGAGAATCCGACTACGCCGCTATTTATGCTAGCGGGTTTCATAGTTTCGATCGAAACTTAAGTAAAGTTTCGATCGAATCTTTAAAATTGCGAGGAAACTCGCGTTCCAAGTTTCGATCGAAACTTTACTTAAGTTTCGATCGAAACTATTCGGCGCGGTTAGTTTCGATTGATAGTTATTTTCTATCGAAAGTAATTAGTTTTGATTGAAACTTTGAAAAAGAGCTTCTATCGAAATTATACGGGTAATTTTTTGGACTTGCGCTTGTTTCGAGGAATTTCTTCCTCTGAAAAAGTGTAACCCACTATTGTGGGTTCACCCTATGATAGAAGATGACAAGCGAAACCTTTCCAACATGTTAGAGGAAAATTCAATTGATCTTGCAAGAGCTTCCAATATGTAGCTAGACATCCTAAGCCAAATGATGAATGCCCATCATGAGCTAAATGTCAAGGACATTGAGATCTCCACACTAAAGATGCAAAATGAACAACTGCAAAATGACTTGAGAAGAGAGAAGAAAATTGTAGAGAGTTTCAACAAAACTAATGAAGCTATCAAATACTTTGAATAGCTACTAAAATCACCAAGATCCAGCAATGACACTTTAGGACTTAGATACACCAGCACTGAAAAAGGAGAGTTGTCAAAAACTACAGAAGAAAGAAGTGACAAAGGTAAGAACACAAAACCTACTTGTAATTTTTGTGGTAAAAAGGGGCATACCTCTAATGTATACAGAAGCAAGAATGTCAATCAGCATGAAAAACCTAAAAACATGGGACACTATCACAAGTTCAATAAGAAAGGTCATCAGGCATATGATTGGGTAAGTGCACAAAGTTGTGGTGCCAAAAGGGGGGTATAAGCGGACACCTTTTTCTTGAAATCTACAAATTTTGAACTTCAACAAGAATTTGAAGATAGTTACGCTCAAAATTTTCAGATATGACAAAAAAAAAGTCGTAGTCCTTTGAATCTAGTTTCTAAACTACTAATTTTTTTTCAAAATGGTTTAGTTTTATGTCCTCAAAAAAGGGGGCCACAAAAAGTGGTACTATTTATTCCAAAAAACCATAGCACAGTACAAAGTGTGGCCCCCCTAAAATTTTAACTTTTTTTTTGAAATTTTTTAATCGCTCTGGTCAAAAGTTACTTAACACTATGTAGTTTATCCTAGATTTTTTGAGTAATTTTATAATGTCTATTTTTTTTTTAACGACTATTTTAACTTGACACATCCCAAAAATGTGAAATATCTATGTGCTCCCCCTAGAAATAATTGAAAACTAATCTAAAATCAAAACCTTTTTTTTTCAAAGTGTGTAGAATGGAGTCTAGTTTCTCAAAAACTAAGTTGTTACAAAATTCGATGAACGAGCTAAAATCTATAGCCCAATTAGTATGTGGTGGTTTTTGACAAAAAATGAACATACATTCAAAAGAAATTATAAATGAAAGGCTTGAAATAGTTCAAATTAAAAATAAATTATATGGTTAGATAGCTAACATAGAGACCTATAATGCTATGTAACCTGATCTTATTGATACCCAACCATGAGAAATCTTGAAGGGGAGCACAGAAGAAAAAATAATCTTTTTTTGTATGTTTGCTGGAAAACACATCTTAGGCCTGTTCATCAAATCCAAACCTTTGAGTTGGATCTCCAAGGAAAAGCCAAGTCTCAGGCTTGGGTTTGATTAAGGTTTAAATAGTGCGTGCTCCCTATAGCGCACACGTGCTATAGCGTGCATGCGCTATTTAAACCTCAGTTCTAAATAGTGCATGCACGCTATAGGGTGCAAGCACTATAGTGCACACACACTATTAAGATGTAAGGTGAAAAAGAGAACTAGGTGGGGGGGGATAGGGGAATGACTATGTGTGTGCATGAAAGAGATAGAGAGAAAGTAGGGGATAGGAGAGGGGAGAGAGTACAGGATGGGAGAGAGAAAGTGAGAAAGAGTAGGGCTGGCAAAGAGAGTGTAGGATGAGAGAGAGAGAGAGAGTAGGGGTGGCAAAGAGAGGAAGTATGAGAGAGAGTACGGGTGGAAAAGAGAGAGTGCAGGATGGGGGAAAGAGATTTAAAGTAGGGGATGGGAGAGAGAGGAAGTGTGAGAGAGAGTATAGGTTGGGAGAGAGAGATTAAGAGTAGGGGATAGAGGAGAGAGAGAGTAGGTGATGGGAGACAGAGTGGGAGAGGAAGAACTTGAGAGAGAGCAGGATGGGAGTGCATGTGTGTGAAAGAGAGAGAGTATGGAATGGGAGAGGGGGAAGACAAATTAGCTCAAGCGAGAGTACGGGATGGAAGAGAGAGTAGGCAATGGGAGAGGGAGTGCGAGAGGGGGAGATAGGGGGAATAGAAATGTGTGTGTGTGTGTGTGTGTGTGAGAGAGAGAGAGAGAGAGAGAGAGAGAGAGAGAGAGAGAGAGAGAGAGTAGGGGATAGGAGAGAGTGTGAAAATTTAAGAGAGACTAGAGGGTAGCAAAGAGAGAGAGAGAGAGAGTGGAGAGGGAGAGAGTAAGAGTGAGAGTGAGAGAGAGAGAGTAGGCAGTGGGAGAGGGAGTGGGAGAGGGAGAGAAAGTGAGAGAAAAAGTAGGTGATGGAAGAGGAGAGAGGGGGAATGGGTGTGTGTTTGTGTCAAAGAGAGAGAGTCAAGAATGAGAGAGGGGAGAGAGAGATAGAGAGAGTAGGAAATGGTAGAGGGATGGGAGAGAGAGGAAGAGAGAGAGAGAGAGAGAGAGAGAGAGAGAGAGAGAGAGAGAGAGAGAGATAGTAGGTGGTGGAAGAGGGAGTGGGAGGGAGAGAGAGGTGGAATGGAAGCATTTAAGAGAGAGATAGAGTAGGGGATGGGAGAGAGTAGGTATCAGGACAAGGACGGCGAGAGAGAGAGAGAGGGGGGGAATGGGAATGTGTATTTATTTATAAGAGAGATAGAGTAAAGGATGGGAGAGAGTGTGAGAGTTTGAGAGAAATTAGTAGGGGATGGGAGAGAAGAAGAAGAGTGGGGGGATAAGAGTGTGTGTATCTATGAAAGTGAGAGAGTAGGGGATAGGAGAGAGTGTGAAAGTGTGAAAGTAGGGGGTGGCAGAGAGAGAGTACGAAAATGGGGGAGAGAAAGTAGGCGATGGGAGAGGAAAAGAGAGAGGGGGGATGGGAGTGTGTGTGTGTGTAAGAGAGATACAACAGGGGATGGGAGAGAGTCTGAGAGTGTGAGAGTAGGGGGTGGATGATAGAGAGAGTACAATGATGGGGGAGAGAAAGTAGGCGGTGGGAGAGGGAAAGAGAGAGGGGGGATGGGGGTGTATGTGTAAGATAGATAGAGTAGGGGATGGGAGAGAGTGAGAGTGTGAGAGAGTAGGGGATGGGAGAGAAGAGAGAGAGTAGGGGATGGGGGAGAGTGTGAGAGAGTAGGGTATGGGAGACGAGAGAGAGAGCAAGGGATGGGGGAGAGAAAGTAGGTGGTGGGAGAGAGAGTGGGAGAGGCAGAGAGAGCTTGTACAAGATGGGAGAGAGAGAGAGAGTAGAGAGGGAGAGAGAGAACTTGAGAGAGAGAGAGAGATAGTAGGTAGTAGTAGTGTGAGTGAGAGAGATTAGGGGGTGGTAGAGAGATTACGACGATGGGGGAGAGAAAGTAGGCAGTGGGAGAGGGAGAGAGAGGGGGAATGGGAATGTGTGTAAGAGTGAAAAATTAGGGGATGGAAGAGAAGAGAGAGAGTAGGGGATGTGGGAGAGAAATTAGGTGGTAGGAGAGGGAGAGAGATAGGGGGATAAGAGTGTGTGTGAGAGATCTAAAGAGTCTTGGATGGGAAAGGAGAGGGGGTGAGAGAGGTAGAGAGAGTAGGTGGTGGGAGAGGGAGAGTGAGAGAGAGTAAAGGATGGGAGAGATTAGGAAGAGAGAGAGGAAGGGGATGGGAGAGAGAGTAAGGAGGATAGAGAGTAGGGAGGATGGGGAGTGATGTGTTTTGAGAAAGTAGGGGGTGGCAGAGAGAGAGAGTATGACGACAAGGGAGAGAAAGTAGGCGGTGGGAGAGGAAAAGAGAGAGGGGGGATGGGAGTGTGTGTTTAAGAGAGACAGAGCAAGGGATGGGACAGAGTGTGAGAGTGTGAGAGTAGGGGGTGGCAGAGAGAGAGAGTATGACGATAGGGGAGAGAAAGTAGGTGGTTGGAGAGGGAAAGAGAGGGGGGGGGAATGGGGGTGTATGTGTAAGAGAGATAGAGTAGGGGATGGGAGAGAGTGAGAGTGTGAGAGAGTAGGGGATGGGAGAGAAGAGAGAGAGTAGGGGATGGGGGAGAGTGTGAGAGTGTGAGAGAGTAGGGGATGGGAGACAAGAGAGAGAGTAGGGGATGGGGGAGAGAAAGTAGGCGATGGGAGAGAGAGTGGGAGAGGCAGAGAGAGCTTTTACAAGATGGGGGAGAGAGAGTAGAGAGGGAGAGAGAGAACTTGAGAGAGAGAGAGAGAGATAGTAGGTAGTAGTAGTGTGAGGGTGAGAGAGAGTAGGAGGTGGTAGAGAGAGTATGACAATGGGGGAGAGAAAGTAGGCAGCAAGAGAGGGAGAGAGAGGGGGAATGGGAATGTGTTTAAGAGAGACAAAGTAGAGGATGGGAGATAAGAGAGAGAGTAGGGGATGGGGGAGAGAAATTAGGTGGTAGGAGAGGGAGAGGGAGAGAGATAGGGGGGATAAGATTGTATGTGAGAGATCTAAAGAGTCAGGGATGGGAGAGGAGAGGGGGTGAGAGAGGTAGAGAGAGTAGATGGTGGGAGAGGGAGGGTGAGAGGGAGTAAAGGATGGGAGAGAGTAGGAAGAGAGATAGGGAGGGGATGGGAGAGAGAGTAGGGAGGATGGGGAGTGATGTGTTTTGAGAGAGTGCGTATGCACTATAGTGCATATGCGCTTTATACTACATATGCACTATCTCAAATCACCAAATAATGGTCAAAAACCAACCTTGGGACCCATTTCATCCATTTTTAACTTTTCGTCTCTTATGCTCTCTATTATTTCAATAGAAAACACGGGTTTCAACATCTAGCAAACACTATTTCAACACTTTTGGAAGCTAGCAAACACCAAATTCAATCATTGGATACGTGACTTGAAGAATTTTTGAATATTCTTTTAAAAGAAAAGGTTAGTGCAATCCATTTTAAATATTGTTTGTGGATATATAGATACAAATTTGATTATAATTTGGTAAGTTATGTAATATATAGTGAATTCATTAAAAATTGTATGTTTGAATGAAATGTTATTTTGAAATGGTTAGAAATTTGACAAGTCATTTGATATATATTGTGTATTCATTCAAATAATTATAATTTTTATATGTAATTGAATAATTTGTGATTTAAACATTTTAAGTAATTCAGATGTTTGAATAATTTGACATGTAGAAATCATCATCATGCCAAGGAAGAAACCAAATATTCAAACAAATGCAGATAGGGAGAGAGATTTGACAATTAAAAGAGATAAAATGAAATTACTATGTGAACAAAGAAAATTGCAAAGCAATGATGAAGAATTAAATTTTGAAGAGGATCAAGAACCACTAGTACAAAGAAACAAGGAGGAAGAATTAGAAAGACAAAGAGAACGAATGATATTGTTATGCTCAAGAAGACAATTTAACTGTGAAGCTACACCATCCTCCAATGTTGGAGTCATATCATCTACTACACCATCTTCGAATGTTGGAGTCATATCATCCACTACACCATCTTTCAATGTTGAAGTCATATCATCCTCTCATGTTGAAGAGACACTGATTTATAGATCCGACGATATAGACACTCCATCATTTCATGTTGAAAGCACAACATCAACACATCAAGTAGGTGATATTCCATCTTTTGCATCTTATTGCCAAGGCACATCATCTTTAGTTCAAGGTACATGATACACTCAACCTTATATTGATTTTCAAAATGTTGAGAGAATTGAAGAGATTGGAACAACTTCTAGAATTCATTTTAGAAAACCAAAATATTTGATTGATATTGATACTAACATTTTGAAATCAATGCCTGACAAGATTAGCAAGCGTACTTGTCAAAGAAAAGTTAATCATATGTGGAGATTATTTTTTGAAGAATTAAATATTATAGGTCAATGCCAATTATTTGTTGAAATGATGAGAAATTTGAAATTTAGGCCTATCATGAAGATTCTTTGGCTAAGAACGATGGATGATTCAAATGAAAGAAATATTGTAAAGAATCTAATGAGTGCTTATGACAAAGTGGGTTCTAAATCATGCACCAAAGATAGTAATATCACAAGATGAGTACTCACATCAACAATATTAAGTAGCCAAATGAAGAAAGCTTGACTCATGAGAAAGACAAGCAAAATATTAAAAATTGGTAGAGGTACCTTAAGGAGAGCCATGCTAAGGTGTGAGAGATTAGAAGATCCAAAAAAAATGAGTTATGGTCATTTAGCGGTAGACTACCACGAAAGGATAAAGAAATTAGTGAAGCCTTGAAATCATTGATCAAAATTTTTTGGAAAAATAAGACACGTATTTCTCCTAATCAAAAAGATGTTGTAAGAAGGATGATTGGTAGCCGAAATTGTGAGCCACATGCGAAAAATTTTTTGGACCCAACTCAGACACAATTTTTTGCAAAATTTATTGGTATGTATCCTCAAATTTGAACAAGTCAAAGATTTTTTGAGATGGGTAAACATTTTTATGTGAAAATAAATCACACACGCACAACTTGTTGTAGAATACATATTGAATTTTCTAACCATTTTGATGTTTTTAGGCACATATGCGTAGTTTTGCATTCTCAGTTTGTTTTGCAGGATTGTGACATAAAAGAGCCACCACGATCTTCAAGGGAATTCATATCCAACATTTTATGTGAAAGAGGAGACGGCCAAGAATTTTACAAGACATCATGCTTGGATGGTACGTGCTTATTTTGTGGTTCTTTGCAACTTTTATCAACTTGTCAACATATGGATAGTACACATGCAATTGGAAATGAAATAGTAGATTACGGAAAATTTAAGACAATGATATATGCTCTAAAAGATGGAAAACATGGTAAAAGATGTGATCTAGTTATTGAAAAGATTCCAGTGTATGAGTTCATGAAGATTTTTCATGAAAAGATTATGTATGAGTATGCAAGGCATACCCATAGAGCTCGATGGTTGCATTTGCAATTCAAGTTGTGCAAGGATACGTTTCCATTGGATACCATTGTTTTGGTTGTAGATTTTGCAGAGAGCTGCACACTACAACCACAAAATGAGGTGCAAGAAAAGTATTGTACATCTCAATAGGTTTCTATATTTGTTCACATAACATTCATGCATTCACCTACAGGTATAGAGGATGACAGGAAGATTTTGAGGGAGTACCATTTTTACATCAGAGATGATCAATCACATTCTACGAAGTTTGTAGATGGTTATTTTCAACTATTTTATGGAGATTTGGCTAACAGGGGCATATCATATCATCAACACATTATTTGGTTAGACAATTGTGCATCTCAATTCAAGAATGCATGGATGTTCTATTGGTTGAGTAGGATGCACAGGTTGTGTAGAATTCAATATATGTGGAATTTCATAGAGGTTGGTCATGGTAAGGCAGAGCACGATGGTGCTGGCACATGCACTAAAAGAGTCTTGGCTCATGAAGAACTAAAGTACAAAGATGGAGCAATATTGATAGATGCAAAATCCATCGTCCAATGGTGTAACGCTACAATGGGTCTTGGTAAGGAAGGTGAGTCTACAGTTTGTAGAATTTTTTGGTTGATAGATAATACTAACATTGCACCATATGAGGATTGTTTTACACAAATAGGATCTAGTGAATTACACTATTTTAGAAGCTCTAATGCAGGTTCATGGAGTATCCACACACAAAAAATGGAATGCTATTTTCCATCATGTGTAGAGGAAAATTGGGATGACTTTGAGTCAATTGAATGGGTGAACAAATGCGATATACGAGTTTTGGACCCAATTGACACCTATCGTCCCCCACAAGCACTAGAAATGGTAGAGATGGATTCATCTATTGACTTTGACCACTTGTCAGATTTAGTGCAACCTGGTAATATATATATATATATATATATATATATATATATATATATATATCTTTGTAATTTCAATATGTAACTTTATAACTTTTACCCAAGTATTTTCTGAATTAATGACCGCATTTTGTACATTTGTCACTGCAGGCCATGTTTTTGCTATTATTGCACATGAAGAAAATGAAGAAGAGACAGATTATTATTTGTGTTGTTGTGTTGAAGCCAAACAAAAATTGGATCAGTGTGGTGGTTGTAACAGGCACATGGCTTAGACGATATCCTATGAAGAATCCTAACTTGTGGTTATTCGAGGATTGGCAAACAGAGAGGAAGATTCTTCATTATTCAAACCTTTTTGTTGCATCAAATGTCCACTTGATAAAATATTGTGGAAAATCACATAATATGATTCTTTGGAAAGTTCACAAGTCAGACCATGAGGCAATACTTGAGACATTAAAATGTTGAGCAGATCTAGTTGGCTCATTAGATTGAATTGGGAGAGAGAGAAAAAGTGATCAATTGGATCCAAATACAATGTTACAACCTCTTCCTCAAGATTATCACATGACTAAGGTGGACCGTATTGTTATGATGTGTAAGTGATGAGATTTAGTTTTGATTTTTTAGAATATAGATACATTATTTGAATTTATATTAGTTAATAGGACCCATTTTTTTAATCTTATCTTAGATTTGTTACTGTGCTAATTCTTTATTTTTAGGTCACCAAAGAAGAGGGCTAATAAAGTTGACACACAAGTGATAAAGAGTGAGATGCCAAAATCATCTGTGAAATCGTATTATCAATTCACATCCTCAATATTTATTAGTTTTCTTTGTTCAAGTACCATTGTATGCTAATCATCTTATGCCTGGAATTGCAGAGGTTAAATTATGTCAATACTAAGGTTTGTGGCATCAATACTAAGGTTATAGCATCAATTGGTCACGCTAAGTGTAGTAGTTGTATCATGAATCCTTCTGAACCAATATGACTAAGATTCTCAGAAGAAGACTAAACCATATCATCTATCTAATCCCTCTTTATATAAGAGTTTGTCAAACAATGAGAATGAAACATTAATTATTACTCCCCCCTCAATATAAAATTCTCATTGATTACATTTTTTAAAGTTTTAAGTCACTATCAACCTCTATATCATTGTATTCTTCTTATCATCAAATTACACAACAATGAGAATATGAACGATGACTTCTTCACATGAACCTGACAATTATAAATGCTACACCTTAATAAATGTTTGGGCTTCATCTTTACCATTTGAGCTTATAATACAATACATTGGCTTCATTTGTATTTGGAAGTATTTATTATGTTTGTTCCAAAAGTCATTCTTCATTTGCCAATATGAAAATGCGACTATCATGAAAGGCATAGTCTTATAATTTGTAATTTGTATAATGGTATAAAAGCTTGGTTGTGGGTTTGAATCCATTGCCGAGTAAAAGCACAAACTTGTGTCACCTTTTATAAAGAAACGTGATGTTAGAATGTGATAGTTCAACATTAACGACAAACAAAATGGTATTTGTGTTTAAAATATGAAGATGATGTAAACTGACGAAATGTGTAGAATTGTATGAATTTTATGCCTATAATTTTTATAAATTTTTTGACTAAGAATTTATTCATTTTATTTTATTTTGAAGTCCCTTTTTTAACTATAAAAAGTATAGAATGTAGTTCCCATCAAACAAGTATGTGCAAATCATCTTTTTTTGTTCTAATTTGAAAATATTTTATAGATGACATGTATAGCTAGTGAACAAAAAAAGAAATAATTAATTTTGATGTATATTTTCTTTGTTATAAGTACTCAAGTTTGACCTTGTCAAGATCCAATAGTTTTTTCCTCCCGTCAAAACTTCTCTATCAAATCTATACATTCTTGAAAAAAAATTACATATTCGTGAAGAGGATTCTCTCCTCTAGTGATAAATATAATTTTTTTATTTTTTTGATATGATTTACTATTCTTTTTCATTTTTTGAGAGAGCATCTTCTGAAATGTTGAAATATCGACTTATAATATTTTGAGATTATAACATATTATAACTTTATTCAAAACACTCAAAAATTTATATAATGATGATATTGAATCTGAGATCTATAAAAGGGTATTTTTAGTTTTTGAAAAAAATTGAGTTTTGATAGAGAAATGAGATTTGACCGAAAGAGGTTTTTGTATCACAAATGGTGACACAGATCTGTGCTTTTACCCTGCCCCCATGACCCTCCTTCTCATGCATTTATTCTATTTATTCTTCTACCTCCTCCTATGCTTGGCCATTTTGCAACACCATCTGGATGGAACTCTAGCCTTCCTCAAAACCATTATACATGAACTCTCCTTCTTCAAGATATTCTATAAAAAGTTCCTCAACCCTTGAACCTTTCAAAACCCCAATCTCAATGGAAGGCTTCTAGACCAAAGGAACTAGTAGATCCGGTTCTTTAAGAGAAAGAGACAACAAATCCAATTTTCTAGTGACTAGATGGAAAATTGGGGAAATCATTTCAATTAGTTGTAAATTGAAAGGAATTATAAGTAAACTATATCAATATAATAAGTAACTTAGTAATTATATCAATATAATTTAATTACTAAGGAAATGAATTTATTACTCTAATATATATTACATCATTTTGCAGACAAAGGTGTTGAATTTGATGCTTAACAAATTTACATACATGTGTAATAAATAATAAGTGTTGTAGCTTTGGGATCAACACTATAAAATGAAGGATGTCATACTACATTCACAGAGGTACCAAAATATTTCATTTGATATGGAGACAAAAGAAAATGTGTATTCTTCATAACTACATTTGAGTCTCATGTATTATCATTTTCAGCTATTGACATCAAAGATACCTTTACATATTCATCATTGTATTGATCAACGAGTCCTTATTGCACTCACTAGTTCTAAGCCAATGACCAAGGTATGAAAGAGTTTTAATTAAAATTTCATTAGTACTAAAATTCAATATAAAATTCATAGGCACAATCAAGTGGTAACTTTCATGGTTTTTATAGGGTCTTATTATTCTTGACCATCAATATATCCCTGAGGTGTATATACAGAGGAATTATCAGCTAGCTGTAATAGAATATTAAGTTTTATGTATAAATATATTTTATTTTTTTATATAAAATAGTTATTTATTCATATATAATTTTGATTGTAACATGTTGAGTTATAGAAGATTCTAAACTAATGGACTAGTGAGCATGTTAGGAAGACCTCATTATATACACCGGTCATCTCCCACTTGTTGGAAATTAAAGACAATTAGGGATTTATTTTGTTCCCCTAGTTGGAAAGAGTATATATCTAATGATGTACATTTTACACCTATATGGCATTATTGGGCATATGTTTTGTATAATTTTTTCTATGTATGTCATTTTTTACATATATTTCATGTATAACATTATTAGACATATGCTTATGATGTTTCAAATGATTGATAAATGAATTATATGATATTGTTAGACCTTATGGAATAAAATTTGATTTTTTGTTATCACATTGGTTTGATGCTTGTATTGAATCAATCAACATATTTTCCTTTTAATTCTTCCACATTTGGCATATCCATCTAACAATGAACTTATGATACTCCCATCAAGAAGTGCATGATTGCATGGTTTTATGGTGGATGTCCCTCTCTTTTTTAAATTCCAATTTTATTCATCTACATGAGTAAGGGAGATCAATTCCATTTCTTTCAATTGTATTTAAAGGTCATTAAAGTTTTTTCAAATAATGTGACTAAATAAATATTATTCAGCATTTACCTCTATCATCAAGGTTGATTCATTCCTCCTCTTATTTTACCAAATAATTTGGATGAATCACCCATGGCTCCTTACATTTCTTGAAGAAAATTTTCAAAGACTTTGCAACATGTCTTCTCTTCTTCCATATAGTTCATGTTCATTGAAGACATTTGGTAAAACAATATATATGCTTTGTATATTCTCACAACACCAATAGTCATGGTACAATGCTTCCAAGATCCATAGTTGAAGAGAAGCTATGTGAAGCTTCTAGAACCATGGACCTATACTTAATTTAGTATTATTGCATCCATGTTACTTATGAAAGTGGAAGTTTCACATAGATAAGTAGGGAAACCAAAATTGAAAGCCAAACTTAACATAGAAAAGTAAAGCAAGCCTCAACTATATTCTCATTAAACACTGTGAATTCAAATATCTTTGATGGGGAATATCTCAGAGCTCATGAAAGATATGGATGAGGTTCTAGTTCCTATAGGACCATGTTGCAGAGGCCTACAATAACCTCTCTCACTTTTTGGAGATCGTATTCCATTTTCATTCTACAACGCCATCTCGGGTGATGTTGAAACTTGCAATGTTGGCGAGTACAAAGTTGCCAACTGCCAAATCTCTCTCATCTTTCATCGTGGGATCAAACTGTCTACTCGATTAGCTTTAGGTGGTTGGATAAACCCTATCCCCAACCTCTTCTTGTCCCCTTTAGTGCTCGAACGTTCTCAGGGACGCTGAACTGGAATGTCCCTAAGGGTAACTAAATGCCACAAGGCTGCAATCTTTGACGGGGCATATCTCGAAGCTCATTCAAGATATGGATGAGATTCTAGTTCCCACAGGACCATGTTATAGAGACCTACAATAAACTCTCTCACTATTTGGAGATCGCATTCTTTTCATTCTACAACGCCATCTCGGGTGATGTTGAAACTTGCAGTGTTGGCTAGTACAAAGTTGCCAACTACCAAATCTCTCTCATCTTTCGTCATGGGATCAAATTGTCTTCTCCATTAGCTCTAGGTGGCTAGGTAAACCCTATCCCCAACCTTGTCTTGTCCCCTTTAGTGCTCGAACATTCTCAGGCACCCTGAACCGAAATGTCCCTAAGGGTCACTAAATGCCACAGGGCTGCAATCTTTGATGGGGCATATCTCGGAGCTCATGCAAGATATAGATGAGATTCTAGTTCCTAAAGGACCATGTTATAGAGATCTAAAATAATCTCTCTCACTTTTTGGAGATCGCATTCCATTTTCATTCTATAACGCCATCTCGGGTGATGCTAAAACTTGCAGTGTTGGCTAGTACAAAGTTGCCAACTGCCAAATCTCTCTTATCTTTCGTCATGGGATTAAACTGTCTGCTCCATTAGCTCCAGATGGCCGAGTAAACCCTATTCCCAACCTCATCTTGTCCCCTTCAGTGCTCGAACATTCTCAGGCACACTGAACCGAAATGTCCCTAAGGGTCACTAAATGCCAGAGGATTGCAATCTTTGATGTGACATATCTTGGAGCTTGTGTGAGATATGGATGAGATTCCAATTCCTACAGGACTATGTTGTAAAGACCTACAATAACCTCTCTCACTTTTTGGAGATCGCATTTCATTTTCATTCTACAATGCCATCTTGGGTGATGTTGAAACTTGTAATGTTGGCCAGTACAAAGTTGGCAACTTCCAAATCTCTCTCATCTTTCCTCGTGGGATCAAACTATCTGCTCCATTAGCTCTAGGTGGCTAGGTAAACACTATCCCCAACCTCATCTTGTCCCTTCAATGCTCAAATGTTCTCCGGCACACTGAACTAGAATGTCCCTAAGGGTCACTAAATCCCACAGGGCTGCAATCTTTGACTCGGCATATCTTGGAGTTCGTGCAATATATGGATGAGGTTCTAGTTCCTACAAGACCATGTTGTAGAGACCTACAATAACCTCTCTCACTTTTTGGAGATCGTATTTTGTTTTCATTCTACAACGCCATCTTGGGTGATGTTGAAACTTGCAGTGTTGGCCAGTACAAAGTTGCCAACTGCCAAATCTCTCTCATCTTTCGTCATGGGATCAAACTGTATGCTCCATTAGCTCTAGGTGGCTGGGTAAATGCTATCTCCAACCTCCTCTTGTCCCCTTTAGTGCTTGAACATTCTCAAGCATGCTGAACTAGAATGTCCCTAAGGGTCACTAAATCCTACAGGGCTGCAATCTTGGATGGGGCATATCTCGAAGCTCGTGCAAGATATGGATGAGATTCTAGTTCCTACAAGACCGTGTTGTAGAGACCTACAATAACCTCTCTCTTTTTTTGGAGATCGCATTCCATTTTCATTCTATAATGTCATCTCGGGTGATGTTGAAACTTGTAGTGTTGTCCAGTACAAAGTTGCCAACTGCAAAATCCCTCTCATCTTTCGTCATGGGATCAAACTGTCTGCTCCATTAGGTCTAGGTGGCTAGGTAAACCCTATCCCCAATGTCATCTTGTCCTCTTCAGTACTCAAACATTGTCAGGCATGCTGAATCGGAATGTCCCTAAGGGTAACTAAATGCCACAGGGCTGCAATCTTTGATGGGGCATATCTCGAAGCTCATGCAAGATATGGATGAGATTCTAGCTCTTATAGGACTGTGTTGCAGAGACCTACAATAAAATATCTCATTTTTTTGAGATCACATTCCATTTTCATTCTACAATGCCATCTTGGCTGATGCTGAAACTTGCAGTGTTGGCCGGTACAAAGTTGCCAACTGCCAAATCTCTCTCATCTTTTGTCATGGGATCAAACTGTCTACACCATTAGCTCTAGGTGGCTAGGTAGAACCTATCCCCAACCTCGTCTTGTCCCCTTTAGTGCTCAAATGTTCTCAGGCATGCTCAACTGGAATGTCCCTAAGGGTCACTAAATGCCACCGAGCTGCAATCTTTGATGGGGCATATCTTAGAGCTTCGACGAGATATGGATGAGATTCCAATTCCTACAAGACCGTGTTATAGAGACCTACAATAACCTCTCTCACTTTTTGGTGATCACATTTCATTTTCATTCTACAATGCCATCTCGGGTGATGCTGAAACTTGCAGTGTTGGCTAGTACAAAGTTGCCAACTGCCAAATCTCTCTCATCTTTTGTCATGGGATCAAACTGTCTGCTCCATTAGCTCTAGGTGGCTAGGTAAACCCTATCCCCAAGCTCATCTTTTCCCCTTTAGTGCTCAAATATTCTCAGGCATGCTCAACTGGAATGTCCCTAAGGGTCACTAAATGCCACAGGGCTGCAATCTTTGATGGGGCGTATCTCTGAGCTCATGCGAGATATGGATGAGATTCTAGTTCCTACAAGACCATGTTGCAGAGACCTAAAAAACCTTCTCTCACTTTTTGGAGATCCCATTCCATTTTCATTCTACAATGCCATCTTGGGTGATGCATATCTTAATTATATTATTGGAAAGCGTATCTAGCATGTCATTTTTGGAAAGACAAATCATGGAACTTGGTAAATGTTTCATAAGTTAATGAAATGTGTTACTACCAAATTATGTAAACTTAGGACTATATGATCTCCAAGAGTTTGGTTATGTTCTTTAGTGCACCTTAGACGCAAGGTAGTGTGTAGCTGCTACTCCCTCTTTGTGAGTAATGTTAGTCACTTTGTATATGTAAATTGGTTTTCAATTGGGTATGTTATTTTCAACCTTAATGCTGATGAAGGATTAGCTTGAATCAGCTTATAACTATCTAGCCACCAGATTTTCTGTGATTCCATCAAATGTGGGTTTTGTTTGTATTTATTTATTTTATTTTTTTTGTTGTGCTCTTGACCTTTGAGGCTTTGAATTTAAACTTGTGCACTTTGGTTTTTGAAATTTTATGTTCCCTAGGTGGCTAGGAGGTATGTTCTATGGTGCTAGTTATGTGCTGTGATGTTCTCTATTAGGTTCAATGTGAAACATTGATAGAATGTATATGGGAGTAGATTGCAAAGAGCATACCATTGTCCTTTTTGTAATACACTATTTATTATTTTTTAATTAAACTCACTTCTAAATCCTATCTTCCACATGGACCCATTCCTCTTTTGGAAATCCCTGAGATTGCCAATTCTTATTAATTCGAGTATAGACAAGATGAACTAGATTAATACAGTGACCTATACATCAAAGGAGGATGGTTAAGAAATGGTCTACCAGAGATCAGCCAAGGATAAGGATAGCATAGTAAAAAAATGATTATTTATCTAGTGGATATAAGTCTTTTATATAAAAAACCATTTATATGCATAGTAAAAGAACTAAATATAGATTTGAGACATATTGATCACCTGCAGTCTGATCATCTTCACAAGTATGCAACTTTTTTTTCACTATTTCATGCGGGTTTATTGAACTTTCTTTATGAGGTCATTTACAGATGGGATGTTCAAAGGTTGAGTTCCTATGGGCTGTCAATACTTTGACTATACTTTAAGTAAATGATTATCAATATGGGAAAAAATGGAACTCATTGTATTTTGAAGTACTGAGAAGATGGCCTTGCCCTTCCCTAGGAGTTTCAAAAATGGGAGACATTAGGTAAGAGAGTGAAAATGTTACTATCACTTCAACACACATGACACAATTGGAAATGCAAATTTTGATGGTAATCATTTTGTAATAAGGGAGAGACTAGGGATGATCATTGTTACTATCTCTTTAGTAGTGAATTTTTCTTTTCTCTTGAATTTGGTGGTGGGGGATCAGTGGTAATTCTCCTTGGATATTCCTTCTTATGATGTTAGTGACAAGTATTGCTCTTTGAAAACACTTGTACAATATTTTTTAAATTATTAGATAAAAACAAAGAATTGTAAGTATTAAACATGATTAGCCGTTAGTTCCTAGAAGATCTTTATTTCCCCATCAATGCATTTAGAAAGTTAAGTTTTAAGAAGATCATAAATAGAAAAAATTAGAGAAGCAATTTAAACATTTATATTGATTGGAAACATGTGAGTCTTGAGTTTCCTCTGCCTTTTAAAGAATGTTCCTTAGCTAGCATACCTAATTCCACATTCCATAAGAGTGTCATTGCGCTAAGATAAAGCTTCCTGGTCAATAATAATCTAGCCTATTGAGGTACATAATACTTCTCAATTAAACTTGTGTTAATTCAGTATTAATTTTGTAATTAACTACAATTTCAGTATCTGTGTACAGGGGGTGACTGAGAAAACTATTTGAGGTCCAATTTAAAAATATATTTGTAAGTATCTTGACCAAGGTTCACAACTTCAATAATTAATACATTCATTCAGGCTAGAACCTCACTACAAAAAAATAATATATAAAAAAGGTAATGAATAACATCATGTATGGACCCAAATCAACCAATGAAAGTCAAATCAGCATAATGTGGAAAAAAAATATATGAATTGAGTGGGTTGTCATAGAAAAGCTTCAGAATAAAATTCATGTCTAGAATTAAAAGACCTTAAAGAAAATTTATGCTTGTAACACAAATGGCCATTCAAAATTGAATATGATTACAATATGTGAAATAGCATTATGAGAACTTGTAATGCTCTTGTGAACATCATGTTAATTCTTGTAAGAATCCCTGAGATGCTTGTTATAGTCCAAATTTTGTTGAAATTGAATTAATTTTTATCCTGTCGGTTAATTGGCTTAGGGTGATATATGCTTCTTGGATGGAATAATGAGTTTGTGATTAACTCTGTATTAAGATTCATAGCATATTCTATTTATTTGCAAAGGAAATTTATAAATTAAGCTAATGTCATATGGCTTGCTTGAGAAAGATGTCTGTATTCTTATTGATGGGTACTAATGACTGTCCACATTTAGTTCTTTAATATCCTATTTGACAAGCTTTCCATAGACATTTCTTTGCCATACTAAGTATTTTTGAAAACATATTTGAGTAGAAGCACTATAGTAGATACTACATGATGTTTTAACAAATAAAGTAATAGGTTAAAGACTATTATTTCCAAGGTATTATGTCATAGTATTTTAATTGTAATGATCTTAGACTAATTATATTCTTGAAGGCAACTTTGACATGCAGCAAGAAAGACAACCTACAACCAAAGCCTTAAATGCTCATAGCCAAAGCCACTAGTGTACATAGCCAAAGCCATGGATGCTTATAGCCAAAGTTATGAGTGTTCACAACCAAAGCCATGAGTACGTGAAGTCAATGATCACAATTGTTTACAACTATTCATGAGAAACAACTTCTTTGCAGTTTTTGAGAAATACTAATAAAGGAAAAAATAACATCTACTAGTTGGTAGACATAATGGCAACTCTCTAGCAATTGAATTTAATTTCATACATGCGCATATCTAATTTAATTTCATACACGAACATATCTAATTTAACGTCATACATGAACAAACATATAATATAAAATGATAACCAATAATGTCATATACATTAAAAAACACATAATATATTATGATAACCAATAATGTCGTATATGAACAAACATATCATATATTAACCAATAATGTCATACATCAAATATAGAATGTCATATGTACATCAAATGTATGTCGAATATGTCTCTCTGATGCCTATATATATACATGGGGAAGGAAAAAACTCTATATATATATGTGTGTGTGTGTGTGTGTGTGTGTGTGTGTGTGTGTGTGTGTGTGTGTTTGTGTGTGTGTGTGTGTGTGTGTGTGTGTGTGTGTGTGTGTGTGTGTGTGTGTGTGTATGTATCGAATATCTCAACTACATCTTTTTCTTCCCACAAGGGGAAGGAAACAAGTCTCTCGACGTCCTCTGCCGTCATGTGGAGGAAGACAGTGGAGATGACGGGGCCCTCCTGACACACCCACTTGACCTCTTGTTGAGGCTCTTCTCTGGGTCCAACTAATACAAAGAAAGTAGATATGAATCAATATTTATTATATGTTTAAATAAAATGTATGTACACACAACATCAATTATTTTCTTACCGCCAACAAATACTCACTCTGTAAGTCCACCTAAAATGCTCATGGACGATCAAGTGTGACAAGAGCTTACAAAAATTTAATAAATATAATAACTTATAAATAACATTAGAAATTTTGAGATTAACTATTATAAACAACAACTAAAATGAAGAAAATTCTTTCATACCTCTGTCAGTGGCTGTGAGCTAGCCATAGCTGCAGCCACTCCACTATCAACAGACTGTCGCAGATGAGGAGGTGTGTCCGACATAATGAGCTGCATGTCATACAATACAAGTTATATCTAACATGAAACATGGAATAAATATAATCAAATGAATTAAATTAACATGAAACAATTGTACCTGTGTGAAGCTCGTATGATGTCTCTGCTCTGTGTCTGTAGTAAAGGTTGAGGGTCCTGTGTAGAACTGATGCACATGCATAATTTTATTTTGTCAATCCTTAATATGATTACATAATAAATATATGTATTAATTAAAATGATTAAATTGATACATATCTGAGGACTTGTCGAAGGGAGAAAAAATGGGCCTGGAGGATCGCTGCTAGGCCCAACAACACTTTGAGCCTAAATTTTGAACAATGTCAATAAATGCTAATTAATTAATCATTCACTATACATATGAAATGTGATCAAATTAGTAATTTACCTGTGTGTCAATGCCAAATGTCTTTTTTAGGAACTCATCGGTGACAAGCCCATCATCCGCACCATCTCCGGCATGAGTGCCAAATGTACATAGGGATCTGCATGAAGTGCACACGTGACCACGATGTATAAAAGGCTCCCCCTCAACTAATGGGCTCATGGAATGGATGAGGGTCTACGTCAAAGCATTAATGGTCCCTAGGGTGTTGGCCTCTACATGTTCCTTCACAATTGAAGGAATAATCACATGCTCATGTTGTGGATGGACCACAGGTGCCCTAACTACATTAGGGTCACAATATGCTCCTAGCCTCTCAAATGATGACCCCCCACCTCTACCCTAGGAGTCTAACATATCAAAATAATTGGGGATCTCCCCAAGGACAAACTCACAATATAATTTCTTCAAAAAATACATGGTGACCTCATGATTGTTGCAAGGAGGGGCATCAAAAACCATCCACCATCTATCCCAAAAATTATTTCTAATAACATCATGTATACATCAATGGATGGGGAATTATTTTGTACCCCCTCTAATAGTATTTGGCTCATCGGGTTTTCTAAATAATTCACATATACTACCTTTTGATATATATATTTTTTTAACATCTTCATATGACAATTTATTTGCATAAAATCTTTTTTGTTCATCCCTCTTAGCCCACCAAATATCTAACTGACCACTAATTGAGGCTATCTGAGTGTTAATGGATTTGAGGGATGATGCGATTTGAGCCCCCATTGGATTGGTTTGTCTGGATTCTTTCAACCGAGAAATGAGTCTTTCTAATTTAGTTTTGCCTCTTTGTATTTAATTTCTTATATTTTCTTGTGTGCTTGGCAGAGGCCTTGCAATTGGTTTGAGTTGTGGAATTTGTTGTTCTTCTTGAGGAGGGTTTTGATTTTGAGGTTCTTGAGGGTTTTGTGGATTTTCTGGTTGATTATGGACATTTTCTGATAAAAAATCAATTGAAATACAACTAAATAAACAAATCTAAATGAAATTTGTAAAAACCCTACAAAAGAATATCAAAAACCAATAAAACAATGTGGAAAACATATTAAACAATGAAAAGTTAAGTTTATATCATTTACCTCATCATCGTGGGTGTGCTCATTTTCTTTGATTTTATCGGTGAGGAGGCATTTTGGCAAATGGTGGTGAATTTTTATTGTCAAACCCGCATACGTGCTGTTGGAGAGCCAAAAAACAAATTTAAAATGATGGGCCATGGGTCTGTAGCCCATCATATAACTTTTTGGACATTAGAATAGTGTGTACATGCTATAGTGTGTACGCACTATGGCTTGGGTGACCCAAGCCATAGCGCATACGCGCTATTGAAAATTAGAAAAAAAAAAATTGTCATCCTTTTGGCACCACAACTCGGTGCATATGCCTGATTGTAGAACTAAAACAATCAAGACACCAAGATTTGAAGGTCACTGCTACAATTGTAAGAAGTATGAACATAAAGCCTTTGAATGTAGATCTAAGCCTATGTGGACACCAAACCAACCAGCAAAGACAAATAGTCATGGACAACACTACAATTGGGACTACAACACTAGGCAGAGTTGTCACTACTATCAAGAATATGGACACATTCTTGAGAACTACATAAGAACACACTTTAGTGGCAATTACAATAGGTGGTTGAGTCAAATCACTTGTTTTAGCTGCCTAAAGATTGGACACATTAGCAAGTATTGCCAAACTAGGTCAAAGGCACCCAGCTCTGAGTTCAAAAAAGGACAAGGAAAAGTTTATATTGAACACATCAGAGGAGAAATGAATAGAACATGGAAAAGAAAAGATGGAAGCAACACATCGAATGGAGGGATCACTCCACCTAAAAGGTCAAGTGGTCACATTTCATCCAACTAAGCAAAAGAAGGTATGAGGGACTAATATTTAAATGTTATATCATACATTAGTTCCAAGAATAAACTAGTACTAAAAAGGATAGATCAGCATGAATAAAGATGCAAAGTTAAATCTTCAATATTTTCACATTGTTGTCAAGCAAGGAAAGTTTCCTTCAGATGCCGAGTAAAATCCTAGTATATGCGGAGTTGTCTACCAAAGTCAGTAGAAGCCGAGTTAGTAGTGGATGTCAAGTCAAGGGAAATTCCTATTAAAGCTAAGTAAGGAAAACTCCAATGTATGTTGAGTGTTGGAAAATCAATGGAAGTCGAGTGAAATAGAATTGCATAAGGAGCTAAGTGGACAGTTGTATATGCACTTAGCATTAATTGCTATGAAATGAAAGGTATAAGGTTGAGTTTTCAATCATTTTTCATCATCAAAAATATAGAGCAAGAGCAAGGAGAGCATAGAAACAATTCCCAAGAAGAGATTGAATCTTTTGCAAAGATTCCAACCAAGATTTAGCATCATTTCATCAATTTAAGATATTTACACTAGTGTCGAGCTACGCAATTAAGCAATTTTTATGTCTTGAAATGCTAGTTTTCAAAAATGGCATCTAGCTTTAGGAAACCCCAAGACAAGGAGTTTTTTGAGGTTCAATTGGTCAATAATAAAGTTAAACAACTAGATTTTAGGCCAATTCCCAAAGTTGCATACAAAAATGACCCTGCCGGAGCTTTATCTATTATTCCACCTAAAGTTGTGATGGTGCAAGATATTAGAAAGTGTTATAACTGTAAAATAGGTGCAATTGGTGACATGGAGATTCAGAAAGAATATGAAAAACTTTGTGAGAATGGGGTATTGAAGGAAGAGTTTTAGATTGTTGAAAGGAAGGGCTTAACCCATGCCCTAGATTTTTCTATTGTATTCAAAACTGAATGGATAAGAATTGTGTTAAGTAGAATCCATGATGGAAGCCTATGGTTGGAAGATGGACCCATTAAACTATCTAAAAGAATTATACATAGAGTAATCAAGTACCCAACCCTAGAATGGCCAAACACCCTAAGGAGTGATTCTAAAGAAGCCATGGAGAAGAACACTAGGGCAAAGTGGAACAAGAGAGGGATGACTTTTGACACCATCAGAGATCCTTTTGTAGAATTTGTTGTTAGCACCATATCTCATAAATTCTACCAGTCAAGCTGACTCAATAGTGTACCTTGTATTGTAGTTGATGTGGGATACAAAATTTTTAAGAAAGATCATACTTATGATCTAGCTGAACTGCAACTAGAAAAGATTATGGAAAATTTGGGAGCAATAAGGAGGTCCAAGGGTGCCCAATGAAAATTTGGATCAATTTGATATGTTTATTTTTCTATGTTCAGAATGGATTCCCCTCTTTTGGAAAGGTAAGCTGGAAAGGTAAGCTAGAAAAAAAATAGGGGCAAATTTTGAAACTATAATGACCAGCTACTTTGAAGACTTTAAGAAGTCAATGAAACAGAGACTCAAGATACATGTCTCTCTTGTTGAACAACATATTAATGACATTTGTCTCTTAGTTGACATTGATTTCACATACATCCATCATCCATGTAACAGTACCAACGGTGAGATGGCTAAGGCCACTTGGATATGAAATCAATATTGATGAGGCATCTATAGTAATCACAACATTTCTTGCAAAAGACATTGAAAAAAGTGCAAAACCTTTTGGCACTTTTGATGTTGTGAAGTCTAAAGTTGAAATGGAATTGACAACTAGTTCAACCCTGAAGAAAAGGGATAGATTGATGAAAAAGCTTAAGGCTAGATTTTGTGAAGGCATAGTAGAAGGTGAGGAGGATGATGAAGAGGAAGATGAGGATGAAGAAGAGTAGGAGCAAGGGCCACTTTCTTTGACTCAAGGCATGGGAGAAGATGTAGAAGAGGTAGAAGGTGTCGAGGAGGAAGAGTAAGTCAAGGAAGCACCTACCAAGCCTAATCCAAAGAAGAGAAAAGCTCAAAAGTAGACTGCATCTCATCCCAAAGGCAAGAAGATAACCAATCCTAGCCTAGCGAGGCCTACCACAAGGGCCAGTACAAGAGCTACAATAAAGGAGGCTAAGGAGTAGGAAAAGAAGAAGGTTGCTGAGCAAGCAGGTCCAGCCAAGAAGAAGCTAAGAAGAAAATATTTTGCACCCCTTGAATCAGATGAAGAAAGAATAGAATCTGATGACAACAACCAATTTAGAGTGGTGAGTGACACCACTAAGTCTGATTTAGAAACCATATGTGATAATATTAAGGATAATGTAGACTTGTCAGTTTAAAAATTATTGATTTTAATAAGTTGAATAGAGAGGAATAGAACATGGTTGAAGAGTCAGTCTACACCATGATGGAAAATTTCAAGAACACTCCACTTGAACTTGACAATTCAATGCCTAAGGAGTTATATTCCATTGTAGAAAATAAATGGCATTATTGCCTTAATATGAAAAAGAAATAAGAGAGTCAACATTGGTTTGAGTAATGCCTAAACTCACTAAAGGGAAAATTAGAAAATCAAATAAGAAACATGGGAGCAAATTTGCTCCCAAATATAGAGCATTCAATATTCTACAAAATAAAATTAAGGATATTGTGAAGAAGTCCACTCTAATGTGGAAGTTAATCTATGGCCTCACAATTGTGAAAGAAGGAGAGGCAGATCCATTTGAGGGAAGAAATAATGGAGATGAAGAAGACAATGATAAGGAAGAAGAAGGTGAAAAGGATAAGGTAGATTTATAGTGGAGAAGCAGACACAAAAATATGAAATGGAAACTACTAAACAGTAGCAAACAGAATAGAGTGGGCAAGACATACAATTGCCGCCACCAAGTCCTCCACATGTAACTCCCACACCTACAGTTATAGTAATTGTTCAAGATGTTCCTGACAGTTCTAGTTAGAACATAAATCTACTAACTATAGAGGATCTTAAAAGAATCCTTCACTAGACTACCCTACAAGCACAACTATGTACAAATCTAGTCTTGGTGAGTATGGAAGAATTGCAAAAGGCTGTAGCTGAAATCACAAGGGATAAGGTGAATCCACAAGAACCACCTTCTCATATCAAAACAACTACAAGTGGACAACCCCAAGAGAAAGTTGCACAAGATACATCAGCTAAGGTTGACTCCACAGTTATAGTCTCTACAACTATTATGGAGCCAGTAAAGGATCAAACAGGACAAATGGATACCTCTGTCTCTAAAACACAAGAATAAGGTGCACCCCCACAAATCACAATAATTGATAAGGAAAATTTTGAAGAGGACAAGGAAATTCCTAAGGAGAAGGAACAAGAGGCAATACAAACATTGATAAATTTGCCTACAACAGGGACTCCAACTGGAACATCACAAAAGCTTAGCACTGAAGCAATAGCAATTCAAATTTCAGCATCAAGCTCGAGCTCTACAAAGGTTGCAAGGGTACTCCACTATGGATACCCTACTCTAGATGAAGAAATAGTCATTCCTAAGTATGACTATGCAACCATGAACATAGATCAAATAAATGAAGTGCAAGAGGCACTAGAAAAGAAAAAGAAATATGAGATACTTAGAAATGATTATAAACAAAGGAAAGCATTAATTGAGATTAAAGACATCTTTCTAGATGCATTTAGCTTGTAGGTACCTAATGAAACCAAGCCTATTATGGAACAACTATCTATTATAGTGGACTAGGTACAGAATGAAGACCTTAATACTAATGCAAAACTATTAGAATGGTTTGAAAAGAGGTTTCAAAAAAAGGCGAATGAAAGAATATCAAGTGAAATAGCACTATCACAGGTGGAGCTAGCAAAGAAGATTGAAAAGGTAAAGGTAGTACTTGAGAATATATTCTCATTGCACTCAAAATTGTGTGACCCATCAATTTTCACATAACAAACCAGCCAGTGGATGATGAGCTTGGAGAGGAATTTAAAGATGTCAAGCATGCAACTACCCAAGGATCTATCTCAAAGTAAGAGGCATTTTCAAACTATGCTTTACACTCAAAAGGAACTAGTTGTGCTAACAATAGATGAGGCAAATACTAAGGCTAGGTTAATACAAATACAATTTTCCATAACCCCACACATGGAAATTTTGCAAAAGGAATTGACCTATTCTGGAATTGTGTTAAAGAAAGACCCCAATCTTTCTACATTAGAAGGCCTAGTTCACCTTCCAGCAGAGTGAGCCATCCAACTTAAATCACTAGAAATTGCACTAGGCAATTGGGATGTTGCTCTCAAGATAGTAATGGAGGTAAATAAATATTTTTTGGCTTTTATATTTAGTTAATGTATAGATCCCTTTGACATAAGTATCAAAAAATGGGGAGATAAAATTTTTGGGAGATAGATTTTGGGGGAGAGAAATATTAAAGCCAAAAGGATACAATAACTGCAAGGGAAGATGTGTGAAATGGGGAGTTTAGAATAGAGTAGATAGAACAAGGCAGATAGAGAAAGAATGACAAGGAAAGGTAGAGATAGAGAGTATCTAAATTAGTGAAACAAATCTAGCATGAGAAGTTTTGGAGATAGAAAAGGCACATCAACTCAGGGGGAGTTATAAATTTTGAGGTATCTTCACAAAAATTTGAACAATTTTTGAAGTTTTGTATATATGTCAAATAGATGTAAATTATACTCAAAAAGATTAGATTCATCATGTATAGTTAAGTGTTTTTGACACTCATGTCAAAGGGGGAGATTGCTGATCTTAGATTGGTTTCAACAATTTAGTGTCAACACGCTTAAGAAATTTTCTAAGTTCATGCTGAGTATAATATAGATGTCGAGTTACAATATGTGTTGAGCTAGAAATTTAAAATGTGCCTAGTCATTCAGATGTCAAGCAAATAGACAATGTCAAGCAAGTTTCAATTGCCGAGTGACTAATAGATGTCAAGCCAGTGTATATGTCGAGTAAACTATAGGTGTCGAGCAAGAAACATTTTCTATGTGTCAAGCATCAGTAATCAATAAGTGTCGAGTAACACAGAATCAACATAAGAGTTTGTGTCATCACAAACTAAGATGTAAACTTTTTCTGAGCTGACATATGATGAATCTAGAAGGACTAAAAGATAAGATCGAATCTATTTGATTCCCTATAAAATCAACATGCAACCAATAAGAAAAATGGAAAGAATTGAGCGGGAAAGATAGATGAATCTCAATTGTAGATTCATACCTAAACCTTAGTCATGAAACCTTTTTAAGGAGGTCAAAACCCCATAATCCAAAAATGTATGAGAGAGTATGTGAGAAGAGAATGCATGCAAGGATAGAATACTAGTGAAGTTTGAAGAAAGTGAAAGGGGTGAAATGACTTAGAAGAAGGATAGCATTGCAGTATTAGTTAACAGAATAGAGTATCAACACTTCATACAAAATCATATTACATCAAAGAGGATCATATCATAATGGACTGAAGATTGATATGAAATCAGAAATTGAAGATTGTAAGTTATCAGGTCAACACATTCTACTGTACTTTCTAGCCATTGTATTAGGAGAATGAAAATCCTATGAAGATAGGTTGGTTCAATAGTCATTTTGTAAATCCTTTAATAGGGTGACATTCCAAAATTGAGTTTTTGTAAAATCCTTTAGACAGATACACCATTAATAGGTGTTGGAGCCTTTAATAGGGGAATCTTCTCATAGGGAAGACCATTGATGATGGTCAAACTTTGTAATCTTGACAAGTTACATATTATTGTAGTGATAAGTTGTGGGTGTCATCCCCACCCTAGTTTTACCTTCTCATTTTGGAGGGTATCTAGGTGATCAAATATTGTGTTGTCTATTTCCATGCATGCCTTTAATTTCATGTTAATTAGAAATGTTCATGCATGTATTGATTTTTGTTAAAAAATTTATGGGTTAAAAGTTCGGTACTTCTAATTCATCCCCCACCCACCCCCCCCGCACCGCCCTCTCAAAAGTATTCTTCCCACTTGTAAATTCCAACACATCTAATGCTCCTTCTGATTCCTTTATTTCTACATTCCATCTACCTAGTCTTTTTCCTAGTTTTTCCCCTTCTTCTTTGTTAAGCTTGGTTTCTTGTATCATTATTATATCTTATTCAAAGAGTATTAAGTTATTTTTTTACATAACTTCCTAGTGTTATCATAAGGGCTCTCATCAAATATTTCATTAATAGAATTGGAACTCTTTGCCCCATTAGGGTTTTACACAGAAAAATCAAGCTCAAGAACTTATTTATTGGAAAATCTCATACATTGTAGCTTATAACCCTAAAATCATAATGTTCACAAAAGGAGATATAAATGATGATACACATAGAGGAGATTAATAAATAAATAATTATGTATTCTAAGTGAAAAATAGTCAAAATTTTATGCACCCTAAAATGGTCACCTAGACTATGGGCCCCCATTATTTAATTGATCAAATTTCTTGAATCAATAGTTTGCAATATTTTATTAAATCAATTTCCCTGATCAAATACATCTTTTTTTATTTTTAAGGTTGATTATTTTATCCTAAGTCTTATTTAATTAAAAGAAAATCTCCCTCCTAATTAAATAAAATAACTCCCCATTTAATTAAAAGAAAACCTCTCTTTTAATTAAATAATTCATCCACATTTAATTAATTAAGAGAAAAATCCCCCTTTTAATTTAATTAAATATTTTTTATTTAATTAAAAGAACTTTCTCCCTTTTAATTAAATAAAAATCCCACTTAAATATCTCTTTTTGATGAAAAAGGAAATAAAAGAAATAAAAAATTAAATAAATCTATTTTTTGTTTTCTCTACACTTAATGTGGGAGTTATTTTTCTCCTCTTTCCACTTTCTTCTCCATTTAATCATTTTCCTATTTTCTCATTGGTGGATCTTTATTTCACAGACATCATTCTTTCTCCACCCTTGATTAAATTTTTTTTCCCTCTTAATCTTGATCATCCAATCTTCTTTATAAGGGAGAACCCTCTCCTCATTTTGGACATCCATTATTATGCTATTGTTATGCTGTAGGTTTGGAGAGCAATTTTTGAAGAAGGAGTTTGAATACTAAATCTTTTTGTGGAGAACTTCTACCTTCTTGTCTTATTCTCTCTTGCATGCATGGCTTCCATCATGAGTTTTCATCCTTGCATTTTCATATTAACTTAGATCCATATTTGTTTTTGTATGGCATTTGTTATTAAATTTCCCTTCTTGCATTGTTTTGCATTGTTATCATTTAGATTAGTTTTCATCTCCATTTGCATGCATATTGGATCCTTGAATCTCTTGTTTCATGGTGTACTTGCATGGGCATAAACTAGGTCAAGCTGAGGGCCTCCATTACAAACCTCCACACTCCATGAATAGAGATCTATGAGCCAGAATTTGAGACCTCATTTTTTAACAATCTTGAATATAATGACTCATAGAGGTATGCCCACATTTTAGGCATACAAAAATAACTATTAAATATCAGAAAAACGTTCCTTTATAGTTGGAAATCTTGTTAACTAAATATACTTAAAGTAAAATTTAAAAAATAAACAAATGAATTCTATACATCTATAAATACTTTTTTTCTATAGCAGAAAAATTAGTTGTGGTTGCAATGCTAGAAAAGGCACACAAAAGTTCAACTGGTAATGATGAGTGGAGTCACATTGGTTGATTTTTTGGAGTGCACACAAATTGTGAATCTTTCATTTTATAATAAAGAAACACCTCATAGTATAATAGATGTATTATAGATGTGTTATAAAACATGAGTATGCATTATTTTTCTGATGTATTAAAAAGAGAAGACTTGTAAAAATAGAGGATAGAAAATAAAACCCTTATGAAATCTAAAAGTATAGCATGACAAAAAAGAAGGCTTTCTACCTATTATAATCAAATTAGATTCTAGAAAATTCACCATGTTGAAGCTTTTTTCCTTGGCATTGAGACAATAAGTCATGACTAGGTCACACATCATGGCTCTTTCTTTGGCTTTTGCAAGCCAAAAAAAAAACATAAACGAAAAGTCTAGAACTCCACTTAATGAATAATTTTACTAAAAATTATATCACTTTTTATAGGAAAAAAATCCTATTCTTTGCAACCTTCTTTGATAGTCTACAAGATAGGGTTGTTTTGAAGGTAATTCAAGGTTTCACAATCAAAGTGTGGTGGGAATTATGAAATGTTGATTAAAGGGAGATAGACATGGGATTGGACTGAGCAAGTCATGATGAAGATTTGAGAAACCACAGGAAAAATAAAGGAAAAATGTTAGAATCAAACATCAAAGCTAAAGAAAAATTTGGTATTTAGTATAGTTTGCACAATCCACTCAAGGAAAGTTTGAATTAATATGTTTCACACATTTTTTGTTCACAAATCATAAAGGAATTTTCTTTTAGAATGCTGCTAATTATAAGGAGTGTTGATTTTGGTGAAGGTGAATAAAAATCAAAAGAGGATATACAAAGAAAATTTTTTATGGGAGTGTTTCTAGAGAATTTCAAAGAGTACAACTGCTAAGTACAAAGTTGTATGCTACTCTCTTAAGATGGATGAAAAAATTGAGGTTTGAAAGTTGCTTAATTACTTGCTTGAAGTTAAAAATTTAATTACAAATTTTTTAGTGAGTTGTTAGGTGAAAAGTGAATCAATTTAAAACTCAATATGTTTCCAAAATTTTACAAACACATGTGAGTCTACATGTTAAAGAAGTTATTTTTTACAAACAATTTTGAGTCTCCTTACTAAAGGAGTTTTTTTATCTACATGCACGTGGGGTTGATAATGTCTAGTCCTACTCCATTACTAGTATGAGGTCCAACCCCATCAAGAAGTTTAAAATTGTTCTTTATTAAATTGGGATTTTTCCACTTGTCATGCATGCATGTGAAATATGGACACATTGACAAGGTACATGTTAGCATAAATTGTTCTATATTAAATTGGGGTTTTCCCACATTTCATAGATGCATGTAAAATGTGAACACATTGATAAGGTGCATGTCATTGTCTATTACCAATAGTTTTCATAGCTCTCAAAGCTCAAATTTTTGGAGAATTCTTTTAGCAAGAAACATAAAAGATTGTCAGGAAAAATAAGTTGAGGCAATAAAAAAAAAGAATTTTCTAGGGGGATTTCAAGAGGAAGTGGTTATGAAACTATAGGATATACCACATATTAGAATATTTTCACCATTACCGAGGCTTGAACTTTTGTAAGATAGACATCCCAAAACTTTAGTCTCTTGCCTTAATGATAGGGACTAATAATTTATACATACACATTATTGATTAATTAATGCCTCTTTTAATGGAATCACTTTTATATTATTGGATGTATGGGAGTACATGAGAGATGTGTCTATACGATTACTAATCATTATAAAACATACAATTGAGTCACTAGTTACATAATGAGTTACTATAAAGATAGATAAAGGAAAGACAAGATAGAACTTAAAAAATAAATGACATGTATATTTAATAGATTGAGATCCATAAATTTTAGCTAGATGTTCATGCTAAAAATTAATTTTAAGTAATATTAGTCATTATATAGGATATATAGTGGGTGCATCATAATGATTTAGCTATTCCATTATACAATAATTAATGTTAATATTGCATATAAAATGGTCTATGTAAATTTAATTTTAAAGAACATGTGTAATAGATCATTGTTTTTCTAAATGGGTAAAGTTTTTGATAAAGGAGGAAGGGAGAGGACCTTGAACCCATAGTTACAAATATAGCAAGGCAAGATAAGGGCCATTACAACCTAATAGCTAGCCAAAAGACCAAAATCGTCAAAGAGATCACTCCCACAAAATAATCAAAAATAGAAACCAACTACAAAAGAAACTAAAACACATCTTGAGAGAGTCGTAACTAATAAGAGATAGCATGAAACTAAAATCTTACTAAACAACATGCAACAAAAGAAATCAAGCCAAAATATAGGATTCGATATAAACTATATGCATATAACAGTGTTCTAAATGTAACGAATCTTTAAAATACTTAAGTACTTAACATAAAAAATGTAAAGGTCCTAAATATATGTAAATTTAAAATAATATAAAACATATTAATCTTAGGACTAATATAAGTTTTTATACCTCTACAATAGGCGATCTACAAACTAAAATAGGAAAGAAAACTAAACTTTTTTAATATATTCCATTCTTTGGTAATTTGGGCAAACTCCCATGCCAATATGTGACATCTCTAGCCTCTTGTTCACGATCCTTCTCATTTCTATTGGAGTCCACATCCTTGATCTTCTTGTTGATATGAGATTGTTTTGAAGAACTTGTAATGGAACAATCATTATTTTTTCATTGATGTCAAACCTACTACTTGTTGGTAAGACAAATGCCTAGTTGATTTGAGTACTATAATTTGTTTGATTAATGGAGAGGTTTTGATCAAATAAGGTAATAAGAGCTCCTAAGGGAAAGATTGAGTTATGGTATGAAAAAGGAGTACAAAGATCAATTAAGACAGTGATGATGTAACGCCCTGCTAAGGGATCCAAAAGAAATAACCTAAAGTTTTACTAAGTTTGCCAACATTTTTTTTTTTTGAACAAGATGAATAACATACACATCAAAAAAATAATAGTGGAAGCAATAACATACAATTAACTAAAAACATACATAACAGGTTACATTTCTTAAGGATCCCATGATGTTGAAGCACATTTAGATTTAATTAATACTAAATTCATCAAATGCCACATCCATATGAAATAATAATTAAAAATTCCAATGTCCATTTAATTTGGAATGCTCAATCATCCACTATACATGTCACAAGGTATGAAAGGCTAAAAGAATATACATATGTAGAAATAGAAATACATCATCCTTTTTGGATCCATGATACAAGTACAATAAAGTAATGAAACCATCCACCATACATGATATATCCATCAATCATAAAATATATAACACCCATCATGAAATATAACCATCCATCATAATGATACATAGAAAGAATGAAAGGAAATGCAAACAAAGAATGCTCTAGCCACAATGACTATGGATATATCTCAATGGTAAGAGTAAAAAAAGCACTACCACCTGACTACATGGAACCTAAATGGTCCAATCCCACCATGCTAAGGAGATAGTCTCAAGTCCCAAATAGGATATCGAACCAAATATCAAAAATACTCTCTAATTCCAAGAAATCCTAAAAGTATTCTAACTCAAGGGTTCCAAGATAGGTTGACATCTATACCCAGAGGCACACAAGACACATAGGAAACCTACTATGTAAGTGGGCAAGTGTCATCGAATGAATCACACTAGAGTTACCCTAGTAGTCTCTCAGGACCCCAGCCCCCTAGTGATCCCTATGCAGCCACTAGCATCCTCTCATACTAACAAGGCATACTACGGATGCAAGGTCACAACCAAGCATTCTCTCTACTCCCAACCTAGTATGTACTAGCACTCAAGGCATGGGCGAGAACATACAAAGACTCTTATTAGGTTTATTTTACTCTCATTTAGGCTAGTGTTTTCACTTATTAAACAACTTACAATGGGTTACCCTAGCATCCACTTAGGGCCCCAACTCCCATTAAAAGCCACTTCTTGACATTACATATAGATAACCTACCCTAAGCTCATGAAATCACAAATCAAAGAATCATAGTAAAACACCTCAGTACAATACAAGTGACTGGAAAACATAAAAAGATAAATCACAATACCTACAGTTGTCAACGAGCAATCGGCAAGTATCCCAATAATACTGATCCATGACTTAAAAATGGTTAAGTTAAATATCTCAGAGCATAAATCTCGCCATCCCACAAAGGCACTAAAAATAGTAATCAACAATATAAATACACTCAACATAGAGCATATCAACACATTACCATGGTTCAGTAAACATAATCAAAATCAAGTCAGCATACTTTCACACTCACAAAACTCCAAAGCCTTTGGTAGATGTCCTAGGACTAGTCAACAATCTAGTCAACCCCAAACCCCAAACATAGACATCACACAGAAAACAAGGTGTAAGTTTCATGTTTTGGTTTGTCTCGAAAGCACATGGTTAAGTTAAAGATAAGGTTTTAGTTTTCGTTTCAAAGTATGTTTTCAAGTAAGAAGATTCTCTTTTTACCCTATAGTTAACCCATATATTTGTTGGAATAAAAATAAGGCTTTACCCCCATAATACTTGAAATAAATTTTCCTAAAATTTACTAAGGGTAAATATTATATTTGTTTGAATTTTTCTAAGGTAATATTCTCATTGATTTCTGATAAAATAATAGTAATTCTATTGGAGTCAAAATTTAAATAATCTTTAAAAAATTTAAAAAGATCTCCTATCTTATTAACTAATGCTCATAATATATTTTATTTTATTTTATTTTAAATAAACTAATATCTATTTAAATAACATTTAACTAATTATTATAAATTTATTTTAAATTAATTAATAACTATTTAAATAATATTTAATTAATTATTATAAATTAAAACTTTTAATAAATTTTATTAATAAAAATAATATTAAAACAATTTTATTATTTCTCTAAGTTGCAAAGCTTCTCGTTTAGAGAACTTGACTCTAATACCAATTGTTGGAATTACAAGGGGGTGGTGGTGAATCAAGAGGTTAAACTTGGACCCATAAAAATGTTACCATTCATACATAACATGCATTAACATACTAAAATAACATGTAAAGTAAATGCATCTAAAGCATGTAAGCAATTAAACAAACACACTTGACACCAGATATGATTACCTAGAAACCCTCCGATGAGAAGGTAAAATTGGGATGGGGATGACACCGAAAAATCTTCACTACTACAACAATAAAGTGTAGCCAATTAAGATTACAATGGTTTGACCATGAATCATGATCTGCCCTATTAAAGGCCTACCCTGTTAAAGGCTTACAAAGACTGTTAAGTCCCACTTTGTTAGAGGATTTCAACACCTTGTTAGAAGTGTGCCTAGTTAAAGGATTGTAGGTCATTCACTTGGAACAGCACCCTATTAAAGGATTTGGCAAATCCTATTAGGACTACTTCACCTAGTAGATTTAACTAAAATCACTTTTTAAAATGTCTTAGCATAGATCTTGCTGTTGGCACTTGCTTGCTTGATAATAGATCACCTCTATCCAATCTCTAATTAATCCTTCATGATCTGATGTACCAGTGATGTATCCTCTATCCTATATCCTTCACTTAACATATTCTGCAATTCACTCTTACTATTAAGTCACCTTGAATGCTCTGCAAACTATCTTGTTCACTCCTTCAATTCAATCATTCACCCCTTCATAATTCTCTCAATTCTCTTCTCTCTCTTCTCTCTCATGAAAATTTAGGGCTTTATACTCCTTAAGAAGAATGAGGTGGCTTAGGGTTAGGTATGAATCTATGGTTTTGATTCATCCATTTTCCCACTTTTAAACCTCCCCATTTTTTGATTAGATACATGTAATTACATAGGGAATTTACATGTAGATTTGTCCTTATCTCTAAAGAATTGAAATCTATCCTTATGTTGGCTAAAAAATGGTTTATATAGTTGTTTGTACCATAACAAACAAATATGTCCAATCTGTGTTACTTGGCATATGTAGTTACTGATTCTTGGCATATACTATAATTTTGCTTCTAACTTGGCACTTGAACTGCTCAACACCTAATGTTCACTCAGCACTTGAATCACTCAACATGGTCTATCTGTTGGGCACTTGAGTGACTTGGCACATGAGTGACTCAACAGTCATTGCAACTTGGCATGGTTTTATATTTACATGTTATATTCGGCATGTATTACTAGTTTGGCATAAACTAACTAAATGTCTTAACTGTATTGACACTCAATTGTCAAAACCAATTTTAGATCAATAGCTCCAACACCCACAAATCTCAAACAATCCAAATAACTCAAAATAAATTATATTTTGAGTCTAGTACAAATACATTAACTCATATATAAACCAGTCTATCCTTTTATTTGTAGGTAAAATAATAAGCATCATTGTCATCTTCAAACAAAATAATAACAGGTTAAAATTGTAAATAGATTTACTTTGGTCGTAGGTACATAGAATTGAAGCTAATAAGAAGAGAAATATGTCAAAAGTAAAAGAACCAACCATTTTTATTTGAAATTTTAACTAGTGGGCATTTTCAAAATTGAAATGAACAATTGATGGGTAAAAAAATTAGAGTACAGTAAAAGAAGCATTTCACTTGAATTAAAAAGAACTAAAACAAAAGGTTGTGACAATAAAAAATAACTAGATATTTCTGAGCATAAATTTTTAAGACTTCAATATCCATAAAGGAAAATCATAATGAGAATCAACAATGGTGACCCTAGGAAAGTATGCATACCTTACAATTTCAAGTAGATTTCTATAACAATGTTAGGAAACAAAACCATCTACTCATTTGGTTTCTCTTTATTTTCTTGTCAAGAATTAATACAAAGAGAAATGCAGGTGGTTCCTAAAATTGTTTAATATAAAAAATTTCTTTGTAATCACAAAATATTTTACTAAAATGACCTTAATAAGAATTAATGACTATAATCTCCATATGCTTTGAAATGAAAAGAAATAAATAAAAAAACTCAAAATTGATCATTTCTCAATGGAACATTTCCATCCTAAAGCTTTAATTGTGCTTGACATTTATGAGGATTTATCTCCTTGAAAATATGTACATCTTCCATTGTTTTCATTTTTATTGAGTATTTTCCTCATTTTGTATCTTTTCTATATGGCTTTTGACTGAAAGAGGGGTAAAAAATTTATTAAATACCAAAGAGAATAGAACAATAGAAGAAACAAAGAGCACTAAAGAGCTTTATCCTAGTCCACAAGTTGAGCCAGCTTCTAAGATAAATTAGGGGGAAGCATCCTATGATAGAAATAATGTTCCAATTCGGCACATGCTCGGAGGCCCTTTTAGCCAAGCAATCAGCCAAACCATTCCACTCATGAGGGATATGCATAAAAGACACAAAATCTAGAGAATTGCATAACTGAGTGATATGTTGAATAACCAAAGCCAAATGCCAATCCACATCCACAAGTTTTTGTCTATTCAATAAATTCATAACCACCTCTGAGTCAGCCTCATAGGTAATTCTTCTCTAGCCATGCTGACAGTATTGTTCCACTACAACCAAGATAGCAAGGACTTCCATAAGTTTATTTTTATGGTAACCCTTGTAGATAGAAAATAGAAACTGAACATTACCAGAGCTATCATGCCCAACTCCCCCAATACTAATTGGTCTAGGATTTCCCTAAGAAGATCCATCAATGTTGATTTTAAGAACTCCATCCTAGGGAGGAGTCCAATGCCCCTCACGATTAACACACTAAGATTTTTGCCTAGCTCTATTCCCAGATCATCTATGGGGGAGAGAGGGAGTGTTTCCCTAAAGAGGAAAGGAAAGACATAAGTAAATACCAACATCTCTAGGGTCCAAAACTCCACCAAAGTTGCATTTAGCCAGGAGTGTTTCATGAAGAGAATTAACAATTTCCCCCACAGGTGCCTTATCCCCAACTGCACATTATGAAAAATCCTCCTATTTCTCTCAAGCCAAACATGCCATAAAATAAAGGAAGGGCCAATAGTCCAAGAAACCTAAAGAAAAGAGGTCTTGGAAAGGGGATGGCCCAGATAGTCTCAAAACTTAGACAAGGAGGAAACAAACTAGCACATGCATCCCCACACACTCCACCAGAAGTGGCAAATTTGTTTGACAAAGGGGCACTAGAAAATAAGGTGAGAAATAGTCTCTTCACTATTGTGGCATAAGACATAGATGGAAGACCCCTAGAAGCCTCTCTTGTAGAGATTCTCCCAAGTAAGACAACGATTTTAAACTAGAATCCAAAGGAAAAAGTTACACTTAGGCCAAGAAAATCTATTTCAAGATTTCTTCCCCCAAGAGACATCCACCTCACCAAACAATTTCTTAGTCAGAACAAGGTATCCTAAAGAAACAAAGTACTTGTCAGAAGAAGCATCTCCCCAAGCCAAAACATTAGGTCATTGCAGAGAGTTACACTCCCTAGAAGCCAAGATCTGAGAAAGCTCCAGTTGATCCCCTAGAGAGCCACCTGGTGGCCAATCAAAAGAATTATTCCATCTGTAACTAATAGTAAGGCCCAAGTTATGAGCCTCCTTATAATGAGGCACCTTATTCCATCTAGGAGAAAGGAAAAAATCACAAAGAGGTTTTAAGTGCAGATGAGAGGACAAGAGAGTAGGATGTCCATTTAGGAATCCCTCCAAAATAGAGCCTTAGTGCCTCTATTACAGATCCAAAATAGACTTCTCTTCACTAGGTGAATACCAATCTTGAGGGTATTCCACACCATAGAGCATCTTCCCTCAAGAGGAAACCTAGAAACATATGAAGGTTCAACACCAAGTAAATACTTGTGTAATAGGATATGGGCCTAAAGTTAAGACCAACTGGAACACCAACACTAATAAAGCTTCACAATAAGAGCTTGACTATACAAGATAGTAGAATATAGGTCAAGGCATCCTTCCTTTTTTGGCCTACAAATAGTATCCCAATTGATGAGGCTCTATTTAGTATTTTGACAATTGCCGCTCCAAAGGAATTGGTGAAAAAGAGCATCAAATTCCTTAAGAAAATATGTTGGTGCAGCCTAAACTATGCTTCTATATATGGGAAGCACTTGTATGACAAATTGCAGGAGAGTCACCCTTCCAGTAGTAGAGAGCAACCTATGAGTCTAGTGATTGACTTTTTGTTGAAGCTTGTTAAGTAAGCTCTACCAAAAAAGCTCGGGCTATCTTCCCACCACAATAAGGACCCCCAAGTAAGTTAGAGGGAGAGACTCAATCTAAAATCTTAGGATATAAGTAATCCTCCACTAGATAGGCTCGCGAGTGTTGAAGAAAAAAATAGAGGACCTGTGGTCATTGATTTTCTGACCAGAGGTAACCAAATAAGTATCCAAGGTGAGCTAAAAGTCTTTAGCTTCCTAAATCTAAGCTCTCCTAGCAAGGGTCGTATCATTAACAAACTAGAGGTGGGAAAGAGTGGGTAGACCATTTCCCCATTGCTAGCCCTGAATTAGATTTTGGGAAACATGAGACTTGATAAGTCTACCAAGTCCCTCAACCATAATGATAAACAAATAAGGAGAAAGGGTATCTCCTTGGTGAACACCCATAGAAGCCCCAAAAAGCTGTAATGGTTCACCATTAAGGACCAAGAAGGAAGGAATAGTAACATAGCTCAAAACCCATCTAACCCATTCTTGACTAAAGCTAAAAGCTAGAAGAACTTTCCACAAGAAACCCCAATTGACTTTGTCATAAGCCTTAGCCATATCAATCTTGATGAACATGGTGTGTTCTCTAGAAGTACACATATAGTGAATGGCTCAGAAGCAATAACCACCTTATCCAAAATTTGTTTTCTAGCCACAAAACCCCCTTGTTCCTCAGTGATAACCATGGGAAGCCAATCTTTAACCCTCTCCACTAGGAGCTTAGTAATGATTTTATAGACCACATTACAAAGAGAAATGGGCATAAAGAAGTCCATCTGATTAACCTCTTCCTTCTTTAGAATAAGGGCTAAGAAAGTAGCATTCAAGGCCTAAAGCATATCTTTATTGGAATAGGAATCTTGATCCACATCCAAAAGGTCATGATTGACAATATCCCAAAATTCATAGAAGAATTTAATAGGGAAGCCATTAGGCCCTGGATCTTTTCCCTTATGGAAGTTCAAGACCACCTCCTCCAAGTTGGACATACAAATTGGTCACATAAGAGATTCATTTATCTCCCTAGTCACAATAGATGAAATAGAAGACAAGATCATATTCTCCTCAATGTCCGCTAGAGATAAGTCATCTAAAAAGAGAGTAAAGTAAGACTAAATAGCTTTCCTGGACACATCTTGAGAGGAGGTTAGATGTGTCCCATTAGAAGTAACAAGAGAAGAAATGTAACTCAGGTGTTATGTCGAGCCTACATAGGTTTATGGAAAAATGTAGTGTTCTTGTCCCCTTCCTAAAACCAGTCAGCTCGAGCCTTTTGTTTCCAATACATTTCTTCTCTAAGATCCCACTCTAGTAAATCAATAGAAGCTTTTGATTCCACTATGCCAAGTGCTTCAAAAAAACCCAAATCCCAAATATACCTAGTAATAGCATCAAGATGATCCTAAGACCTCTTCTTCATAATGTGGAGATTAACAAAAAATGAAAATTGTTTCAATTCTTCAACTTCCTTTTGAAATACTATAATTTTTTAGAGAAATAAAACATAGTAGTGTCATTGGCAAGGCCTCCCTTTCTTCACCAGTGATCCATTAAATCATGGAGAGAAGAGTCCCCAAGCCACATTAGCTAGAACTTAAAGGGAGGCTTCTTGGGGATAGTAGCATAAGTAGCCATGAGCTTGATAGGCTAGTGGTCAGAGCCTCTCCAATCAAGAATTTTGGAAGAGGGAGAAAGGGAGCCACAATTCCAAAATCAAGAAACTAGGAACCTATCCAAGCATTCTGAGATGGAATCACCTCCAACCCTTCTATTGTTCCAAGTAAAGAGCCCATTAAGAGGTTTGAAATTAGAGAGATGTAAAAGATCTATATTTTCCCAAAAAAGCTCTGAAGAAGGACCCAAATGAGCTAGCCCACCCCACTTCTCCTCCAGATTGATGACAGAGTTAAAATCCCCAGCCATAATCCAAGGCAAGAATGGGTAGTAGCTTCTGACATTCCTAATATGTTCCTAGAGCTTAATCTTGCTAGGGAGATCAATAGGGGCATACACATTAGTAACAAGAATCATCTTTCTAGTTTCTAGAGAAGAGGCCACCATTGAGAGAACTAAGTGGCAAGAGATCTAGTAGAGAGGCATGACTTGCCTAGGATTCCAACAAATGGAAAGACTACCAGAGCTCCCCAAAGCACCAACACACTGAAATTGCCCCAAAAACCAAATTTTAGGAGCACATCTAAACGTGAAATACATTGAAAGCTTGGTGTCCTAGATACAAAGGATATCAGGAGAATGATCATCCACCAACTCATGAATAGCTTTTTGTCTAGGGGTTCTATTCAAGCCCCTCACATTCCATGAGAAAATAATCATTGAGTAGAGTGGGGAAAATGTTCATCCATGGTATTTATAGCCCCAAACTCTACCAGTAAATCTCATGTAAGCTTAATTTTTTCCTGATCCTACTTTCGCGCAACTCTTGAGGGAGTAGCTAAAGAGAATTTTTTAAATGGTCTTTGCATTAGGCCCAAAGCAAGAGAAGATCCCTTTCCTTTACCAGAGGCAAACACATCTTTGACAAAATCTGCCAAAAGAATATCCTTTTCCCATGGAGCAGGAGAAACCACAAGGGCACCAAACTTAGGGCCAACATAGATCTCTAACTTCTGCTGAACGATAGCATCCTAGTTGCCACTAAGAATAAAACTCCTCACCTCTAAGCCAGTAACCCCATACTGAGCCTCAATAGGAATGCCTTCTTCTATGACCATGTTGTTGAGCACCTCAAATCAATTGAATCCTGAGTCCACTTGTTGCTCTAGATGAGATTGCTTCTGACCCCTCCCCTTAGCATGGTTTCAAGTAGGGATAAAACAATCCTTATTAGGACTAGTAATATTGGATAGCCCTTGCCCCTAACTTGAAGCATTCATTGGATCTTTCCCTTTACCAGTACTATCAGTCTAAACATTCCCTTTTCCAATACTAATAGTTTGACCATTCCCCTTACCATGATTAGCCATCCTTGGGCTTGAGAACCTTCCAGGGGTACCATTGCCTTTAGAGGCTTGGGGGCCTTGGCATTGTAAATGACCATACGCATGACAAATGAGGCATCAGAAGGGAAGGGATTCATAGTCTAGTTGTTGAATCCAAGAAGAAGAGCCTAGAAAAATTTCTACAGAATCTGGCAAGGGATTATTTAAATAAATTTAAACACAAATAAAAGCATAAGAAATAACCTTTTATACAATGATTGATGTGCTATAGTAGTTGGCTTCCCAAGCATAGTGGCAATTTGTCAAAGGATATCCTCTTGCTAGAACTCCAAAGGAAGCCACAACAAGAAGACCCAAACAAGAACCCTTGAAGGGAGATCCTCAGTATAATTGAACTCTATATGCTAAGGTTTGACAAAAAGACCCACACGATCATAAAAATATGGGCCTCCCTCAAATGACTTGGTTCTGAATTGACATGCAAGAGAAAACCACCAAAAAGTAGCTATTACTAGCTAGCATAATATCCATATCACCTTCCACCTACCATGAACAGTGAATCTAGGCTTCCAAAGCCGATAGGGAAACTCAAATACCAAGAAACTTGCATCTCAATGTATGTATGACCCAATAGTCCCCATCTTCTATTATTTCCTCCGAAGGGATAACCAACACAAGCTGATCCTAGCTACATGGAAGGAAGCCATTAACTTTATTTAACTTTGAGCACTTGCTAACATAAAATGTCTCCTTCTCTTGTGAACTCACCCCGAGAGAAGATCCACCACAAGTTGAGGCTAGAAAAAGAATAAGACTCTTATCAACTCGCTCATGGCCATAAGAGCCTAGCAAACAAAGTCACTCATAGCTAGAATTTTTGGAAAAATGTATCGTAAATCGTTGCTTCCATGCCCTAGTTGCTCTAGCATTGTAGTCGTCAAAAGATGTTAGGAAGGAAACCAAGACTCCAAATTTATCTTCTATGTATGTTTAAAAAAACCTTAAATTTCTGAATCCTTTTCTATGCTTTGGTGCATTTTTTCCATTCACCATTGTGAGTAACATTATTTATTGTACCTTATATATGAAGGCTAAATTTCCATTAATTGGCAAGTATCTATGTGTTACTTCTCATATAGAATAACATATGGGCTCCAAGCTAAAGCTTTTCTTTCTCTTTCTCTTTTAAAAAACTAGTCATTCAATAAAGAAAAAGTTATACACTTATTTTTCTATACAATCATCCCATTAAAAGAAATAAAAATTGTTAACAATTAAATAGTTTGCAGCTATCATATTGGGCATTAACGATTGCCATCTAAATAGAATTGTACACCTCATACCTATAGTTATATTTGATCTTTATAATACTCTCAATGATGCAGCCTCATATTTATCATTATCTTATGCCTGCACTATGTAGCTTCATCTCCTTACACTATTTTAACTTTTAAAAATAAATAGTTTTATATACATTTTTAAAAAAAAATAATTGAAGTTGAGCAGCATGAGAGCTATAATATGTAAAAGTAAAAAAAAATGTATAAATGATGTGGGTGACCATAGTTATATAAATTATTATACTTATATCATAAAACAAAAAATATATTACACAGTTTAATTCAATGGTAACAATTTAAACAATTTGCACAATTTGAACAATTCAAATTGGAGGAAAGAGTTTCATGGTTTTTTATCAAGGAATGTATAGTTTGCTAGATTTACGATCTCTATTATGACATTGTAGAGCATCTAAACTAAAGCCTATCAGCTAAGATTTTTAAAAATAGAAAAAACTAATAAGATCAATTTTATAATTACAATTCTTTCAAACTTTTTCTAAAGATTATTCAATTTAATAACATTATTATAAAAATTAAAAATTAAAAATAGTCAACTGTTAAAAACACTAAAAAGAAATGGGGAAAGAGGATCAGAACAAAAAGGAATGGGGAAAGAGGATCACCTTGCCTCAATGCATTGGTTGCTTGAAAAAAGCCACAAAGAGAGCCATTGACTAGAACTGAGAAGTGAGCCGAAGATAAATAATGGATGATACATCTAATCCTTTTTTGACAAAATCCAAATCTAGAAATCAATTCACAAAGAAAAGACCATCTAATATTATCATATTCTTTATTAACATCTAATTTGATAATCATGCCTAGTCTCTTGCCTGATTTCATAGAATGAATAACTTCTCTTGCCATAAGAATACTATCTAAAATTTCTCTCCTAAGGACAAAACCATTTTGTTTAGCCAAAATATATCTATCGAGCTTTGACTTCAATCTATTAACCATTTCCTTAGAGATGATTTTATATATTGAATTACATAGGAAAATTTGCCAAAAATCCAACATAAAAATGCAATCCTATTTCTTGGGAATAAGAATAATGACTATATTAATGATCTCTTGCACAAATCTCCCTTCCTTTCTAAAATCCTCCACAATTTTTACAATGTCTTCCCCTTAAAAAATTCCAAAATTTATGAAAAATTTATGTGGTAAAATTATTAGGACCTGGCATCTTATCTGAAATATTATCAAAGATGACTTTTTTAACCTCCATAATGGAAAAGGGATGCATTAAATCCAACTTGTCCTCTTTTGAAACCACTTTCAGAATCATATCAGTAAAATGTTGAGCGTGTAAAAAAATAGAGTCAATAGATTCCCCTAAAGGAGATTTAAAATGGTCAACTACTTCTTTTTCTATAACATCTTCATCTTCTAACCAAACTCCATGATGCTTTTGAATGCAATTAATTATATTGCAAACTCTCTTGGATTTAATCGAAGTATGAAAGAATTTAGTGTTGAGATCTCTAGCACTAATCCAATTATCTCTAGATTTATCCCTCCAAAAAACCTCATCTCTATGAAGTACTTCTCCTAGATCATTTTTCAATCTTTTTTCTTGAAGAAAATCTTCATTAGACATACCATCCACAATGACATGATTGTTCAAAAAACCCAATTTTGGTTCAATCCTAAATTTCTATGAATTTTTTTTTTGAATGAATCTTTATTCCATCTTTTAATATTCATTTTCAAAATTTCAATCTTTGTGTGAAACAATAACTTGGTGTCTTGATAAAAATATTACTCTCCTTCCACCATGATTCTAAATTTGGAAAAAAATCCTTTTCTCTCCACCACTTATTTTGAAATCTGAAGCTGCCTTTATACCTTTGAGAAGATACTTTGATAGAGAGTTAAACTAGAAAATGATCAAATAGAGAAAAAGAAAGGGTACATGAATCCATAATAAAAGAAGATTCAACCCAAAAAGAACCAACCAAAAATCTTTCTGACCTCTTTGAGATAGTGAATTTATCCCTATAGTTGGTCCAAGTGTATTTACCATTTATTAAGACTACATAAAATAACTGATTTTGAAGAACAAAGATTTTAAAATACTCCATGATTTGTGAAGATAACCCTAAGCCCCTAGACTTATCCTCTTGATGAAGTAAGGCATTAAAATCCCCTGCTATAATCACATTGATGTTATCGATCAAAGCAAGCTTATCTGAAATCTTTGTCAAGACCTTAAGTTTTTCACCAAATTTAGTGAGACCGTAGACACTAAAAAAGGGGAATTCAATTTCTACTACTAAAAAATAACTTTCCCAAAGATTCAATGGGGAGACCTTTCCAATTCTAAAAATTTTATGATGTTTGAATTCCATAATATACCCAATCCTCCCAAGGTTCCAATAGCTTTCTATAAATAACCTTCCGACTTATGGAAAGTCCACAAGCAGCTAAGAGCTTTATCAAGATTGATCTTCATCTCTTGTAAGAAAACTAGCTACCCTTCCATTTTATTTAATGCTCATTTTACCATGTGTTTCTTGTTAAGGGCTGGTAGTCCCCTAACATTCAATGTTGAGATTTTCAATTCTCATTGAGGGAGCATTCTACTCCTTTGGCTTTTCTTAAATAATCAAAGACATTAACGAACCCTTTCTCATTAGCCCTCTCTTCCATTTTCTTCCTATTAGACCTCCTTGCCCTACCACCTTTGGATTTACCAATAAGGACATTGGCCAATTTTATTCACACTTCTTGGATCAACATTTTCTAATTTTTTTGAATAGAAAAAACTATCATCAAATACTTGATCATAGTCCACTTCTGTGTTTCGCCACAAATGGGTGGTATTATTTTCTATGGCTAGCTTTCTCCTATCTATTTGATTTTCTTTCAAAATAGAACTTTCCACTTTTTCCACAATAGGGTTTTGCTTCAAATTAACAATCTTCTATTCCATAGAACCAGTTTCTATAACCATTTTCTTTGGAACCCAAACCTTGTCTAATTTATTCTTTGGTCATCAATTACTCACAAGGAGATTATCACTCTCTTTCCTATCAGAGATTGGCAATTCAATTTGGACTTTCTATTTCCAAATGCCACTCCCTGATTTGAGGTTGATGATTGACAGGATCCTCTTTACCACTGCAATCTTAATCCTTGTATAAAGAGATGAATCTTTATTGATGATCTCTTCATCCACTTCCAATAGAGTACCCAATGATTTTCCAATGTGTTCCAAGCACTCATTCCCCCAATACTCCATTGAAAGATCATATAATCTAATCAAAATTGATTCCTTGTATGCTCCTAATGGGGTTAGATAAAAATTTGATTTCCATGGCTACAAATATAATGGTGAAGAATTAAAAAACCAAATTTTTTGCTCCAAGATTTTATTTCTGATTCATTTTTCTTCAAAACCAATGATGAAAAATCCTTTTGGAATGAATTTTAGAACATATTCTTTACACCAATGCTTAGATATCCATTCTCTGATTTATAGTCTATTAAACCTTGCACCAATAAATCTGTTGATAACTATCATATTCTTCGAAAGATTAATAGTTGGAATGTGTAATTTCTCCCTCAAATGAAATATAAAATCATACTAGAGGATTCTTGAAACTCTAGCTGGATTACTAAATAGGGTTAGGTAAAATTAATATTTAGGTTTGTAAAGTTCTAGAAGTCATTTATGTTTAGATATTTCTAGAAAATTTTATTTTTTCTATGTCAATTAGTTTAGATGTTTTTCGAAATAATCAAAGACCTCTATAAAAGAGTCACAATGTAATGTTTTCTATGATCGGGCAATGAAAAGATTTTATAATTTCTATAAGTGCTTGTAGTGTGTATTTTGTGTTTGAACAATGTGGATCCAATCCATCCACCCCTATCAGATTGGTATTAGAGCTAAGTTGTGAAGCCCATATGATGAAGATAATATTCTCTAACGTAGAGAAGTATATGATTGATTTTGTCCAGCCAATGAGTCAAATCATGTGGAAGTTCTAAAGAATTGTTGGTGTGAAGAAATTTGTTTGGAGAAGAAGAAAATCATTGCTCCCATTGAAAGAAAGAGTGAGCATTTTATTGGAGGCACCTATTTGTGGAGGATTTCAATTGTTTCCATGAAACAGACTATTGTTGTGAAAAAAGCATTGAAGTCTTTGCAGAGTGCATTGAGACTATGAAGAGAGATCACAGTCACTGTCATTGAGAAGTGTCGATATGAATCATGGTAAGTATGAAATTTGATGTTAATAGTTAATGGTAATAAAGGTTTTCAGATTTGTGTTTTAAGGAGGAGCTTGGATTTTCATTTGATAGATTTGAGTTTTACTAAAATGGGAAAACAAGGTAAAAGATTGGTAAAAGAAAATATAATTTTGACTCTTGAGATGGATTGTTTAAAAGAAAAATTATTGAAACTAGAGACAGAAAAGTTTGCAATGATTAGAGAGAGGTCAAAAGAAAAATGTAGACTTTTAAATGAAATTAGTGAATATAAAGAGAGAATGGAAGAGCTACAGGATAGGCTAATTTTTTTTGGAAGAAGTACATAATTGGTAGGTGAAGGAAACATGCAAGCTTAGAGAGAAAAATAAAGAATTAGAAGAAAAGTGAAAGTTATTTGATGATGGTGAGAAAAAGAACAAATTTTTAGAAGAAAATTTGAAGAAATTGGAAGAGGAAAATAGTATGTTAAAGAAGGAATTGACTACTTTGAAACAAGAGAAGGAATGTTTGAATGTGAAACCATTTGTATGTGATGTATCATGTGACACAAATAATTTGAGTGATTATAAAATTGATAAATATGATTTTGTTGAAGCTGAAAGTGTTTGTGATGAAAAGTGTAAGAATAAAAATGACAAGAAGTTTGCAGATTTTTTTTGTTATGATAATAATAGTATTGGTTTGAAGATTATGAAAAAAATGGGTTTCAAAGTTAAACATCTAGGAAAGCATGAGAAAGAAATAAAGAACTTGATTGAGTCTACAATTAGGCCAAAATATGAAGGTCTTGGATATGATGAAGGTAGTGGAAGGAAGAATAAAGGTTCAAGATAGTTTATTCAAGGAGTAAAGATTGTGCAATGTTCACACTATAACAAAAAAGGGTATAGAAAAGATATATGTTGGAAATCCTTGTGATATTTGTGGCTTGAAAAATCACTTTGATAAGACATGTTGGAATAAATAGTGCAATAAATATTTTATGGAAGCATAAAAATGGATTGTGGATGGAGCTATGGATCAAATTGGTAGAAAAAAATAGATTAGAAAAATGCATCAAAGAGGCAAAAGGTTTCAAAATCACATGCTTGGATGTGGACACAAGAAATAATAATCATGGTGCAATGGAATTTGTATGTCACAACATTTGAGCTTGAAATTAGGGGGAGTGTTAGAATGTGTAATTTCTCCCTCAAATGAAATGTAAAATCATATTAGAGGATTCTAGAAACTCATATTAGAGGATTCTAGAAACTCTAGCTGGATGGAATAGTGTTAGGTTAAATTAATATTTAGATTTGTAAAGTTCTAGAAGTCAAATTTATGTTTAGATATTTCTAGAAAAGATTATTTGTCCTATGTCGATTAGTTTAGATGTTTCTAGAAATAATCAAAGACCTCTATAAAAGAAGCACAATGTAATGTGTTTTATGATGCCTCCATTCCTACATTCACCAGGAAATCTCGCCCATAGCTGCATGGCTCCTCTCCACTTAAATAAATAATAATAATATAATAAATGTAATGGAAAGACACGCCGTTTTCCAAAAATCAATATAAAACATGAGATATTATCACAGGGAAAGATATTCGGAAAACTTTCATATCAAACAGATCTAGAAAATTAAAAATTGGAAAAGGAACATTACAAATGATATTAGAATAGATTTTCCTGCCATACTATAAGGAATATATCTGCATTGGAAAAAACTGTGAGAGTGACCACATAAAAGAAACTACTTGGAATCGATAACCATTGATAAGTTTAGGAGAATTAGTGTATTGTATGTCAGAAATAAAATCAAAGGAGTTTCATATTATTGAACCAAAAGTATATATGAACAATAGATATTTGTAATCATTTAGGGAATTATCTAATTTTACCAAGAACATAACAAGCTTACGGAGGAACATGTAGTGGCAAAATGAAATCAGTAAAGAGAATGAGCATTCAAAAATTACTTAGTCATCAGTTAAGAGGAGAACCTTACACAGAGATCAAACCAACAAGTGCCAATCCATAAAGTATTTAAAATGTTACTTGTTTGAGACAATAAGCAAATATACTTATCAACAAAGGGAACATTTAGTATTTGATATAATGTTCAGTGTTGGAAACATTACAACACACTCGGCATTGGATAATTCAACATGTGATATAATATATAAATTTGTAAGTTTGATATTATATTTAGAATCAAGGACCACCATGGCGCTGTGGTGCAGGAGCACATCAAATATTCAAGCCACAGTTGAAGATTATAAAGACTGCAAAGATCATTAAAACAAATCAGAAGGAGGGAATGTATAAACAAGGTCATCAAATCAATTGGCAATCTTGGAACCTATAATGATGCTAAAATAATATTAGGTCTTCAAGATAGGTTTAGGTATAGAAAAGAGTTTAATGTTTAATAAAACCATTGTATGGCTTTTTAAGTTCAAACATTAAATTAAAAAATAGTAACAGCTGGTTTAGAGGGAAGGTTAGGTTGTAATAATTTTAAAATACCCAACTCAACAATGATAGTTGGTTGGAGTTAGTTATTATAAGGTGTCTTATAAATTGGAAAGAGTCTCTGATGTAAAGGGGAGGAGAGAATATATGGAAAGACTGATATGTACAAATTAGTGGGCAACAATATTAAAACTTAAATATTCTACAACTCAAAGGTCTACAAATTGATTTGTTGGCTCTACAAATACATTAATAAGATTTTCTTCAACATTCCAAGTACTTTGTTGATATGTTTCATGTTATTATAGGTTGTTCTTATGCCTGTTGCAAAACCAGTAGATTTCTTTTCATTATTTTTTGCTGTAGTAGGTTTTTAAGGAAATGAAGATCTTTCCATGAGGATGAAGGCTTGATACTCATGGAAAGAGTTATTCTAACATGTATGATATATTACTAACCAAGCACATGTAGAATTAAACAAGATAGGGATTCTACCCAAACAAGGGGTTTATTTGCTGATTGGAGACATTAAACAATGTACATGTGAAGGTGAATTTATTTTTAGTTGGGATTGGAAATGTGTGTAATCAAGTAATTGAGAAAACCCTAGTTCAAGAGTAAGAAGTGCTAGCAGAAGTCTACCATATGATTCCTTTTTAAATTGCATCATTTATTATTTTATTATCATTATTGTGATTGCTCCTCATCATATTGGTATCAGAGCGAGGAAAAGGTCTTGTGGAAGCGTAATTGGTCTTCTGAAGTTGGTTCTCGAATCCCTTAGCGAGCCCTTGTAGTTGAAGTATCCTGAGAGGAGTAACCCTATAGTAGATTCTTGTACCAATTTGATCAAGCAACCATGTAAAGATATTCCTACAATGTTGACAAATATGGAGTTGGCAAAGATAGTGAAAGAACAAGTGGTAGATAATAAAAATTTAAGGGCATCATTAGAACAAAGGGATAAAGAAAATGTTGAAAAAGATAGATTGATAAAGTCCATGATGGAGAGGTTGTTAGCACTAGAGAAGAAAGATAAGAGCATTAGATTGGATGAAGAAGTTAGAGATGAAGAAGAGGAAGAAGAACACAAAGAAGAAGAAAAGGACCCTGAGGAAGTAAGAATGGCTAAGTTGGAAAAAGCCATAAGGAATGAAGATAAAAGGGTAAGGATAGACTTACCTGTGTATGGAGGAAAAATGGATGATGAAGAACTAATAGATTCGTTCAGTGCAATAGAAAATTGCTTTGAGTGTGAAGGGATAGAAGAGAAGGAAAAAGTGAAGATAACAAAGTCCAGGTTGAAGGGACATGCTTTTTTGTGGTGGGATTGCATCTAGGTAGACAGATGGAAGAATGGTAGACCCAAGATCACATCTTGGTATACTATGGTGGAAAAAATGAAGGCAAAATTTTTGCCAAATGATTATAGAGTATAGTTGTACAAGAAAATTAGAGATTTTAGGCAAAAGGAGATGGATGTATAGAAGTACACTGAGGAATTTCACAAGTTTGATATTAGGGTGGATCATGATGAAGAGATGGAATAAAAGATTGCAAGGTATATGGGGGGACTAAGGTTCAATATCCAGGATGAACTTAGTCTTGCTACCCCGAGGTTAGTTGATGAATGTTATCAGTTAGCCTTGAGGGCTGAAGAGAAGATAAGAAGGAGACAAGAAAAGCAGAGCAGCAATAGAGGTGGATCTTCCATGAGAGGAAGAGGGGGAAGAGGTACTACTGATTTTTAGAGCAGAAATGATAAGGATAAGGACAAAACATTTTAAGAATCAAGAGGGGGTTATAGAGGTGGAAGAAGTGGAGGAAGAGGAAGTGGAGTGTTCACAGGAAGATGCTCCACTTGTAATGAAGTAGGATATCAGTCCTTTCGGTGTCCTAAATGGCAGGAAGACAAAGGGAGAGAGAGAAGAGTAAACTTGGTTGATGAAGAGCCAAGAAAGGATGAGCAGAATGAACCCATTGAACTTCTTCCAGAAGGAGAGTGCTTACTGATGGGAAGAAGCAATCAAATACCAAAAGATCTAGGCATATTCAGATTAAATTATCTTATTCAAGGAAACGTATGTGCGTTTATAATTGATTCAGGGGCAAGTAATAATATGTTGTCTTACGAAGTTGTTAAGAAATTGAATTTAAAAACTTTTGCACATGTTGCTCCTTATTATGCTACTTGGGTCAATGAGAATCAGAATTTGTTGGTTAAATATCAAGTGATGGTTAAGTTTTCAATTAGGAGTTATAGAGACAAGGTACTATGTGATGTCATGCACATGACTTGTGGGTATCTCATTTTGGGAAGATCTTGGCAATGTTCAAGGAGAGTCATGCATAATGGCTATGAAAATACATATTTACTTCAACAAGGAAAGGTGAAGTATAAGTTGCATCCATTGGTCAGGAGTCATAAGGAAACTATACTGATGTGTTTTGGTAGAGATATTCTAGTGTAGGATCAGGGTACTCCACATTATGATACTGGTTGGAAGCAATACCAGGCTAAGAGGCAGGACAATCTAGGGGTGGTAGGGCTAGTTGAACAACCTTTTGTTTTGGTTGGAGCAATGAAGTGTCCTCTAAGAGGGCAGATAGATGAAGATGATATGGTGATAGAGTAGAGACAAATAAAGACTTTCCAGCAGTCTAATTGTAGTAGCAATACTATCAAGCAAGAGGACATTCTAATCAAAATATTTATGTATCTAAATCTTGGTGTGTGACTGCAAGAACTAGTACGAAGGAGCATATCACTTTGGGGAATAATTTCACCCCTTGGCATGTGTTGCACATGGGAGCAACTAACAATGGAACACAAGTCAACTCTTGGGGCAAGAGTTCTTTTTATGGTGGGGAGAATGGTGCAGGAGCACCTCAAATATTCAAGCCACAGTTGAAGATTATAAAAACTGCAAAGATCATCAAAACAAATCAGAAGGAACGAATGTATAAACAAGGTGATCAAATCAATTGGGAAGTCTTGGAATCTATAATGATGTTAAAATAATATTAGGTCTTCAAGATAGGTTTAGGTATAGAAAAGAGTTTAATGTTTAATAAAACTATTGTATGGCTTTTTAAGTTCAAACATTAAATTAAAAAAAGTAATGGCTGGTTTAGAGGGAAGTTTAGGTTGTAATAATTTTAAAATACCCAACTCAATGATGATAGTTGGTTGGAGTCAGTTATTATAGGGTGTCTTATAAATTGGAAAGAGTCTCTGATGTAAAGGGGAGGAGAAAATATATTGAAAGACTGGTATGTACAAATTAGTGGGTAGCGATATTAAAACTTAAATATTATGCAACTCAAAGGTCCGCAAATTGATAGGTTGGCTCTACAAATACATTAATAAGGTCTTCTTCAACATTCCAAGTATTTTTGTTGATAAGTTTCATGTTATTATAGGTTGTTTTTATGCCTGTTGTAGAACCAGTAGATTTCTTTTAATTATTTATTTGCTACAGTAGGTTTTTAAGGAAATGAAGATCTTTCCATGAGGATGAAGGCCTGATACTCATGGAAAGAGTTATTCTAACATGTATGATATATTACTAACCAAGCACATGCAGAATTAAACAAGATAGGGATTCTACCCAAACAAGGGGTTTATTTGCTGATTGGAGACATTAAACAATGTACATGTGAAGGTGAATTCATTGTTAGTTGGGATTGGAAATGTGTGTAATCAAGTGATTGAGAAAACCCTAGTTCAAGAGTAAGAAGTGCTAGGAGAAGTCTGCCATATGATTCCTTTTTAAATTGTATCGTTTATTATTTGATTGTCATTATTGTGATTCCTTCTCATCGCGCTATATCAGAATGAATACATTAAAAATGAAAGAAATGATTAAGAAATGAAGCAATAATTAACATGGTGAAGATCAATAGAATCACACATACCAATGATATAGAAGATGATTATAAAACTAGACTAATAAATTGATAACTCTTATATTGCCAAAATATCATAATATAGTCTATTATTTGTTTAGAGGAAGCAAAATTATGATAGGCACATAAAATTGTATTGATTTTCACTAGACAAAGATTCTCTATATTTTCCTATTGTCAATCAGTGAATATCTTTATAGAATCATAAGAGATGATTTCTATACACTGATCACAATGATCTCATTCAGCAACAACTTTGGGCAACTTGGTTATACAAAGTTTGAAAATAAGGGAAACTTGTGAAGTAATTGGAGTGTCTTGAAATGCAATACATGAAATGTCAATACCTAGATGATATATTATCTATTGGTTTATAACCAATTTCTGGTAATTATAAAGGTTGGCATAACATCTCTTGTAATTATAAAAAGGAAAAGGAAAAGAATATTTAATGAATGGCTCAACAAAAAAAGGTGAAAGATAAGAAATTTGTATATGCATCAACTCAATCAAAGACGACAGAAATGGTATTAACATGAACAGATTTTAGTGATAAGGATGACACCATATTGGTGATTGGACCCAGTAACACATGGTGTAAAATATAGTTTGATATTTCATATGGTCTTACGTTATCATAAAAAAAGAGCGAACAAAATAGTTAATAAAACTATTGACATGAAGAATAGTACACGTCACTCATCAAATCGATTCAATGTGGATGCAATACTACCATCGTGGAGTATAGGGAACCCACAAAAAGTATCGTGGAAATAAAGCTTTCCCAATTGCTGATGTTAGCGGACAGCAAAACAGAGATTGTGTATTAAGTCACGATGGGTCTGTATGCTGCCTATAAATGATGGACTCACCGTGATGATAATTAAATAGTGGATTCATAACTTCAGCATGTATATGTTAAAGGTGACCCAAAATCGGATGATATGGTGCCATCAAGAATCCATGTAAATGGGGAGTGAATAGAGGAGTATAAAATAGGATGCACTATCCTCTATCCAAATTGTATAGTTGAGCAATTTTCAAAAAATAAAAAATGTTATGATTTTTCTGGAAATATCAGCATTTGATCTTCATGATCTGCATAGTTTATAGTCGAAAACAACAAAAAAAATAAAAAAAAATTCATCACTACATTTTCATGAATGAAAAAAAAAAGTTTGGGCTTTGTTTTGTATTTAGTACATTTTGAATCGAGATTAGCCTGTCCCATAAAATACAATCAAAACCATACGAATTGGGCCAAACAAAGAATGGAAAAATAATGAAGAGCAGTTAGAAAGGGGGATTGAATTAAAGAGAAACAAAAATACATCGAACAAAAAGGTGGGAGATATAGAGGTGCAAAATCTATCCTGACATGGCTCAAAAAGTGACATGGGTTATGCATTCTTATATATGCATGTATCATGTCTCACTATACACATAATACAGATGGAAACAAAAAATGAAATGGTGTTGTTAACGGGTCAATGGATATGAGGCAACTTATATGCACCAGTATCAAGTGTTACATAGTGGAAGAACTTATATTTTCATTTTTCAAAGTGAATGTAACCACTATAGACAGTACCCTAGCAGGAGTAAATTTTAAAAAAATTGTACTACTGTGATAGAATTTGAATTTTTTTGAAATTATGTATGGACAGAAAATTGAATGGCTCCCACTCACTATAACTCTAAAATATTTTAATGCAAAAGGAAAAGATCTCAAACAAATGACAGAAAATGGTTGAAAGAGACATTTCTAGAAGTCAAAATCTTCTTCAAATTCATTGATAATGGCAAGGTTTTTCCGTAGTACTAGAACATAAATCTTTTGGTAAGAGTGTGGACATTGTAGAATTCATTTTGATTTCTATATTCTTTATTGTGTATGTTCTAATTTATATATCTGTAAATTCTTTGAAACCAAGTCAATTTGAGGTATTTTTTGATTTTGTAATTTCACCATTCATCTACTTTTTCAGATTTTTCATTTTTAGCAGTGGTTCATATTTCTAGTATGTGGAGTGGTTGCAAATAGTCGATGTTTGTATCTAGAGATGGCCATGGCTGCATTATTGCATTCATTGGTGTCCTTTTTGCAAGAAAAATAGAGGAAGTTGCAGTTGTGGTAGATAATTGATTTCCTAGATCATTCAATTGTTGAAATATTTAATGCGACAGTTGACATTTTCTCTTGGAGCCAAATGCCCACCTACCACCTGACGACTAGTAGAATAGATAGAAAACATGAATGCGGTAGGTGAGATTTTGAAATCAGAAATGAGGGGGAAAATGGAATGTGACAAAGGGGAATGTTTCTACATTCATTTTAATTTAGTCATATTATTCAGCAGATCAGTTGTTGCAGAGCAGAGCAAAGAAGGAAGAAGGAAAGAAGTTTGTGCCTGCAGTTGCACGTGTTTTCCCTATTCACTCTGTAAGTTTGTCATTTTTGGTTTCGACCTGTTAAAGCAGTGATTGCTCCAGCACCATTATATGTAGCCATTAGTGTTGCAAGTTTAAAAGTTTATTGAAGTTTAAAGTATTACCAGTTTAGGGTTATTTTACGGTTTTCTAGTTGAAGCCGAATGCTCCCAAATTTTGTAATGGTTTAATCAAGTTGAATAGTAAAGCAAGCAAGCATACTTAAATCCATTACTCTTCCCTTCAATGTTGCATTTGATAAGTTTTTTTTTTGAAGCTTAAAGTTTTGGTTCTCTGGTTTTAATGGTGAAAGCATTCACGTTGAAATATTCTTTAAGTTATATTTATTCAGTTTGAAATAGAACACTCGGCATACCTTTCTTAGTTGGAGCCGAGATCAGTCAGCATCTATTGTTGTCGAGCTTTTACATTGTGTGTCAAGCTAACTCAGCACCTACTGCATTCTTCTTCAAGTGTCAAGCATCCTGTCACTCAGCACTTGTTGCTTGTCACTTGGCACCATCAAGTGCCGAGCAATTTGTGACTTGGCACATTTAAGTGCTAAGAAAAATTGGCACTCAGCATCTTCATGTGTCAAGCAGTTTTTAAAGTGCTAAGCAAAATTTTAGGGTTGTGAGTTTATGATTTTGATTTCTATTTCTCAGATGATATCAGAGCTTTGAGGCCCCACATCCACAGTGAGTTAGGACATTTTTTTTCTTGGGCTATTTATCATGGCAGGAGATGGAGGAAAGATATGGCAATAGCCACCATCCTTTAATGGGAAAAATTATGATACATGGTCAAAGAAGATGAAAATCATAATTGTTGCAAATGATTTGTGGGAGTTTGTGATTAATGGGTTCAATGATGTGACAGACCCAACTTAGTATGTTGCTCTCACAAATGCACAAAAGACTCATTTGAAAGAGTCAAGGAGGAAGGATGCTAAGGCATTAAGTCTTATTGAAGCAGCAATGAGAGAGACTATATTCCCTAAGATTGTAGTAGAAAATTATGCAAAGGAAGCTTGGGATATCCTTGAGACAAATTTCAAGGGGACTAATAAATTTTGTATAGTAAAGCTACAAAATATAAGGAGAGAGTTTGAGAACCTTCAGATGAAAGAAAATGAATTAGCTGCAAACTTCAGTTCAAGGACCTCCAATGTGATTAAACCACTAAAGTCAAATGGAGAAGACTATCAAGAGCAGAGGATAGTGGAAAATATATTGAGGAGTTTACCTCATAAATATGACAATTTGGTCATGACCATAGAAGAGGCAAAAGACCTCACTGTTTTGACAATGGATGAGTTGATGGGTACTCTTCAAACCCATGAGCATAGGATCAATAGACCCACATCTTCTTCTTCCTAAGAGAAAGCATTCAAGGCTTAGTCAAAAGCAAGAGGAAGGGGGAGAGGAAGAAATTTCTCAGGCAGAAACTCCAAAGGAAGAGGCTGAGGAAATGGAGGACAAATAAATGTTGTAGCAGAAAGCTTAGGAAGAGCAGATGGAGCAAGTAGTTCACAAAATACTTCAAGAGGAGGTAAGAAAAACTACAACTCAAATAAGAGTAATGTAGAATACTACTACTATCATAAATATGGGCATTATGTAAGTGAATGTTGGAAGAAGCAAAATGATCAGTCAGGACAAGAAAATGTGGCTGATGTGAACATGGAAAGTGGAAACAATGCCACTACCTTCATCATGTGTAATGTTGGTAAAGAAGGAAGCCCTAAGGTTTGGTACCTCGATAGTGGAAGTAGCAACCACATGAGTGGTAATGAAACCTTGTTTTCATTCATTGACAAGAGTTTCAGATCAAAAATTAAGATGGGTAACAATGGAACCCTACCAGTTGTTGGCAAAGCATCTATTATGGTCTGCACCAAGAAAGGTGAGAAGAAGGAAATACAAAATGTGTATTTTTCCAGTAGTATGAAGCACAATTTGATAAGCATTGGTCAGCTCATTCAAAATGGATACAAAGTGTTTATGGAGAATGATAGGTGTGTCATTCAAGAAAAAGATGGGAAAAAGAACTTACTTGTAGCAGTTCAAATGACAAAGAACAAAATGTTTCCCTTGAGGATAGAGACATGTTTCTCATCTTAATTTGGTCTTGCACCTCCCACGCAATCAGCTCTAAGGAGTGTGATTGAATACCCCTCGTGGCTATGGCACCTCAAGTATGGTCATCTTGGCTACACTGGTTTAAATTTGTTGTCAAATAAAAGAATGGTAGAAGGTTTGCGACGTATTGAAAATTCATGTGACAAGTTTGAGGCTTGTATTTTGGGTAAGCAACATAGGCTTCCCTTTAATTTTGGAAATTCTAGGAGGGCTAGATATCCATTAGAGCTAGTGCATACTGACCTAGTCAGTCCTATGCAAGTTACTTCCATTGGGGGGAGTATTTATTTTATGACATTCATAAATGATTTCACTCATAGGACATGGGTGTATTTCTTAAAGAATAAATCTGAAGCACTCAATAAATTTGTAGAATTTAAAGCCTAGGCTGAAAGAGAATGTGGACATTATATGAAGGTCCTCAAATCAGATAGAGGAGGGGAGTATACCTCCAATTCTTTTGTAAATTTTTGCAAGAAATATGGTATAAAGAAAGAGCTAATAGCCAGCTACACACCACAATAAAATAGAGTGGCTGAAAGAAAGAACAAGACCATTGTTGAAATGGGAAGGAGCATGATGAAAGAGAAAGGTCTCCCAAATAAATTTTGGGGAGAGGCTGTGGCAACAATAGTTTATGTAATTAATAGGTGTGCTATAAAGGTAGTCCATGATAAAATTACAATGGAAACATGGTCACGAGGAAGATGGATAGTTGAACACCTAAGGGTGTTTGGATGTATTGCATATGCACATGTGCCTAAAGAGAAAAGGTAGGAATTGGATGAAAAAGGTGTCAAGTGCATCTTCATAAGTACAGCTCATAATCAAAGGCATACAGATTGTATGACCCATTGAACAAAAAGATGACTCTCTCAAGAGATGTAGAATTTCTTGAAAATCAGTCTTGGTTTGGACCGATTGATGAGTCACCAAGAACTTCTAGTAAAGTGCCAATTATGAGTGAAGAGGATGTTGATGAATAGCAAGAAGGAGCAAATAGAAGATAAGGCAAGCAACCTTAGTCATTTCTGAGCTCCTCTAGGCATGACCGAGTGTCAGTGTCAAGTAATAGTGAAGATCAAGTTGGTCAACAAAGCAGCAGCTATGAAGATTCTGATCTCAGACTCTCCTCCCTATTACCAAGAAAGACCAAGAGTCTTAGGGAGATATACCGAGATGAAAAGTATGAAGATTATGATGAGAGAGTTAATTTTGCATTATTTTCTCATACTGATCCAATATATTTTCAAGAATCTATTAAGGAGAAGAAATGGTATAAGGCCATGGATGAGGAAATAGATGCTATAGAAAGGAATGAGACATGGGAGCTAACTGAATTGCCTCCCAAGAAGCAAGTGATTGGAGTGAAATGGGTCTACAAGACCAAATGCAATGCTAAAGGCAAAATTGATAGGCATAAGGCAAGGCTAGTAGTCAAAGGCTACAAACAGTAGTATGGCAGAGATTATGATGAGACATATGCCCTGGTTGCAAGAATGGAAATCATGCGTGCTGTCATAGCAATTGTAGCTCAACACAAGTGGAAGGTATTTCAAATGGATGTGAAGTCTGCATTCCTAAATGGTGTATTGAAAGAAGAAGTATATGTGGAGAAGCCACCTCATTATGAAGTTGCAAGTGAAGAGAATAAAGTATATAGATTGAAGAGAGCTCTTTGTGGGCTCAAGCAAGCTCCAAGGGCATGGCATAATACGATTGACTCATATTTGATGAGCAATGGCTTTAGCAAAAGCAATGGTGAGCCTACTCTCTACATCAAGGCAACAAATGGAAATGTGTTAATTATTGTCTTGTATGTAGATGATTTAATTTTTACTGGTAATGACAAGGCTCTAATTGGTGAGTTTAAAGAGGCCATGAAAAGTGAATTTGAAATGATAGATCTAAGTATCTTGAAATACTTTCTAGGCATAGAAGTAAAACAAATGCATAATGGCATCTTCATCGCTCAAGAAAAATATGCAAGGAAGATCTTGGAGAGATTTAAAATCTAAAATAGTAAGGCAACTACCACACCAATAGTAGTAGGTCTGAAGTTGAGCAAGGAAGACTCTAGCAAGAGAGTGGATCCAACATTATACAAGAGTATGGTTGGAAGTTTAATGTATTTGACTGCAACTCAGCCAGACCTAATGCATGTAGCAAGTCTAATTTCCAGATTTATGGAAACACCAAAGGATTCCCATTGGCAAGTGGGAAAGAGGTTCCTAAGGTTTGTGAAACGTTGGAATTTTGTATACTACAACAAATGAATTCAAGTTGGTAGGTTATACAGATAGTGATTGGGCTGGAAGTATAGATGATAGGAAGAGAACTTTTAGATACATGTTTCATATGAGATCGGGTGCAATTTCACGGGCATCCAAGAAGCAACCTATTGTTTCTCAATCTACAATAGAGGCTGAATACATAGCACCAAATGTAGCAGCATGTCAAGCTATCTGGTTAAGAAGGATCTTGATAGATTTGAATGAAAGGCACAAGGATGGAAACATAATTTATTGTGAAAACATCTCATCAATTGCATTGTCCAAGAATCCAATCTTCCATGGGAGAAACAAGCATACTGAGATCAGATATCACTTCATCAGAGAGTTGGTGGAGAATGGGGATATAAAGATGAAATTTTGCAATTCTGAGCAGTAGCTAGCAGACATATTTACTAAGCCATTAGGCATTGAAACTTTTGTACACCTAAGAGAGTGTCTCAGTGTAGTTGATGTGTCAGGACAAAGGGGTAGTGTTGGAATATTTAATGTAGTAGTTGATGTTTGCCCTTGGAGCCAAATGCCCACGTACCACCTGACGACCAACAGAACAGACAAAAAACATGAATGTGGTAGGTGAGATTTTGAAATTAGAAATCAGGGGGGAAATGGAATGTGACAAAGGAGAATGTTTCTACATTCATTTTAATTCAGTCATATTATTCATCAAATCAGTTGTTGTAGAGTAGAGAAGACAAGGAAGAAGGAAAGAAGTTTGTGCCTGCAGTTGCACGTGTTTCCCCTATTCACTCTATAAGATTGTCATTGTTGGTTTCGACCTGTTGAAGCAGTGATTGCTCCAAGCACCATTGTATGCAGCTATTAGTGATGCAAGTTTAACAGTTTATTGAAGTTTGAAATATTATCAGTTCAGGGTTATTTTAGGGTTTTCTGGTTGAAGCTGAATGCTCCCAGATTTTTTAATGGTTTAATCAAGTTGAATAGTAAAGAAAGTAGGCATACTTAAATCGATTACTCTTCCCTTGAATGTTGCATTTGACAAGTTTGTTTTTTGAAACTTAAAGTTTTGGTTCACTAGTTTTAATGGTGAAAGCATTCACGTTGAAATATTCTTTAAGTTATATTTATTTGGTTTGAAATAGAACACTCAGCATACCTTTTTCAGTTGGAGTGAAGATCACTCGACATTTGTTCTTTCCAAGCTTTTACTTTGTGTGCCGAGCTAACTCAGTACCTACTGCATTCTTCTTCAAGTGCTGAGCATCCTGTCACTTAGCACCTATTGCCTGTCACTCGGCACCATTAAGTGCTGAGAAATCTATGATGTGGCACGTTCAAGTGCCAAGCAAAATTGGCACTCAACACCTTCATGTTTCGAGCATTTTTTTAAGTGCCGATTAAATTTTTTTCAAGTTTAGAGTTGTGAGTTTATGGTTTTGATTATTATTTCTCACATAAATAAGGTTGTGGATTCGGCCTTTCGCTATCGATCTGGGATTTACAAATGCTTCATGTGGACACTACCATGGCAGACATATTTTATTATGACAATGTTGCTCGACCTCTTTCAACACATGCAATTTCTCTTCTAATGAATTTATTTGTAGATCTTGTAATCAAATATCCCTTGAGATTTATTTCTTAGAAGTAATTGAATATCTCATATCCTTTACTTATGATTCCACATTTTGTATGTATGTCTACTATGACATTTGTTATTTTTTTTCAATCAAAATAAAAATATTTTTGACAAATCTATTTTAAGCACATTGTTCCATCATCTCATGGCATTTGGGACAAGCAAATTACATGTCTTAAATAGCCTTCGAAACTTTGAACTTCATTTAACTTGTCACAAAGCTTCCAATATTCTTGAGGTTCTTCCATATCACTAGCCCAACAATTAAACTACCCACCTAGTTCCCCATGATGTTTTTTTATATTTGTGTTCTGGTATTCTAATTATCGATTCTTGTGTTAGGTTGAAAAATCTCTTCAACAACTGAGGGGAAGTGTAACTAAATCTTCATTATTTTTACCATTAAATCTATTTAATATTTACAATTTTTTTCTCCTTACAAAAGGTAGTATATCAATATTAATAAAAAGTCATAGATTTTTCTCAATATATTGTCATTGTATTCTTTAATCTTAAATGTGTTTTTGTGTTATTTTGAAGAGTTATAGTTTGTTTGTTTTGACATTGCTAGTATATTAGCAAGGTCAAAACTATGAAAAAATAAGAATGATTTTTCAATGGTAAATATTTGAACCATTGCACAACAAACCAAATATAAAAATTAATGATTTTAATTATATTTATTTGAATAATTGGTAATAGTAACCAAATTTGTAAAGTAATGAATCACAATTTAGAAACACAATTGAGAATGATATGGATTTAAAACATTGAAAACACAATTGAAAATAATCAAATTTTAAAAACATTGACAAATACACAAATTTTAAAAATATTAGCAACAATCAAATATACAAAGTAATGATATCAATCTGAAAATATTAAGAAGAATCAAATTCGAAAAGTGATGGCTTCAATCTGAAATATTGTTAACATAATTGGGAATAATGATATGAAATATACTAATATTAATTTGAAATATTGGCAATACAATTTAGAAAATATGAAATTTTAAAAAACATTGGCAACATAATTGAGAAGAATTTAATATGATAGGTAATTATAATAAATCTAATAGATTGGAAGCACACCTAAGAAAATAAGAAAATTTGAAGAGCAATGGCAATAGTCAGAATTTGTTAAGTAATGATGTCAATTGGAAGCATTGGCAACACAATGGGGGGTAATCAAATAAAAAATCTAATGATATCAATATGAAACATTGGTAATACAATTGAAAATAATCAATTCTAAACCATTAAAGCCTAATTATAATAATCATCTAGCTAATAATGGTATCAATATTAAACATTGGCAACCCAAATTAGAAAATATTAAATCTAAATTTAATGATGTCAATATGAAAGTGAAACATTAGTAACACAATTGAAAATAATCAATTATGAAAAACCTAGATAACACCTTTAAGTTTAGACTTGTCACAATGGGTTAACACATGAGGTATGTGGCAATTAACCTTCATGTTATCCCCATTTCTCCATTTTGCGGAAGGTCAATTTGCTAATCTACAAAATGGTGAAACCTTTCACTATTTTGTTGGGTTCCCATTTTGCCCCTAGAAAAATACCAAAACCAATTAGGATCTTTCATTTTGCAGAGTTAACATTGCATGTTATCCCATCCCACAATGATTCCTATTGATTGGAGGTAGTTACAAAAAAATTTAAAATTAAAAAAGATCATCAATCTAAAAGATTGAGTGACACTAGAAAAAGTACACATTGGCCATTTTTCCCCAATTTAGCACATCGTAAATAATCAATTTCAGAAAAATTTAATGGGTTGAGATTTGTCACAATGGCTTAACACATCAAGTTTTTGGTGGGTAACCTTCATGGTATCCACATTTCTCTATTTCAATGGAGGTCAATTTGGTAGCTTGCAAAATGGTGAAACCTTTCGCTATTTCATTAGGTCCCCTTTTTGTCCCTAGTGAAATAGAGAAACTAGTTAGGATCTTCCATATGGAAGGGTTAACATTACATGTTATCCCATCCCATAATTACTCCTATTGATTGGAGGTAGTTACACAAAAATTAAAACTTTGAAAGAAAAAATTAAAAAGACCATCAATCTTAAAGATTGAGTAACACTGGGAAGGATACCCATTGGCTATTTTCCCCCCATTAAGCACATTGTAGATGATTGATTTGAGAAAATTTTAATAGGTTGAAATTTTCATAGTGGGTTAATGCATCAAGTTTGTAATGGTTAACTTTCATTTTATTCCCATTTCTTTATTTCACATCAGGTTGATTTGGCGGCCTGAAAGATGGGAAAACCTTTTGCTATTTTTCTAGGTTCCCTTTTTGCCCCTTGCATAATGGTAAAACTAGTTAGGATAGATTCCATGTGGCATGGTTAACATTGCATGTTATCCCATCCCATAGTTACTCCTACTGATTGGAGGTAGTTACAAATTAATTACAAGTTTGAAAGAGAATTTTGAAAAGATCATCAATCTTAAAGATTGAGTGACACTCAGATAAGTGCTTGTTGGTTATTTTCCCCCATTAATTACATCACAAATGATCAATTTGAGAATTTTTTAACGTGTTGAAATATGTTACAGTTTGTTAATTCATCAAGTTTGAGGCAGTTAACCTTCATGTTATCTTGGTTTTTCTATTTCATGGGAGGTCAATTTGGTAGCCTTTGAATGCCAAAACATTTTGGGCGTATTCACTAGGTTCCCTTTTCTCTCTTGGAAAATGGCGAAACCTTTAATTATCTTTTAGGTTCACTATGTCCCTTGGGTTCCCTTCCTCATTAAAACCCTATATCATATATCTCTCCCTTTCTAAGTGTGTCATTTCTCTTTCACTCTATCTTATTTCTTGTAGGTCTCTCACTCCCTCTAATTTTACCTCTCCATTTCATATTAATCTTCTATCTCTCTTTATTCTTTTCTCTCTCATCTTCTCCCTCCCTTGGATCTCTCATTTTATTTCTCTCTTATTCCTTTCACCCTCTATATCTCCCCTATAATAGTTACCTCTCTCTCTCTCTCTCTCTCTCTCTCTCTCTCTCTCTCTCTCTCTCTCTCTCTCTCTCTCTCTCTCTCTCAAAATTAAAGATATTGAAACATAGAATAGGAAAACATAAAGACATAGAGAGAGGGGGAAGGGAGAGATGGGTAGAGTGATAACAATAAAGAAAGAAGTAGAGATCAAAAAATGCAAATAGGGAGAGAGAGAGAAAGAGAGAGAGAGAGAGGAGATATGAACTAAACCCCAAATCCTTTCTCATTTTTGGCGCTATTCAACCCATTACAGATAACAGATCTAAGAAATTTTCAATGGACTAAAATATCTCATAGTGGGATAATAGGTTAGGTTATCTTTGCTAACCTTTGTGTTATCCCATCCACCTATTTCATAGAGGGTCAAAATAGTATCCTGAAAAATGTATAACATGACATGTTAATCAACAATTGTGTGTGTTAACCCACCTGTGACATATAAGGAAGGACGCTTTGCAAAATATAGAAACTTCTCTGTTTCACAAAGGCAAGGAAGGAAGCTTCGTGAAATAGAAAAAGAATTCTATTTCACAAAGGGCATGAGAGTGGCACTATGAAATAGTGAAAATGAACAACATGACATGTTCACTACCAACTGTGCATGTTAACCCAGCCATGACATATAACAACCCATTGAAAATATCTCAGATCTCTTACTATGATGGGTTGAATGGGGTTGGAAATAGCTAATAGGTTCTTCAAAAAATCTTTCACTACACAAAGTTCTCCTTACCATCAAGTTTTCTCCATCCTTAGGACCATAAAAGATTATTAAAATTATTATAGAAAATACAACCAACATGACATGTTAACCACCGATTGGGCGTGCTAACCCACCTATGACATATAAGGAAGGAAGAGTTCACTATTTCGCAAAGGAGAGGAAGGAAGCTTCCTAAAATAGTAAAAATTAATTATCTTTTTACAAAGGGCATCAAAGTGGTACTTCAAAATAGTGAAAATAGGACACCTAACATGTTAACCACCAATAGTGTGTGTTAACCCACCTATGACATATAAGGAAGAAAGAGCCTAACTAGTTTCACCATTTTGCTAGGAGTATTAATGAGATAAAATGAAATGTTTACCCAATGTCACATGATACAAACCTATTGGTTGGCACATTCCCCAATGTACAATGAAAGAGGCAACATTAATTTCACAATTTCATGGGTCACCAAAAATGACCCTTGCGAAATAGAAATAAAATAGGGATAACATGCAACTTTTCCCACCGTCACATGGCACAACCTCATTTTTCATAACCTGATGTCGCTATTTCATGGAGGCAAGGAAATAAGATCTCTAAAATAGTGCAATTTCAAGAAAGAAAGCCTTCCAAAATAGAAATTTTTCCTAATCCAGAAAGGGCATGACAATCACTTTCCAAAATGGGGAAAATGGGGATAACATGCAAGTCTTTCCATCGACATATGGTACAAGCCCATTTTTCATAACCCAATGTTGCTATTTTGTTGAGGCAAGGAAAGAAGCTCTCAAAAATAGTGAAATTCACTCTTTCATAAAGGCAAGAAAGGAAGCCTTCCAAAATAGTAATTTTTTTAATTTCAAAAAGGGCATGACAATAACTTTGAGAAATAGAGAAAATGTCCAAGATAACATGCAAGTTTTCCCACTGCCACATGGAACAAGCCCATTTGTCATAACTTGGTGTCTCTATTTCATAGAGGTAAGGAAGAAGCTCTCTGAGATAGTGAAATTTACTATTTCAGAAAGGAAAGATAGTAAGCCTTCCGAAATAGTGAATTAGACTATTTTAAAAAGGGTATGACAATCACTTTCTCAAATAGGAAAAATGGTTAACACAAAATGTTAACCCGTGAGAAATCATGTGTTAACCCACAACAAAGAATCCAACCCATTAAATATTCCAACAATAGTCATCCTCATAACAAAGTCAATAACCATACTATTGATTTTAAATAAAAAAGGCTTGATGGCTTTGTGTTACCATTTAGAATTATTTATATGCTATCTCGAATTGGAGAATTATTTATATGCTATCTTGAATTAGTGAATTATTTATATTCCCTAAACCTTGTATCATCAATATTGAACCCTAAACCCTATCATCAAGTGCATTTGCAAATACAAAATAAGAGTATATTAATATGGGAAATTTATTGATAAATTTATGTTGACTACTCTCTCTCACACACACACACCTCCCTCTCACCCTTAATCTCCCTTTCACCTCTGCCTTGTGTGTGTGTGTGTGTGTGTGTGTGTGTGTGTGTGTGAGAGAGAGAGAGAGAGAGAGAGAGAGAGAGAGGGAAAATGTATGTCAAATAAAAGAGAGGGAGTATGATAGGATGAGATTTTTGGTAGAGAGAGAGAAAGAGAGAGAGAGAGAGAGAGAGAGAGAGAGAGAGAGAGAGAGAGAGAGAGAGAGAGAGAGAATGAAATAGGGAAAATGTATCTCAAATAAAAGAGAGGGAGTATGCTAGGATGAGATGTTTGGTAGAGAGAGAGAGAGATGGGTGAGATGGAGGGAAGGAAAATAGGGAGAGAGTGGGAGAGGAGGAAATAGATGAATAGACCGTTGTACACACAAAGCCATTAAGTATTTCTATTTGAAATCCATGGGCTGGTTATTTCGATCAAGTCTTTCTATTAGAAATAATTCAAGAAGTTAAGCACACAAGTCATCATTTACAAGAGAGATTTTCAGGTGCATTCAAGAAGTTCAAAAGAAGAAATTGATAATTCATTGAAGGCCCTCATTTTATATTATCATTCATGCATTTTACACTAAAGATATAGTTGTCATAATAAGAAATGTGTCGTATAGAATATCAAGAACTATGATCTCATTACTATAGAAATAGTCACTATTTTTATGTATGATATTAATATTACCTTCATTGTCACTCTATTATTAACCATGTTGTGATGTGAAATTATAAATTGTATTTAGAGATAACCATGATGATCACATTTGGTATAAGCATGAAGCATGGAGAATCAACTTTGATTTTGTTGATGGTTTGATATGCCAAGGACGTAGATTGTAGACATGTAATCCAACCTTGTGGACATGTAATTCAACCTTATGTCGGTGATATCATATCCACTCCTTATCATATATATATATATATATATATATATATATATTATATATATACATATATATATATATATATATGTATATATATACATATATATATATATATATACAGATATATATATATATATATGTATGTATATATATACATATAAATATATATATATGTATATATATATATACATATATATATATATATCTGTATATATATACATATATATATATATATGTATATATATACATACATATATATGTATATATATACATATATATATGTACATATGTATATATATATGTATATATACATGTATATATATATATATGTATATATATGTACATATGTATGTATATATATATGTATATATATACATATATATATATGTATGTATATATATATGTATATATATATATTTATATATATATATATATGTACATATATATATATGTATATATATATATATATATATATTTATATATATATATATATGTACATATATATATATGTATATATATATATATATATATATATATATACATATATATATATACATACATATATATATATATATGTATATATATATATATATATATACATACATATATATATATATATGTATATATATATATATATATATCTGTGTGTGTGTGTGTGTGTGTGTTGCCTAGTGGTCTTCATGGTCATATATCATTGATCATCTTATTTCCTCTCCTTCTCCATTTCTCCCTCTATTATTGATCATCTTGAATTAGTGAATTATTTATATTCCCTAAACCCTATCATCAAATGCATTTGGAAATTTAAAAAAAGAATATATTAATATGGGAAATTTATAGAACTCCCTATCTATCTACCCCCTCTTTATTTATCTTCCTCTCTCTAGACCTCCCTACCCAAAACCCTTATCCATATCATCCTCTTATTTCTCACATCACCTATTTATATCTCTCTTGCGCTTTCTTGGTAGGGTTTATTGCTCAATGTTTATTTCACAAGGTTTGGGGCATATAAACAATTCTCTAATTTTATATTGCATATAAATAATTCTCAACAGTAACACAAAGTCGTCAAGCCTTTGTAATTGAAAGCCATACAATGATTATTGCCTTTATTATGAAAATTCTCTTTGAAACTTATATTAGTAATTCCTCCTCCATATATCTCACCTCTCTCTTTCCCCATCTTGGTCTCTCATGTCTCTCTCCCCCTTTAGGATTCTCACCTCTCTATTTCCCCATCTCTAGTTCTCTCCCTCTCTCTAGATCTTCTTCCCCCTTTGATTACTCTTCTCCTCCTCTTTTGTCTCCCATAACCTCTGTATCTCCCTTTCTTCATCTTTTTTAATAGTTTAGGGTACAAGACTAATGGTACAAGAGTTAGGGTTTGCAAATATCCTTTGCATTTAAGAAGAAAACCAAATTATTAAGTAGTTCCAAATATGGCTACATTTGGTCATGTATTGGAGATTTTTAACTTGAAGGAAGTTGTATCTTAGATATGTGAAAGAGAGAGGCGGATATTGGGAGGTCAAGAAAAGAGGGATAAAGTGAAAAAGGGAGAGAGATAGGGAAGAGGAAGAGCGTGTGAGAGGAATAACGAAATAGGTGGAAATGAGGAAAGACTTGTAGTTTAGGGATTATAGTTATAAGGTTTAAGGTCTTAGTCTTAGGGTTCTAGTTTTCGAGAGAGAGGTAGGTAGATCTATCATGTCCCCATTTTGGAGGCAATTTGATTTAATTAATTAAATTAATTAGGTTGTCCAAAATAATGAATATTTTATGAGGATGACTAATAAATTATTCTAATTAAATAAATAAGTGGTATTAAGTTAATTATTTATAAAGTTATCAAATAAATAAATATTAAAAGGTAACTTTATATTTAATTAATTTAATAAAGTGACTTGAATTATAAAATATTGTATAAAGTCACTTTATTAAAAAAATCAAGAGTTCCCCTTTCGAGTACATACATGGACTTTGTAAAAGGAAAAAAAAAGTAATATTAAAACTCATTTATTATCTCACATTGGCAAGATGAAAGCGTGGAGCAAGTGAGGAAGGGATTAAAAGAAAGAGGATAGCTCTCATTTATTCATGCTTGGAAATATCAAAGACATTGGAGAATTTTTTGGAGGTTATGTCTCAATAGTTTGAAGGACGAAATCCCTTCAAGATGAAAATCTTGACGCGATTGAAAGATATGGTCTTGACATTCAACAGGGTAGCAATCCGAAAAAGTAGAAATGAAAAAGCAGTCCGAAAAAGCGGAACCAAAAAAGCAGGCGAAAAAAGTGGAATAAAAAAAGAAAGCAAAAAAAGTGGAACTGAAAAAGTAGGCAGAAAAAGTAGAATAAAAAAAGCAAGCGGAAAAAGCAGAACCGAAAAATCAGGCTGAAAAAGCAGTTCGAAAAAGTAAAGCAGAAGGGGTAGCATTGAAGAAAAATTATTACAGCCATCTGCAACCAGGTTCCCTTGTTAGTATTATTTTTTTAAGGGTATTATAAGTTTCAGCTGTAAGTGTGCATTATACCAGCATTGTCATTTTGGCAATCCATGTAAATGCCAAAGTCTTGGCCATATTTCATGAGCATTGTATTAGAAATTTGATTGCAATCATAAAGATAATAGTTGCTGGTGTCATTTAAGCAATTCAATCTCATTATTTATCAGCTAGATAGTTTGCATACCAACTATTTGCAAAAATGCCAGTAGGCTGTAGGTGTTCTTTTCTCATGCTTAGATCATAATATATGCACTAAATATTGTCAAAATTAGGAGCACACTCATGTTAGGTCATTGTGTAGTTCATTGTAATCTTCTATCACTAGATTCCCATTGATGCAAATTGGAAAAAAGTCATTTAAAGCTGAAATACTATATCAGTCATATGTCTCTTGCATGTGAATTGTTTGATGAAATTCCTTGAGCTTTCATCAACATTTTTGAGGACATATTTGAGGAGGGTTATTACAGTGGTATCAGAGCTTGCTTGAAAAGTGTTTGACAAAATGTAAAAAAACTAAAGTATAAAGATTTTTGGTGTTTGAAGAAGTTATAACCTATTGGGGTTATTACAAGATCTCTCTCTCAAAAAACAAAAAAAAAGATAAATAAACCCTATAACTATAAAACATTAACCATAAAACCAAGTTCTCTTTTTCTCCCTACTCCACTTTTTCCCCCTCTGACTATTTCCCTCTCTCCTATATCTACCTATATCTACCTTCTTCTTCTTCTCTATATTTCTCCATCTCCCTTTCTCTTTCACTCCCACCACCCTCTCTCTCTACAAACCGTAAACCCTAAATTCTAGACCTAGTTATGATGGAGGCCTATATGATTTCTTAGCAATAAGAGAGAAGAGAGTCTAGTATATACTATATTATCCTAAAAGAGTGGATGATATAATATATAGTGAGGCCAAGTAAGTCTGAGTTAATGAGGGAAATAATTAACCATGATGTAAAGACACGTGGAAATTGGCAATTTCTATAAAAGGAACCAAATAAAGGTGTTGGGATTAAATGAAGTAGGTGCTTTGAATTGATCTATGTAAGAAGGTATATTGTGATTAATGTAAAATTTATCATATTTTTTCTACTCATTTGAGAGAGGTTGAGAGTGAGAGAGATGGGTAGAGATGAAAAGAGAGATGGGGGTGAATAAAGAGAAACATAGCTCAATATATTGAAAAGGAGATATAGAGTAAAAGAGAGAGTATAATAATATAAAGAGATAGAAAAGTATATTGAAGAGATAAAGATATTTATGTAGCAATATATAGATATAGGGAAAGAAATTTAGATATAGAGAAATACAAATAAAGAGAGGGAAAGATATAGAAAATATACAAATAAAGAGAGGGGAAGATCAATATGGAGAGATGATAAATATAAAGAAAACAAGTTAAAGACATTGCTTGAAAGTGCCAAAGAAGAGAAAGCCCCAGATCACTATAAATATCATCGAGGAAAGAGTGAGTGTAGGGTAGGATGATGGAGGTGAAAGTGAGAGATGGGTAAAGAAAGAGGGGAAGGGGTCATTAAGGAAAGAGAGAGTGTATGGTAGGATGATGGAGGAAAGAAGGAGAGAGGTAGGCAGAGGAAAAGAGGGAGAGATTCATAGATATAGAGATAAATAAAAGGAAAGGAAAAATATTAAATAGTGAGAAATAGGATTCCTCCTACCTTATTCCTTGCCCCTATCTATCTGCCCCACCCTCCTCACCTCTCTTTCTCTATTCTAGATGGAAGGATTCATGGTACAATTGGTAGAGATAGAAAATAAAGTAGATAGGAAGTGGGGGAGAGAGTGAGAGAGTGATAAGGAGATGGGGTAGAGAGAAAGAGAGTGTGATATATTTATTGTATGAATAACCATAACCTTAGTTTTCTCTCCCTTGGTCTCTCACCTATCCTTCAATATCTTCTTACTGCTATAAATATTTGGTCCTTAGTATTTTATCTAAACTCCCTTCCTTCAATATCTAACTTTATTCCTCCCTTTAAGGTCTCTCCATATCTATCTCTCATGCCCTTGTTGATTGATAGTATAATTTATATAGATAAAAATAAAGTGAGGGATATGGAAGAGAGAGAGAGTGAGAGAGGGGTAAGAGAGATACTATTATGGAGATAGGAAAGAGAATATTATAATTTGTATTCATCATGTTATTATTTTTCTTTATTCTTTGTTTGTTTGTCTCTCCTCTTATCCCTCCCTTCCATATCTATGTTTCTTCCTCCCTTATTCATCTCTCTTTTGGCTCATATTGATGGTACAATTGTTACAGGTATGAATTAAAGTGGTAGGGAAATGGGGAGAGAGAGAGAGAGAGAGAGAGAGAGAGAGAGAGAGAGAGAGAGAGAGAGAGAAGTCAACATAAACTTATCAATAAATTTTCCATGTTAATATATTCTTATTTTTTATTTCCAAATGCACTTGATGATAGGTTTTAGGGTTAAATATTGATTGTACAAGGTTTAGGGAATATAAATAATTCACTATTTCAAGATAGGATATAAATAATTCTCTAATTCAACATAGCATATAAATAATTGTCAATGGTAAAACAAATCCATCGAGCCTTTGTATTTGAAATCCATAGTAACTAATCTTCTGACTACCTTATTATTGCTCATGAGGTGATTCCCTCTAGATTTAAGTGACCAAAGGACTTCCATATCCTAATCCCATTTATATTGAAATCTATACTTCATCCCTTGGGTCATGTTATTAACAACTTCTTCAGTGGCACACTAGATCTTTCCCTATGAACACTCAACTCCCATCTCCTTCTATTCAAAAATCCTACAATTTCTCTCTTTCTAGATATGCCATACAAGAATAGATGGAATTACTATCCAAAGAGTTTTCCCTTTAGAAAATTTCCTATCTATCAGCCATGATAAGAAAAAATCTCTAAACAATTCATTCCTAGCTGCATTCCACTTTAGAGTACTCATCAGCCATTCCCAACATTGTTGCACAAAAGGACACCATAGTAGGAGATGATCCACCATCTCCTCGTCCCTTTTATACAATATGCATCAACTTTTTCCCTCAATGTCAATAACCTTTAGTTGATTACTTGTTAGAATCTTGTCATAAAGGGTGATCCAAAGAAAAGCTCCTACTTTTGGAAGAAGCCATTTTCCCCAACAAATAATCAATGGCCACTCAACATCTCTACTCTTGATCATCTACAAATAATACCCAAGGTTGACCTTATAATCCCCTAATTTAGAAGCACTCCAAATTAGTTGATAATCACTATCCAAGGAAATCACAATTCTATCCGAAAGGATGACGATAGTTTCCTCTAAAATTATGGGAAGCCTATTTCCACCAACTTCCAACTTACCAAGCAAGAATTTTCATGACTATTATAATAATCAAAAAAAATTTCCTCCATCATTGTCTCTTTTTCAATGACCCAATTATTATCCTCAAAGTAGTTGATTAATGGAGGATCTTCATTCCAGGAGTCATGCTAAAACTTTACTTTTCACCCATTTCTTATTTTCCAAGAAAGATGTTATGTAATTAGATTGTGATTGTTGTAAAGAAAATGCCACATATGATACCTTCTATTCACATTATCCACTGTTAGAATTATTTTAGGAATGAGAGAATCAAAATATTTTGCTATCATAACTTTACACCATGGGTTCTCTGAGCATTTAAACATCTTCCATGTTGATTTAGCTTCCAAGCATGATTCTACAAACCCATCTTCCTCAAACCAAAACTACCATCAGTTTTGGATTTGCAGGCCACATTCCAACAAATGAAAAAAATCTCTATCACTTAGTTTGAACCTTCCCAGAAGAACTTATTTTAAAAACCATCAATGGATGTTGTTACTTTTTAAGAAATTTTATAGACTCACATGTAGTTTATAGGAATGGCTAAAAGCACCAACTTTATCATTTGAATTCTACCTGCCTGGGAAAACCACAAATTTTTCCACCCAAGATCCTTCTATTGACATATATTAGAAATATCATCCCATATTTTGGGATCAAATCTTAGCATTAACAGAGGGACCCCAAAATATACAATGGGAATTCTCTAGCAATGAATCCCAACATAGTAATAATATTATTCTACAAACTCCTATTCAAATTAAGAAATAAACCTTGGACTTCAACATGTTTATACATTGTCCTGAACCCTTTTTATAATAATCGAAAACTTCCCTAATGACTAAATTTTTCCTAATCAACGCTTACCCAAAAAGCACAATATCATTAGCAAATTGTGAGTGAGAGATTGGTTTAAAGAAATTATGGATTAAGATCCCTTTCCATCAGCCCATATTTGTTTTTTTTCTAATGTTTCTACCAAGTACCTCAGTCATCAGAAAAAAAGGAATGGGGAAAAAGGATCACGTTGCCTCAATCCATTGGTTGCTTGAAAAAAGCCACAAAGAGAGCCATTGACAAAAACTTAGAAGTGAGCTGCTGATAAATAATGGATGATACATCTAATCCATTTTTGACAAAATCTGGATCTAGAAAGAAGTTCACAAAGAAAAGACTATATAATATTATCATATGCTTTATTAACATCTAATTTGATAATCATACCTTGTCTCTTTCCTGATTTCATGGAATGAATAACTTCTCCTACCATAAGAATACTATCTAAAGTTTCTCTCCCAAGGACAAAACCATGTTGTTCAGCCAAAATATACCTATCTAGCTTTGACTTAAATCTATTAACCATTGCCTTGGAGATGATTTTATATATTGATTTTATATATTGCCTAAAATCTGACATAAAAATGCACTCTTATTTCTTGAGAATCAGAATAATGATCATATTATTGATCTCTTGCACAAATCTCCCTTTCTTTCTAAAATCCTCCACAATTGTTACAATGGCTTCCCCAAAAAAAATTCCAAAATTTATGACGTAAAGCTATCAAGACCTGGCATCTTATCTAAAATATTATCATAGATGAATTTTTAAACCTCCAGAATGGAAAAGGGATGCATTAAATCCAAGTTGTCCTCTTTCGAAACCACTTTCGAAATCACATCAATAAAACATTGAGGGTCTAAAAAAAATAGAGTCAATAGATTCCCCTAAAAGAGATTTAAAATGGTTAACTACTTCTTTTTCTATAACATCTTCATCTTCTAACCAAACTCCTTGATGGTTTTTGAATACGATTAATTCTATTGCTAACTCTCCTCCATTTAACCAAAGCATGAAAGAATTTAGTGTTGAGATATCCAACACTAATCCAATTATCTCTGGATTTATCTCTCCAAAAAAACCTCATCTCTATGATGTACTTTTACTAGATCATTTTTCAATCTTTTTTCTTGAAGAAAATATTCATTGGACATACCATCCACAATGACATGATTGTTCAAAATATCCAATTTTGATTCAATGGTAAATTTATGTGAAAAAATGTTTTTGAATCAATCCTTATTCCATATTTTAATATTCATTTAAAAATTTTCATTCTTTGTGTGAAACAATAACTCGGTGTCTCGATAAAAATATTACTCTCCTTCCACCATGATTCCAAATTTGGCAAAAAATCCTTATCTCTCCACCACATATTTTGAAATTTGAAGCTACCTTTACACCTTTGAGAAGATGCTTTGATAGAGAGTTAAACCAAAAAATGATCAGATAGAGAAAAAGGAAGGATATAGGAATCCATAATAAAAAAAGATTCAACCCAAAAAGAACCAACCAAAAATCTATCTGACCTCTTTGAGATTCTAGTGAATTTTTGCCTACTCCATAGAAGTAGTTTTTGTAACCATTTTATTTGGAGCCCAAATCTTGTCTAATTTATTCGTTGACCAGTGATTACTCATA